>OZ008348.1:14954672-15554672 GCA_963931975.1 Cataclysta lemnata
CTGATTTTCATATACGTCAGCGTTGTCTAATCAATAATATATAAATATTAATAATATTTTTTTTTTTTTACACTCACACCTATCATCTAGCACAAAGTCAGTAGCCTAAGCACTTGTGTTATGGATTCTAGATGACGGACATATTTTTAATATAATAATGTATATGAATGTTGAAAATATACTACATAAACATATACACAACCATGACTCGCAAACAAACATTTGTGGTCACTACAAAGTTTGCCCCTACCAGGATTCGAACCCGGGACCTCTTGGCCAATACCCAGCAATCTGAGCATTCGACCAAGGCGGCCGTCGAATAACAGTGTTTAGAAATGGCTAGGCCCGCTGGCCAGGTCCGGCATAAAGTACGCAGCGTTGCTGTACCTTCTCGGCGGAGAGATCCAGGTCGCGAGTGAGCGAGAGCACGCGCGTCTCCTTGTCGCGCGCGTCCCTCTCGGCCGCGTCGCGCTCGGCCGCGTAGCGCTCGGCCACGGCTCGCTCCTCGGCCACCACCTGCGGATAGGACACAGCATAACTTATATGCCTTGTATGATAGTCGTCACCAGCCCTCTAAATGTTGCCCGCCCACAGCGGGGGCCCGGGCCTTCCCTGTGGATGGAAGAATATAGGGAGTACGGGCCATGACCCACGATGGCCAGTGCGGGTTGGTGGGTATCAATAATAATGAAGTGTCCAAAATCCAAGTCTGTCAAATATTTAGAAACTTAGAACAGCCACTGCTAAGAAAAATAAGACAGTTATGTATTTATAGTAAATAGCGAAAATGAGACATAAAAAGGAGGAAGAGGGATAAATATAACCATTTGCCAAATTGAACCGGTTACATTCACATTTAAGCTGTTTTGGTCAACATAAAAACACAGAAAGTTGAGTTAAGCCCATCGATATTAAGTTACCCATATGGTTATTGTTTTAATGGTTTATTTAGGATAATAAACGTGGGTGATTACAGACCATATTGCCTCATGTTTATGCGGACAGAAGCCTCAACTATTATTAAGATATCGAACAAAACTCACTTTGTCGAAGCTCTTCTGCTTCTTTTCCAGCTCCAGCACTTTAGCGCGTTGAGCTTCCAATTCAATGTTGGTGTCTTCCAACTCCGCTTGTATCTTCTTTTTACCTGATATGCGACATATAACAAGTTATAGTTAATATACACATATATTATTTTATTCATTTAATAGATTCGCTACTGGTCTAGAGGAATAAACCATTCTAATAGCTTCAGCGGAACCTTCATCTTTGTACCACATGAGACCATCTGCTTTCCGAGACTTTCATACCTAAAAGTGGGAATATTATACAAGGTGTTTAGTACATGGGGTATCAAGCCGGCACCTATCCTTGCTGACATAGTAATATAAATGCTATGGAGATATTAAAAATTCAAAATTGTAAAAACATTTTTAAAAATGTTTACACATTTTGTCTTCTATTCGATTTTAATTTTAACATTATATAAATGTTAGAAAAATTAGTACAAAGATTTTGGTGGTTAGAAAAACAATATCGAAAAATTATGGTCTTGAGGCGGGAATCGAACCCGCGTCCGCTGCTATCCGGGCAGGTGCCTGACCGCTCGGCCACTAACCACCAAGATCTTAGTACATTTTGTCTTTCTTACCGAACTATTTGTATGGAGAATCCAAATGTTTATTTTTCAAATTATTTTTTTTGTTATCACCACAGTATTTAAATGACTATGTTAGCATGGGTACCACACGCCCCACAGTTAAGCTTAGAGCAAGTGAGCACTGACTCTTGTCCAGCTTGTCGTTGGCCTGCTGCAGCTCGTCGACCTGCCGGTGCAGCGCCTCCGCGTCCTTGGCCAGCTTCTTGCGCTGCTCCTCGAGCGCGGCCGCGGCCTCGGCCTCTTCCTCCGCCTTCTTCTTGGCGTCCGCCACCTGCTGGCTCAGCGCCACCACCTGCGACACCCGAGCGCATCATTACACGTGTCCTGTCCTGGTGTAATGACCGGCCTTAGCGAACATTGATTTGAACACGCAATCGCTGCCGAGCGCACAAAATCACCGCGCTGTCGAGCGGCCTCTTCTAGCCAACAAGCCTGCATACACACATAAAACATAAATCACGCCTATATCCCCGCAGGGGTAGGCAGAGGTTAACTAGCTAGGTTCCATAGGTGGCGAGTCTATTGCCATTTATCGGGCACAAAAGTCGCAGTACATTGCTAGGTTGTATAAGAGGAACGCTGCTACCCATTCCTCATCACTCTACTCTAGCGTCACCACACGGCAGAGTAGAATACAATTCATTAGAAGCCAACATACATTATACAAAGAAGAAGCCGAAAAAAAAAACACAAAATATCGTGGTCAACGATTACTTCGTGTTTGCCGGTGTCGGCTCTGACACTGAGAGCACTGTGCTGTCACTGACACTGACAAGAAGTGCGATGGTGGCAAAAAACATTACCTGCTTGTCTAGGTTCCTCTTGGCCTCGTCATCCTCGTCTAGTTGGTCTCGAGCCTGCTCCAGCTGCTGCTCCAGATTTCTCAGTTTCGTCTGCAAGGCCAGCTTCTGTTTTGTCTCCTCTTCGAGTTGAGCCTGTAAGAGAAAGAGAAGATTATAGGTGTCCAATGGAAAATTATCAACTGCTAAATATAAATATTTGTCAACACAATCTTATGTTGAAAAAAAAAACATCGAAATTAAACGATGGCAAAGAATTATGGAGCAATAATTAAATATCGATATTTTTGTGGGTTATTATAATATAATATGATACATGTATAAGACAATCAAATTATTCAAGAGGTGGAATAATAGCAGTAGACGCCACTGTACTGAAATGATCAGAAAACATCACTGTAACATGAACATCATTGTTGGAGTTCTTCTCTGTTAGAACAGAATACATTAATGTATAATAATACATTACTTTTTCTAAGATCACAATTATTATAGCTTAACATAACAAAAGTGTACTTAATCAAAGGAAAACTACCATTTTCAACTCTTCAAAATATTTGTACGAAGATTAAAAAACTTTCAAAATGGGACCATTGACAGTAGGCTAGAGGCGAGCGGTCACCTGGGCCTCGGCGTGGTGCGCGCCGGCGGCGGCGGCCTGCTTGACCGCGGCCGACGCCTTGAGCTCGGCCTGCTCCAGCTGCGCCGCGGTCTGCTCGGCCTCGCCCTGCAGCCGCACGCACTTCTCCTGCACCTCCAGCCTGTGGCGGTGGTACACTGATTACATTACGATCCGACGCTTTTATTATGTCGCACATCTACTTCTTAACAGACGAACAGACATTACATCTAGAAACAACGCCTACTGCTCACAGAAGGCATTAACACACCCATATTTTGCCAATTATGACAGGTCCAAAATAATAGTTTAGGGTTGAACTGAATTTGAATATCTAAACATTCGGTAAAAACAAGTACAAATATATATTTTCGACATCACGTCAATCCCAATATATGTCGCGGATGATATTGGGATTGACGAAACTCGTACAAGGCGATATGGGTATAAAAAACAAGCCCCGTTCTGTTAAGACGCCCCAGAAATATAGTCCAGGATCGACAGTCCCGACAGGATTCGGGCAGCTCAGGCTCGATCCGTTTGGAGATCCTTGAGGGAGGCCTGGATGATACCCAACAGTGGGCGTCTCTAGGCTAAAATGATGATGATAAACAACTGCCAAAAATCATTGGATATTTGACAGTTTCAAGCGATAAATGGCTGTATCATATCGTGTTCGGTAGTAATGCCGGGCAGATGCCACTAGGCAGATGCTCGCCCCTCATCCCGCGCCTGAGCCTCATTCAGCTGGCGAATCCAAGCTCCGACTCAGGGCCCTGAAAGGCTCTTCGCGGCAGTATATCTCCGAGGGAGATGCCGTCCCCCCATGGGAGACTGCACGGCTTGAGGACAAGGTCTTCGCCTTCCCCAAAAAACCCGGTAGATGGTGTACGTAAAGGGCCATCGACCAACAGTCTAGGTCCTCCAATAAAAAAAGGCTGGCGAAGGCACTAGGCATGATGACTAATTTTGAAAAACTACACCATGTTTTTCTTACGTGTCTACTTAACCCAAAATAAATAATATTTTTGTAAAAACTTATTTTGAATAATGCAATGTAAAATTTCCGCCGAAACGCCAAAATAGCAATGGCGTCTGTGTGACGTCACTATTCGGTAAAAAGGCCAGTTTCTATATCAAACCAGTGAATTTGATTGGTAAATAAAATGTCAAAATGGAGATAGCTAAATAATGACGTCGCGCGGCGTTTTAGCAAATATGGCGGATTGCTAAGTTGTGTACTTCTATTTTTACAAAATAATTATCAATCACAAGTGACTAATAGCGAATCTCCTTATCCTAAATTAGGATTGTAAACGATTATATCAGTGACAGTTGGCGCTTCACAGCGCTCGATCGCCCCACCTGGCCCGCTCCAGCTCCTGCAGCTTGGCGGCCAGCTCCTGCAGCTGCGCCTCGGCCTGCTTGCGCCGGCGCTCGGCCTCCGCCCTGGCCGCGGCCGCGCTCTTCAGCTCCGTCGCCAGGTCCGCGTTCTCCGCCTCCAGCGACTGCTTCGCCTTCTCCAGGCCTGCAATGCCGTGGCACCGGTGTTAGGCTTCATTGTACACAGAACTGCCAATCGACAACATTTCAAAAACGACAACCCTCCAAAGTAAAAATAACGTTTCTTTATTTTCCAATCCTGACTTCGAAAATTTTTTTTTTCTTCATATTTTTCTTACTTCATTACAGAGAAAAAAAAAACATGTAAAAAGCTTACGTCTGTTTAGAATGACCGGAATTTTAATCGTAATTTTTTCTATGAAAACAACGGAATTCAAAAGAAATAAACAATATGGGTGTCGTCATTTTTGGTGTAATTTCATATAACATCATAATAAAGGTACGTATGTTGAAAAAATAAAATGTTGACAAGATTTGGCAACGCACAAAACTGCGACACGAATTGCCGCGATACGATTTCGTGGGTGACATTCCTTCCATGACCGTCGATCGTACTGAACGTATTTTTTAAGCTATGTCGTAACATGGATCGAAGGTGGCACAATCCTTTGTCAATGACCTTCAGGGGTCATTAAAATTAGACTCGCCTGGTCATAAAAATAAAACCCTAACCTGGGTAGGTTAAGGTTCTATTTTTATGACCAGGTTACCCTACCCAGGTTACATTGAAAAAAAAACCAACAAACAACTTAATAAAATTTTCACTGACATATTAAGGAGGTTCGACTCCTCTGTTGGGGGTCACCGTTGGTGCAGATATGCCGCCAGTATTCCCGCGCAGAACTAAACCCATTCTCCTCCGGGAAACCAGACTCCACCTCGAAGGTGTCATCCTTGGAGAGACCAAGCTTCGCGTTTCTCGGCTTACGTTCCGTCAAGGTGCCCATGTCGCATCAATCCAACAACATTACAGTACAACACAAAAACTAAAAACCACAATTTAAAAAAACTTGCGTAAATAATTATAATAAATTGTATAAGCACAAAAATCTGTCGAGTTCTTGTCAGTACGAAAACGTATTGATTGACGTACAATTTTGATTGATTGTAGTTTGAATTTCGAACTTGCCGTTTGCTGCCAAAAGTATTGAAAAAGGTTGATTTATAAAGAAGTTTTATTGATTGAATTAATACTTTTTAAAAGTAGATGCAAAGTTGCAACAAAACAATGCACCTATTAATGGTAGTTTTGGGCGTACGGATTACTATTATATTAAACCGTTTGAGGCACAATTGTAAAAAAAAAATACTGCAATATACAGACAGATTGCAGTATTTTTTACAATTGTGGAACAAAATGGAAATTTATTTTAAGTAACACCTGACGATAAAGTGGACTTTTTCGCCCGCTACGCGTACGAGTAATCCCACTTCTTGGTCCCTGACCTATCGACTGAATTTTACCTCGGGCGATTTAAAAAAAAGAAGCCTCAGATCGCATTTTAAAAGTCAAATACCAACTTGCGATTTGAAACATTCTTTGTTTTATCGCCCTTAGTCTACTGGTCTTATAATCTACTATTTTCTAATCTTCTCTATGAATTATCGTTTTAATCCAAAATCTCATAGGTAGGCCTCATAGAGAGAGAGAGAGGGAGTGGAGTGGAGTAAGAGTGGAGTGGAGTACTGACCGGCGCGTGCCTTCTTGAGCTGCTCGTGCTGCTCGTTGAGCTGCGTGAGCTCCTGCGAGTGGCGGTGGCGCTGCTCGGCGAGCGAGGCCTCGTGCGAGGACGCCTCCTCCTCGAGGCTGCGTTTCAGTACCGCCACCTCTTGCTCGCGCTTTGATCGCAGTTCTTGTTGCGCTGTGGGGACATAACACTGCGATGAGCAACATAATACGCGTCCTGACCTCTAATATACAAGTACAATGGACTGGACTGAAAGTTGTCATCCAAAAAATACTGCCATTTTGATCATCACCATCTTGGCGCTGATGGCACTGGTGTACGAAAGTGAACGTCTACGGAACCAATATCAGAGATGCATTTGTAATTTTTGTAATGACAAACACAAGCAACAGACGTCAAATTTAGTACCCCTGCCGCTCGCAGGGGCGCTTCAAATCGGCACAAGAAACATTTGACATTTTAGTAGACGTATTCAATCCAGCGTACTTGTCTAATAGAGGTCAGTGATAACAAGTGTAAAGTATTGATCTCTGCCTACCCCTATGGGAGAAAGGTGTGACGTGTGTCACGACCACATCAAGCAATTTAGGAAGCTTCCAACATGTAGCAATCTGCTGCTGAGGTACGGCAACAGAATACCATGCAATAGGGATGATGACACTAACAAAGAATCACTGATATAATGATTTATAATAATAATTTAGGATAAGGAGACTCGTTAATAGTCACTTGTTATCAGATTATACTTGTGATTGATATTTATTTTATAAAAATAAAAGTACAAAACTTAGCAATCCGCCACATTTGCTAAAACGTCGTGTAACATTATGCAATTTTCTCCATTTTGACATATTATTTCCCAATCAAATTCACTAGTTTAATATAGAAACTGGCTTTTTTAGGGAATAGTGACGTCACACAGACGCCGTTGCTATTTTGGCGTTTTGGCGGAAATTTTAAATTGCATTATTCAAAACATGTTTTTTCTATCAAAATCGAAAGTTTTTACAAAAATATAATTTATTTTGGGTAAAGTAGACACGTAAGAAAAACATGGTGTAGTTTTTCAAAATTAGTCATCGTGCCTATTATTATTATGGAGCAAATTTAAAAACTTAAAAAAGTGTAATGTTTTAATTGGTTGGTTAAATGTTATATTGAGACTGCGTGATGACTGTAGTAGTGGTGTGAAGTGATACCGACCTGTGGTGGTGTCTGTTATTATTACTGTGTGGAATATTGATATATAAGTGAAAGCGTCTATATTATACAGGTTTATTTTTAAAACACAATATACAATAGTCACCACCCCAAATCTCTTCCGTGGGTGTCGTACAAGGCGACTAAGGATAAATAAGTGGTGAGGAATGGGCAGCAGCATTCCTCTTATATCATCTAGCAACAGTACTGCGACTTTTGTGCCCGATTAATGGCAATAGGCTCGTCACCTATTACATGGGACCTGACATAATTGGCGAAACGTGGGTGCTTTTTCACCTCTGCCTACCCCTTCGGGGATATAGGAGTATGTATGTATGTATATTTAAAACACCAAGGCCCGAGTTCACTAAAACTTAAAACAACTGATTAGAAGATAGCCGACAGTTTTTGACAGATTTTCCATACAGCGAAATGTCAAAAAGTGACGGTTAAATAATAATTACCTGTTTAACTGCCGCACTCAGAGATTAACGATTACAAAACTAGTCCCTATTCTCGCCGGGAATGGCAGCAGCTGCGCTCACCCGCGGTGGTGTCGAGCGAGTCGAGCAGCTCGCTCTTGAGCGCCTCGAGCTCCTCGTTGAGGTCGCGGCGCAGCTTCTCGGCCTTGGTGCGCGCGCTGCGCTCGGCCTCGAGGTCCTCGTGCGCCTCGGCCAGCGCGGCGGCCGCCTCGCGCGCGCCCTTCTGCGCCTGCGCGCGCGCCGCGCCCTCCTCGTCGGCGCGCGACATCGCCAGCGCCAGCTCCTCCTCGCGCTTGCCTGCACACACAGGACGCAGGTGGCATTGCGATATAGCCATTTATAGCTTTCAACTATCAAGGCTGGCCACCGCCAGCTCCTCGCGCTTAGCTTAGCATAACACAAATGCTCAGGTAGCCTGAGCACTTGTGTTATGGATACTAGATGACGGACATGTTTTTAATATCATAACAATTATGTATATAAATGTTGAAAATATACTACATAAACATATACACAACTATGACTCGGACACAAACATTTGTGGTCATCACAAAGTTTGCCAATACCCAGCAATCTGAACATTAGACCGAGGCATTAACACCGAAACACGATATGATATAACAATTTATTACTTTGAACTGTCAAAAACCCAATGATTTTTAATAGTTCAAAGCCATATTATATCGTGTTTTGGTGGCCGTGCTAGCCGGGCTGACCGTATGTAAGCCGATATAAATTGGTGACAGAGACAGGTAGACGAAAGCCACTGGAATCGACTTAGGTTCTCCCATTTTTACATTATGTACCCCCGGCTTGCATCGCCCGATTGACAAGAAAGTGGTATTATCCGCCCGCTACGCGTACGGAAAATCCCATAATAGTATATTTATTATCAAGGGCGGTAAAACAAAGAATGTCTCAGATCGGAAGTATAAATATGGGATTTGAAACTTTCTTCTTTACCGCCCGAGTGAAGTATATAATTTTATGTCACTCTCTGACCAGGAAGTGGTATTTGCGTACGCGTATAGGGCGGGATTGTTCACTTAACGTACTATTATGTTTAACCTGACCAAGGTTTTACATAATAGTTCATAATATATTTATTATAGAGGGCGGCAAAATAAAGAATGCCTGAGATCGCAAGTGAGTGCTATGCGATCAGGGGATTTTTTTTCCGCCCGGAGTAAGTAAAATTTTTTTAAAACCGCCCTCAGTAAGTAAATAAATTTATATTTCTTAGGGCCTGTTTCACAATCAACGAGTAAGTTCTGAATAGCTTACTTAGCAGTTCAATTGAGAACATTTAAAAAATTATAGCCTCCCCCAAATAAAAATACCGTTTCTTTATTTTTCAATCCTGACTTCGAAAATATTTTTATTTAATTTTTTTATTACTTAATTAATTACAAAGAAAAAAAAAATAATGTAAAAATCATGCAATGACCTAACAGTCGTGGATGTTTGAATTAAAACGTTTGCATTCCTAGATGGAAAAATAAAAAAGTTATACATTATTAGAGTAGCAATAAATTGAAATCCTTCATAAACTATAATTTAAAACGTATTTATTTTTGACACCGGAAACGCCAGTTCGTCAATTTTGACAACTGATCTTTTTAATTTTCGCGTCAAGAGTGATTTCGCCATTCGTCCACGACAGTGACGTCATTTGGCGCTTACGTCTGTTTAGGATGACCGGTATTTCAATCATGATTTTTGCATAAAAACGACGGAATTCAAAGGAAATAAAAAATATGGGTGTCTTCATTTTCGTTTTAATTTCATATAGCATCATAATAAAGGCATGTTAAAAAAATGAAATGTTGTCAATTGACATATATATTTCATATTACAACTGTCAAATGATCTGCCAAGTGCGATATCCAGAACTTACCCGTCGATTGTGAAACAGGCCCTTAGACTCACATTTATCTGGCCCTCGATTGACAATGCCCTATCATAAAGAGACTCACTGAGCACAATCTGCAGCTCCTCAAGCTGCGCCTTCCGTTCGACCAGCTGCTCCTTGACGTCCTGCAGCTCCGTCTCCAGTTTCCGCTTGGCGCGGTCCACCTCCTGCCTCATTTGGTGGTCCTGAAACGAAACACCCGACACCTTGTTACTTAAGAGTTCAAATTGAATGCAATAAGGGGATCGGACAGTAATCAGATTAAAATCTACAATGTGCTCAGATAAAAGAAACATACTGTTTTACGATTATTTATATAATAATAATTCATTTAAATAAATGTAAATTAAGAAATAAAATTTACGTTATCTACAAATATTTTTAATCTGTACTGAAACACTCATCACAGTGAGTGACGTCTTTTGTGGGCACTCGTGAATGAAACGGGTATACTACCTATTAGTTTTCCTATTAGTATACGGCCACAAATGGCGTCACGCGCTGTCAGATTCATGTGGCGTTTTGTTTATCGGGCATGAAAGTCGCAGTACATTGCTTGGTGGTATACGAGTAACGCTGCAGCCCATATTAGTGTTTCAACCCTTAGTCGCCTTGTGCGATACCCGCAGGAAAGATTTGAGGTGGTGACAATTGCATTCTCATCTGTTGTCACCACACGGCGGCATGTCACATGTTTGTATAATATCATATGGTAGTTTCATCATACATTACCTTGAGCAGTTTCTCCTCGAGCTCCGCGATGGCGGACTCCTGTTTGGTCTTGAGCTTGCTGAGGTGCTTGGCCTTCTCCTCCTCCTCCGCCAGCGCTTGCGACAGGTCATTGGCGCGCTCCTCCAAGATCTGAATTTTTTTTTAAATTATTAAACTTAGAAAAAAAATGTAGGTGAACCCTAGAAAAGCCGGTGACACGATCTGGAGGCATACTGCAAGACAGAAAAAACCACCATCACCTGGAATAACCGACTACATCGACTTTAACTCACAACAAACGAATAGCACGAACATCTCAAATCTCATACGTGTGCAAACGGACTCATTACCATCATTATAAATTAAAAAACCAGAATTTACCAACACATATGAAGAAAAGGTGTGGTTTGAAAGAACAGGTAATGACAAGAATTAAGCAAGGGAGCATGTTTGGTCACGTCGAAAGAATGAATGAAAACAGAGTGATAAAAAGGATCTTTAAGGCTAAAGTGAATGGAGAAATGGGAAGCCAGCCAGATTATCAGGAAGACAGGGAAGCGCTTGGCCTCCTGATGGTAAATGACAATAAGGACTGAAGATGGAATCGAACTTGACCTGGAACCCTGAACCACACAGGGGCTGGCTATCTTATTACAAATTGTCGGAATGAAACAATGTTGTCAACATTATTATAATGGCGACAGATTTTGATAAAACGATAGTAACTAGCAAACGGAACCGAGTGCAAATTTGTACTCCCCTGTGTGTCGAAACCGAGACCTTAGAAACACACTACAATACATACAAATCAAATACATACATACATAAACCCCACTTTGCAAGCAACTTATGAATGGGACTGATGTCAATAAATCGAAGTCACTTACTATGTTGTCCTCAAGAAACATTCCACAACAATATTTTCATAAATAAATCTACTTTTAAAATTAATCATCAAAATATTACCAGGCAAATTTTTTGACCTTTCAAAAGCTTTTGACTTTGGTCAACATGACATATTATTGCAAAAGGTGGAACGGATGGGGATAAGAGGTCATGCTTTATAAAGTGTAGTTATAAATAAAATGAATAAAAGTACACTCTCACCATTTTCCTCTTTCAAAACTAATAAATCGGGCATTCCTCAAGGAAGCGTACTAAGGCGTATATTATTCATTCAATACATAAAAAAATAATAAAAGTGACAAATCATAATAGAATATGTATACGTATGACGAAAGATTTTGAAATTTTCTTCCGTAGTGTATGTAAAACATTTACTATTTACGAAAAAACCTTTATTTCGGTAATCAACTAATGTTTAACTAACGCCATCTTTCTGAAAATCTTTTGAATAGTGCGCGAAAACAGCTCGCTGTGTCATGGCGTCGCGTCTGCCGTCACGCCTAGGCAAAACATTGTGTATAGAATGCCATATGGATTACATAGGCATGACGTCACGCGTAGTGATTGTCGTTTCAGCCAAAATGGACGATTGCAGTGTTTGAATGTTTTATTTAAGTGAAAAGTCTAATAATCTCACATTTTTAAATAAAACTAAATCAGTTTTTTAAGCCCCTTTAATATGTATTCTCCACTAAAACCATTGAATCACTGATCTTTCTATGATGTCGCGTCACGCCTGTTGTAACAATTGGACACAAAACAAAATACGACTGCTAATCTTGAAATACAATTATATGTGGTAGGTTTTGGTTTGTATTTCGCGTAAAAAATTAGTCTCGCCATTCAGCGAGGTAATGCAGCCAGCGTTATTGGTACACTTCCTGTCTCAGAAGACCTTGGCGAGGTATTTTACCTTAATTCAGTTTCTAGTCCTTTCGTTTAAAAAAAATACTTTTAAAGTTACTTTAATTAAAATGAAATATAATATGTTAAACCAACGACAGAGAAGAGCAAGTCAAAAGAAAGTGATAAGCGGCACCTTCTTCTCCTTGAGCAGCTTCTGGTTGGTGTCGTCGCTGAGCGCCAGGTCCTCCTCCAGCTTCTTGAGCTTGGCGTCGCACTGCACGCGCTCCAGCTGCAGCTTCTGCCGCGCCGCCTCCTCCTCCTCCAGCTGCTCCTCCAGGTCCTGGAAGCGCATGGTTCATATTCATTCAGTCGGTCGTAGCACAACTCTGTACTAAATCAAGGCATTTACTCTGGCGATGCTGAAATTAAGGAACATATATCTATAGATTCTTCTATCCATAGGAGAGGCCCGTTGGTTGAACGCGCCAATCTCAGGAACCACTGCCTCAAATTTAAAAAATATCTTTATGTCACACCTGACCATAAAGTGGACTTTTCAGCCGGCCCCGCGTACGGAAAATCCCACTTCTTGGTCAGGGAGTAACATAAAACTATGATCTTACCTCGGGCGATAAAAAGAGGCCTCAGATCGAATTTGAAACGCCCTCGCCTTCAGTTCAGGCGTCAAATACTTGCGATCTGAGACATTTTTTGTTATATCGCCCTTGGTATATATAATCTACTACTGTGTTGGATAGTTCATTTACCGAGGGAGGCAATAGGCTATTATAATAACCAACATTAACGCGACCACTAGCACTTTTTTTAATGCTAGACAGAGAAGCTCCAGCCTTTCATCTCACTTGATGGATTAAGGCCGTAGATGGAATCGAGCATCACCTGGAACGCTCAACCACAGAGGGACTGGCTATCTTACTAACTTTATATGAACACTTGCTGACCAGCGAGCTGCACCGTTCCTCTTCTTCCTCGATGCGGCCCTCCAGGTCGTGCAGCAGCTAATAACATGCTGGGCGTAGAGTAGGCCACGCCTCGCACTGACCTGTATGTTGAGCTGCAGCCGCTTCTTCTCCTGCTGCAGCGAGCTGCACCGTTCCTCTTCTTCCACGATGCGGCCCTCCAGGTCGTGCAGCAGCTAATAACATGCTGGGCGTAGAGTAGGCCACGCCTCGCACTGACCTGTATGTTGAGCTGCAGCCGCTTCTTCTCCTGCTGCAGCGAGCTGCACCGTTCCTCTTCTTCCTCGATGCGGCCCTCCAGGTCGTGCAGCAGCTAATAACATGCTGGGCGTAGAGTAGGCCACGCCTCGCACTGACCTGTATGTTGAGCTGCAGCCGCTTCTTCTCCTGCTGCAGCGAGCTGCACCGTTCCTCTTCTTCCTCGATGCGGCCCTCCAGGTCGTGCAGCAGCTAATAACATGCTGGGCGTAGAGTAGGCCACGCCTCGCACTGACCTGTATGTTGAGCTGCAGCCGCTTCTTCTCCTGCTGCAGCGAGCTGCACCGTTCCTCTTCTTCCTCGATGCGGCCCTCCAGGTCGTGCAGCAGCTAATAACATGCTGGGCGTAGAGTAGGCCACGCCTCGCACTGACCTGTATGTTGAGCTGCAGCCGCTTCTTCTCCTGCTGCAGCGAGCTGCACCGTTCCTCTTCTTCCTCGATGCGGCCCTCCAGGTCGTGCAGCAGCTAATAACATGCTGGGCGTAGAGTAGGCCACGCCTCGCACTGACCTGTATGTTGAGCTGCAGCCGCTTCTTCTCCTGCTGCAGCGAGCTGCACCGTTCCTCTTCTTCCTCGATGCGGCCCTCCAGGTCGTGCAGCAGCTAATAACATGCTGGGCGTAGAGTAGGCCACGCCTCGCACTGACCTGTATGTTGAGCTGCAGCCGCTTCTTCTCCTGCTGCAGCGAGCTGCACCGTTCCTCTTCTTCCTCGATGCGGCCCTCCAGGTCGTGCAGCAGCTAATAACATGCTGGGCGTAGAGTAGGCCACGCCTCGCACTGACCTGTATGTTGAGCTGCAGCCGCTTCTTCTCCTGCTGCAGCGAGCTGCACCGTTCCTCTTCTTCCTCGATGCGGCCCTCCAGGTCGTGCAGCAGCTAATAACATGCTGGGCGTAGAGTAGGCCACGCCTCGCACTGACCTGTATGTTGAGCTGCAGCCGCTTCTTCTCCTGCTGCAGCGAGCTGCACCGTTCCTCTTCTTCCTCGATGCGGCCCTCCAGGTCGTGCAGCAACTCCTCCAACTCCTGCTTGCGTGCCGCGGCGCGGGCGCGGCTCTCCTCCGCCTCCGCGCACACCTCCAACTCGCCCTAGGTAATTAAGAGGTTACTTTTAGCGTTACTTAAAATAGGGATGATTTTATTTTATTTATTTATGTTAGACAGGGAAGCTCTTGCCCTTCATCTCACCTGATGGTAAGTGACGATAAGGGCCAAAGATGGAATCGAGCTTCACCTGGAACCCTCAACCACAGTGAGGCTGGCTATCTTATCACACATTGTCGGAACGTATGACAGCTCTCATATCAATCATCCTATATTTTACAAACTATAGGTCAAAAGCCGCGTGACGTCTCGATTTCGTTAATACTATTTTGAAAGAAAGAAACATTTATTGAGCCACAACAGAGAAACAAAATATATTAAACATATAAGTAGGTAAGTAATACGTCTCAATCGGTCCCAGCTCAACACTACTTTAATAGAAACTGTCATGTTTTACGAAATCATGACGTCACACAACCGACATTGCTATTTTGGCGTCGGACCTACATGTATGGAAGAGAAAACACACTGCGCCGACCCCAGATAGACTAGGAACAGGGCAGGGAGAAGAGATACATAAAAAGTAGAAGAAGAAGATTGTGTCATTGGTTCCCACCTGCAACTGTTCCGCCAGGTCCAGCTTCTCGGCGTTGGCCTGTTGGTACTTCTGCTCGTACTCCTGGCACAGCTTCACTTGGCTCTCGAGCCGGTCGCGGATCTGCCTCAGCTCGTCCTCCTTCTGAGTCAGCTTCTCCTCTTGCTTAGTCACTTCCAGGAGAGGTTTCACCTATAAAATAATGAGGTAAACCAACATGAACGAAATGTTATCATAGCTTATTGTATAACAATAATTATGATCTATTTAGCTGAAAGATTAATTGTTGATAAGGAATTTTGATGATGAACAGCATTGATAAAAACTTCTATCAGGGTTCTAAATGAGCATAAATCCTTTACCTTTATGTACAACCTCCACCATTGCCAATTCCTCAACTTGAGATACGCCGCACAGTTCCTCTGGATAATTCTAATAGCGTTAAGCTGCTGCAGTCTCTTCTGGTAGTTTCTTCTGGCCAAGAAGCCGCGGCAGAACGCTTGGAAGTTCACAATAAGATCAGTGATCTTGTAGTCGCGCTCCTCTTCCAAATGGGCCAAAACCCCGGCCCTGAAGAAGATCTTCGACTGCCCAACCCTGTACAAGTTGTGGTCAAGCTCGAGGGATTCGATCATCTGCTCGCACGCCTTCTTGCCGTCCATGAAACCTTTCGGTATAATGTTGGGAGTGAGAAGTTCATATCGCTGTCTGAACTCTTGGAATGGAATGCGGTTGGGGAAACCTTGTCTGCAAATCCTGATGCCTTCCAGCACACCGTTGCACCTGAGCTGATCCAAAACCAAGGGCGCTTCTATCTTACCCGCTTTCTTCTCGTGGTTGGGAATGATACACCTCACGAAGTTCGGGTTTGTGTTTCTGAGAGTGGCCATCAGTTTAGTCAACTGTTCCTTGTACAATTGCGAAACAGTCCTGAACATACCCTTTCGTGTTCGAGCTCCGAACTGGGTATCAGTCATGGCCTGCTGTGCCATGCCGACGATTTCGGCGTCCTTCCAGATGTGACACACGAATGGGTCTTGGGACGACTGCAGGAGAGAAACGACATTCTCGTTCAGAGGGTCCATGTTCTTCATCAGCCATTGTGCAGCTGAATAGTCTACTTTGCCCGCGTAGTGAATGATGGCAAAGTCGGCGACTCCGCGGAAATCTGTCTTCATGAACTTGGGATGGACCGAGTGAGCCGATACCAGCTTCTCGACGAATGTCTTATCAGTCGCTTTCGGGAACCAACATTCCTCATCCAAAAGGGCCATTATACCCATAGGTTTGTCTATAAGATCGATTGTCGGTTGAAGATCCAGACCGAAATCAATGAATTTCCACTCGATGCCTTCGCGTTGGTACTCTTCCTGCTCAAGTATAAACATAGTGTGATTGAACAGCTGCTGTAGCTTCTCGTTGGTGTAGTTTATACACAACTGTTCAAAGGAGTTGAGGTCGAATATTTCGAAACCGGCCATGTCGAGGATTCCGATAAAGGAAGCGCCTTGCCTCTTCGTTCTGTCCAGAGACCTGTTGATTCTGTTCACTAGCCACCTGAACAAGCGCTCGTAGCACGCCTTGCCGATAGCTTCTACCGAGAACTCCACTTGTTCTTTAGTCTGAGCCTTTGTGACAAAATCACGACCCACTTTGATTCTTGGTTTGAGGAATGCTTTCGTCATTTCCGTTACTGAGAGACCTGAAAATT
This sequence comes from Cataclysta lemnata, assembly GCA_963931975.1. Lineage (NCBI taxonomy): Eukaryota > Metazoa > Arthropoda > Insecta > Lepidoptera > Crambidae > Cataclysta > Cataclysta lemnata. Next base: position 14,971,489 of record OZ008348.1, read on the forward strand.
GTAAAGGTGGTGATTATACTGAACCTGTATAAGCATAGACACAAAATGAATGACAAAAAGGATTTATATGGCGGAAGTGAATGGAGAAATGGGAAGGGAAAGGCCTAGGCGGATTTTCATAATCAAATTGAAATTCTATTAAATCTAAATTAATCTTTTTTAATAGATTTTCAATTTGATACTCTTTCTTTCTTTCTTTGTAATACTCTTCTTTCTGGTACTCTTGTAGCCGAAACCGACGGGAAAAGCATAAAGAGATTAATGAAATTGGATGAAGCGAAAGAAGTATGCAAGGATCGTAGCAATTGGAAATAAGTGATCCTGCCTACCCCTGTGGGAGAAAGGCGTGACATATGTATGTATGTGTATGTTGTTGCATTTTCATCTACCGTACCTAACAAGTGTGCGATCTTCTGTGCGACGGTGTTGTCAGGCAACGTCGCCTGGTCCGAATTCCTCTCCTGTTTAAACTGCATTGAGCCGAACAACAGAACGGATGACACTATTCTGAAAATGGAGTTGAAGTCCTCCACGTTCATGCCCATGATGTTCATTGACTTAATGGTAGCCTGGAACTCCGCATTGTCATCAATGCCCGGCACTGGCAACGCTGCGTTAGATAAGAATGGGTAGCTCTTAGGATCTTCTAGAATATACTCCGCCTTCTGCTGTGCAGTTGTGCCTGACAGCAGCTGATAGAATATGTGGAATGTTCTCTCATCTTTAGCTTGTCTGATTGCTCTAGACTTTTCTAATAGATATGTTTCGATATTCGCACCAGCGATATAGCCGGATGCGTCGAAATTTATTCTTATGAATTTACCCTGGAAAGAAAAATATAATCGTTAAACAAACAATTTAATAATTAATTTTCTATGATAGTTTTATAGAAATTGTACTCACAAATCTCGAAGAGTTGTCGTTTTTTACAGTTTTAGCGTTACCGAAGGCTTCTAGAATAGGATTTGCTTGTAGCAACTGTTGTTCTAGTTCACCCTGTAAACACAGACATTTTCATTAATAGCACATTTTCAAACAAATTAATTATGCTGATGTAAATAAAGATTAAATTGATGTAAACAATAAACAAATTAGCAGCAACTGCGATGTTATCCCGTTCACATTCCAGTATGAAGGCAGTCTATTATATGAAGCAGGAATCATTCGCTCTAGCGAAGCAGTATTTTGAGGCGACTACGTTCGTTCGGAATTAACTGTCACAGTCACCCATCTGGGATATGGCCGACAGAGATGGTTTGGTCCGAACGAAAAAAATATTTTCAGGAGAGCCTCAAACGTAAGTATAATGTATTTCAATAGACTGTGAACGCGCGAATTCCACAAATTTATTTGTAAGATTTGGGTTGTAAAGACAAAATTTTAAGTCATTTTAGAGTATTCTATAGCGATTGGTATGGTATTGGTTAGCTTTTACCTCAAATCCTTCGCTCTACGGGTAATAGCAGCGTGAAATGAAACATAAGCAATTACGATACTGTATAACATGTGATAGTAGGCATTTTAGTAAAGTGCAATGTTTCATGAGATTGATGTGCATATTCTAGTTTTTAGATAGTTAATTCTGTTTTTGTCCGTTCTTCTCAGAACGAGGGCTCCTGGTATTTTGCGAAAAGAGGTTGTTTACCTGTAAGCCGATTGCTATTATAGTTTAGTCTATTCGTCCGTTACACACTTTACTATTATTCTCAACGAGTGAGATTGACGGGTAGCCTCATGCAAATATCAATCGGCTTACATAATAACATAGATCGCGCAGCTTTTCACGTTAAACGTTGACTTAGTTCATATGCTCACATGAATCTTCAATAAAGACGAGTTATGAGTGAATGAGTAGTAAATAAACTTTTTTGTTGCTCAGTTGTCCTCACATATTATTATATTAATTTTTTATTCAAATACAGTGGTTAATATTTGCGATTGGTGTAGTGATTTTATATCCGAAAATAATTCAATAACTAAGCTTAAATTACGTAGCTGAGCAATTGGCTTCACAGGAAAAATGATGATTTACAACTAATGTATATTAGTCACTCACAACTAGCTACAACTATAAATATTGGATCAGATACAGAGCGGTATTATAATCGTTATCTGCGTAAAAATAATTACTCCAACGATATTACCGGATACACCAATAACCCTTGTTCTGTTATCGAATTAATATGAACAGTCTCATACAGGTTGTTCCTTAAAAATAGTTATTGCAGTATTTTATCAGTAAACCGGTAACACATTAAACATATACATTAGCTGGAAAGTTTATTACCACCCGAGGCAAATATTCACCATCACAAAAATGCTTTTTAAAACTATCGGCAAGTTCACTAAAGAAAATAAATAAATAATTTGTTTAATTTCAGCAAAGTGCAAAAATGAAGTAATTCTTAAAATCTAAATAATTCATTTGGCTATTTTGTTGCACATTTACAAAAGCATGTGTTACTACTTAACGAATAACAAACAAAAAATCTAGCCTACTTAAAAAAAATAGCTACTTCATCTGAGATACAGTACAGAACCCTCTGTATATTCGATGATTCCACGCACTGAGTTCTCAGAAAAGGTGATTGGCATCGAGTATAGTATTATTCATATATCAAGAGAAAAAAACTAACATTGCTGTCCCGGGAGTGAAATTCGATATGAAGCTCTCACGATATCTGATCAAAAATATATTGAAACAGTGAGGATAAAACAAGAATACGATAGATGGAGTTAGTTGTTAAAATACTTTTGAATAGAGTTCAATCTAGCGACTCCAGTTAAAAGTACTGAATTTAACCCCAAATGAAACTTAAATGTTAAGCAGGAGCAGCTCAAAGTTTGAGTAGCGTTTCTGTATTCGGAGGTTAGACTTAGAATTAAGATCTATTTTTAAAGACAGACGACAAAAAACACAAAGCTTTAAATTCAAGTTTGATTGTGAAGCACGGACTTTTAAGCCGATCGTCCACCACGAACTAAACTAAGTTAGTTTAGCTTAGCTCGCATAGTTGAGCCAGTTTTTCATACATGTTAGCTTAGCTGGCATATGTAGTTTGCGGTGGACGCACAATCACGTGTATGAAAAACTGACTTAACTATGCGAGCTAAGCTAAACTAATACAGTTTAGTTGGCAGTGGATGGTCGGCTTTACTTTCGGTGCGAACAATTTAGGTGGATTTTTAAGACCTATTTTTTTTATCTTTAACCACGGGACATCCTTCAATTAAATCAATCCCTTCGAATAACAACACAGGCAACTTTGCCGTATCATTTAGTTTCAAATTAAGAGCCTTGTGTGGCAATCAACACCAATGTCTAGTTAAAATCAATCGGTCATTCAATAAATCTGAGGACAATGTACCGCGTTAGCGATTGATCTTACCGACGAAGTACCGACAACTGCATATCTTGTAACACACTTGCACATTAACAAGCACCTTATCCCACTAGAAATACGAGTCTTTTTATGATATCGGTAAAATGGTTCAATGTGTACACAATGGTTAATATGTAAACATATAAATAATCTTTAGCGTTATGGCAATTATTGATAAAGCAATATTGTTGGACGTTGTTAGTAGTCTTAAAAGCATCGTGTTAGCATTTTGATGGCCCCTAAGTAAACTATGGTATCCAATAATTACGATATAGTATGTATCATCAATCTCAGTTTGATTTGTAAATTAGCATCAAAATTAGTGCAGAAAAGAAATAAAAAACATTAGACTGCTCATACTATTTGATTCTCAGCCAGACGAATCGTTTTTTCAACATACGATAGTTTACATACTATAGACCGTTGTTCACTTACTATTATCAATTGCGGAGTCGGGCCCTGCAGTCCGTCCGGTGTCAGGAGGCACGATATGAGGAGAAAAAACAATATATTACACATTTGAGTCTAGCAATTTACGTAGGAAACTAAGGAAACTAGGACACATTATAGAACCCCTCATTTCAGTGATCTTATGCCTACCTATACATCCTAAGTCCGAGATTTGACATCAGCCCCCGTAGTAAGGTCCGTGGACAAAATCTTCTCCCGAGGAAAGAAAAGATTTTCCTCTCGCTCTGACTCCCACTAAACTCCCGACACAAAACACTCTCAAGCGCTGGAGTGAGATTCCACATCCCGTGCTAGGCCTCTACTCTACTGCTGTCCCAATTTACGCCTGTATATCCGTCATTTGGGTCGAAGGCTGCTGTTGGCATGTTGCGATAAATTATTTACGCCTCTTATCTTTTCAGTTCGAACAGTGTAATTTGAAATTTAAATGAGCCACCACACTGCTGTGGAGGTACTAATTGCATTTATGTATATTGCTCTTATCGTATCCGTGATAACGTGGAAATTCTTTCATGTTACCTACTGTGTTGAGTTCTGTTACCTAATGTACAACTTACGCGTTACAAAACTATACCAAAAATAAATTGTTGTCAATTGGTCCCTGTTGAGTTGCAATACAAGAATTTATTACTGTGACTATTTTTTGAGGGTTTTTGGCTTGGTATTAAAGACCCTTGAGCCATATCTTTATTTGAAAATGTCCATTCTTTATTAGATATTAAAATATGGACGTCACACTTTTTTATACATCTAGCTAAGGAATAGGCTTGGCGCGAACTGAATGATAGATAGCAGACTTCAAGATGGCGACTTATGAGGTGGTGATAACAAAACCACTATACAGTTTCAAACGTCAAACACACCACACACACATATTTATTTAATAGTATTTTTAAATAACTAGCAGTCATGTTTGCAACATTCTGCACATGGACCGAAATACTCGCATACCAACAGAGCCTAACAATGTGCGCGTAGGTGTTGTATACAAAACCATAGACTATTTAAACAGGTGGCAAAATATACATTGAAACTGGCGTTCACACATAGGTGCTGTAAAGTTAACAAGTGTCAAATATTACCAAATTACACCTTGCGTTAAGTCAAACGATGATGAAGACGGATTGAGAAAAATTTACAGAAACTGAGGGTTAGTAATTGTAACATGAACTCAAAATACGACGGTGGACCTACTGCACTACTACCCACAGGGGCACATTTTACTTTATCATCATCACCAGCCTTTTAATGTCCTCACTGTTGTGGACCTTCCCTGTGGATGGAAGAATATAGGGAGAACAGACCATAACCCACCACGCTGGCGCAGTGCATCCGCACTGGTCGATATTATTAACGTTTGTAGATGCAGCCGGGACCAACGACTTATCGTGCCTTCCGAAGCACGGAGGAACTCGTGATAATGTATCTCTTCCAGACAACCTCAGGGATGGACATAGTGTTCCAATAGATTGCTGGCTTTCGGCTGAGAGATCCCGGAATCCAATCTGGTAGAGGCAAATTTAGGGCAAGGCAGCCTATAACCGGTATACTGCCTAAAACAGACACTTTAGCGTATAATTTTTGAAGAAAAAAAAGGCTGACGGGAATATTCAATAATGGTTATTATTCGTTTTTGTAAATGGTTAGAAGTTAATTTACACCTGCATACCCTTTAGGTTTAGGGGATAAATCTAAATTTGACTACACGTATCGAATAGCAGGACATGTTTATACTTGACGTTAACGACTTAATGCAGCCAATAGGTGGTAGGTAACAACTTGATGCTTAACACATACAATCAAGATGGCATCTAACATGGCCTTATAATTTGTTCGGTGCTAAATTAAAATTAAGCCTGTGCGACGCCAGCTTACAAACATATTATATTTCTTGTGGAACGCTTCTCTTTGGCCATAATCATTTTAGCTCGTTTCGCAAGTCGACACCAATGTTAAGATTAGTCTCAAATGGTCAAGCGCATTGGATTATCGTTAATTACGCCTCAGATTCCAGTCAATCTGGGCCGAATAAGGCTCTGATTATTCTAATGCAGTGCGCAATTATCTGACGAGTGAAATCAATCTTTGTAATATGTACAAACATACACGGCATAGGGGAAGGCCGCCCAAGCCGCGGACAATCAAGAATAAATTCACAAAAAAAATTGCAGTCACACGGTTTGTCTGCTCCCTAGAGGTAGAAATTTAATTTCTAATCTGTCCATTTGTGCATATGGAAATAATTTTACACGCTGGACACCCTGCCCGGCTAGCATGACCACCGAAACACGATATGATAAAGCCATTTATCGCATAGAACTGTCAAAAATCTATTGTTTTTTTTTTGACAGTTTTAAGCAATAAATTTCTATATCATACCGTGTTTCGGTGGTCATGCTAGCCGGGCTGGCGTTAAAATTATTTCTAGATAGGCAGTATAACCGTTTCGGGCCACCTTCCCTTATATAGCAAAACCTTCAAACACGGCAACTACTTTCCTCGAAGCCCAGCTGTTCCACTTGACTTCTATCTGGCCCATGAGTCACTCTTGCAGACAATAAAACCATACATAGGTGTAACTAGCATTATCTGTGTTTATAATTGAACGACGTACCCGGTCCCTATATGAAAATATTATCGATGAATCACGTACAGCTACGCTTACCTTAAGCGGTATCATACCATAATAACAGCAATAAACGCTTTCATTCACACATCTAAATGACACTAGCGATGAAGTAATTAAAGAAAACTTTGCTCAACTTACGATCAGCATTGCTAATCTAGCCAATTAGCCTACAACATCTCAGGAATCTAAGTCGAATGTAGTCATAACAGGGGATCAATTCGAGTTATTTCTCACCAAGAAACATTTGACTGCTTTACCTACATAATGACTTAGGTACTTGAGAAGTACTAACTTGTTGAAACACTCGCAACTCACCCGACTACGGTAATCGAACCAATAGTGTGACCGCTAAAATCATAACGGAAATTAAAAATTTGTACAATCATTAGGGGATGCTTTTGAAATTGTGGCATACGACTATAAATAACAATTAACAGGTGTCACTGGCTTTAAGGAGGCTCTTCATGGTCTAACCTCAACGTGCAATTACTATAACGAGCCTCCTATTAACGCCGCGCAAATGGTAATTTCGAACTTAACTATGCGCTTGCGCATTCGCACTTAATACCGATCTTTAGAGCGTCTAAAATGGCGGTCTGCACATAAACTTGACAAGTTATGACACAGTTGTCATGGGCCAAGAATATCTGGAAAATAAACTTTGATTAAGTTGGTAACGGAGAATGCTGATCAAGGTAAACCATCTATACGTGTCTGGTGGATTTCCATGAGATTTTTAGATACTCTTTATAATCATGGAAGTCATTATGTTCTCTTATATTTGCACGAGCAGTACACATTTGAAATAAAATAACTCTGTAAAGTGATTGAAACGTCGGGTTAAATAATAACAATACCAAACATCTAAATCTACGCGAGCCTGATCCGTAAAGTTGTTTCATTTCAAATCATGGAAGTTATCCATATATAACATTTAAGACAGCAAAAAGAAGGTGCCCCTATAAAAGCAACCGGACTCCTAACTCCTATTACCGTCTTGTAGAAATAGAAAGTACAATATTCAGGAAGCGTACACTCACCGCTCCAGATCCTTTGGGCTTGGACGCGGCGACGTACGCCAAATACTGGATCACCTTCTTGGTGTTTTCGGTCTTGCCGGCACCAGACTCACCGGTGCAGAGGATCGACTGGTCTTCTCGGTCTGAAAGTAGATTTTAACATAGTGTCAATGCTATGGGCTACAGCAGAGCTGAATACAAATGTCACCACCCCCATTTCACTCACCAGTCTGAGAAAAATGAGCCACATCAAATAACTTCAAAGAAATTAATCTAATACAGCTATCCCTCTAGCTCGTTTGAAAAATGAGTCAATGATATGTAAGTTTAGGTTGAGGGTCAGGTAAAAGGCCAGGGGGCAGGAGGATGGTGATGATGATTGCCATTCGCAATAAAGATAAATGTTAAGTATTATTATTCTTAATTTCAAACAATAAAATAAGTGTTATTACATCTTATTTTATTAAAGTGTTATTTATCCACTTTCAAGAGCCAATGCATGATGCATTTAATTAAGATTTAATTTAAGTTTCAAGAAGGTGAAATATTGCAATGATTCCAAGTATATTTCTATTGACATTGTTATGATAGCGCCGATCCCCTGGCATCTTAATTGACATTAACACTCCTCAAAAACAAAAGTGTATATTGCAGAAAAAAGGATTATCAAAATTAAATGCACCCAAACAATCCGCCCGCAAAAATACTGCCGGTACGCAGTAGGTAATGATGCCAAAAGATCAAGAGCCATCTCGTTCCCATTGAATAGTGGATAGTAGACATCCGCAGACATCTACACCCGCCCGCCCCCCTTGTTTACTATGCGGCTATGTTGGTAAACACACGTCGTGGGTGTTTCCTGCCTCTCGTGTTCATTACGAAGCTCATGTTGCAGAAATACACTAATGGGCCTTCAAACAACGTAGGTTGCTAGCTAGCTTACACGCGAGAATTATAAATCTTGAGTGAAAAATGTAGTGTGTAATTTGATGAGTGTTTAATAAGAGATCGGTTATCAAATGTGAGAGAAACGACGACATCAGACTTAGATAAAGAATGACATAAATTTCAAAAATTATAGCTATATAATATATATTTCTTACTGGGCTCTTATACTAGAAGCATTGCATGTCTATGCTATTACAAAAGGAGTACAAAAAGACCAAAGAAGCGATGGATATCGATTCATCGATGATGAACTCACGTCTGATAGATAGAAGATAATGGAAGAGAGACATGTTGGGCCGACCTAGCTTGGAGTGGGATAAGGGCACGAAGGAGAAGAGAAGACAAAACCAGGTGCAGTAAACTGTTAACGATTTTATATTACATAATTTCAAATAAGCTACGACTGAAATTAAATGTGGCATTGAATTTTTAGTTACACCCAAGTCCTTTTAAAAGTTTTCGACAGTCGCACGCGCATACTAACGTGCGTGTTAGATAAGGGACCGGTTCGTGAAGCCATTTGTCTAATTGTTCTTTAATGGCCGGACGATGCGGTGACAAATTATTGCCGACGACAAGGCAACAATAAGGAGACTGATTTAGAGCTACGGCTTTAGATTACAGTGTGCCAACAACAACAAAATGCTTGGTGAAGTATTCTTTATAACCTGGAAGCTTCATTACACTCACTTACTACGGCTGAAATAATTCAGTCGTACGCTATATAAAACTTAAGTGTAGCAATCTTACAGCCAGCTTTAAAAAATGCCATCTTTATTGGAGACACCTCTTTAAAAGTACGCAACAATACAACACAGTATACCATTTAGTCTCCGCAACAAAGTAATAAAGATTACAATCATCACATAAATCCATTGGCGACCGTTGACAATAGTTTAGCGTTTCGACACTATCGGCGTTCACGCGAGCGGCACGAGCGATGCTACGAAAGGTCATCTTGGAGGCAATCTGGCAAATAGAACTATATTTTGAGAACAACACCTTTCACAAACAGAAGCATTTGCAAGTGGAACCGAAAAGGAACGGTTTAGCAATGTCTTCTTGGGAACGCAAGAAAAATGTTCGATCGAACTGTTTATCAGATTGGCTAAAATGTGCCAATCTTGCCGACTTATACTAAAACCAGAAGCGTAACAGAAAAACAAAATATCAATTATCTATTCCGGAAAATACTACCACTTACATTGGATATAAATATTTGCATACAGCTGAAGAGAACTACGCTACAGTCCAAAATAGCACAATGCAAGATAGCAGCCAAAACGGTTTAGAAGGGTTAATTGGTCAGTTGAACTTTACGTGGTCTACAGTAATTGGCTAATTAGGAAACGCTGTTGACGCTTGTGGGGAAAAGAAGAATCTATCGCGGATGGAATTTGTTACCAAGATACAAACCGCTATAACTGTTACCAGCAACAGTCAGTACCGTTAAACAAAAATTATTTCGTAATTGGTGGTTTTAAAACCTAAGCCGGAAAGGTGCTAGTGATAAATGAATTTATGGAAAAGAGACGGAAATGACCATATCGAGAGATCGGTGAACGTCCGGTATACGATCGGGTATGTCCCTGTCCATACTGCTCAATTGAGCAGTATGGACAGGGACACATGGACTGGTATATTGTCATCCCAATCACTCTTTTAGTTCACCGATCTCTCGATATGGTCATTTCCGTCTCTTTTCCATAAATTCATTTATCACTAGCACCTTTCCGGTGTGATGAATCAAAAGGCAGTGGATGGCTTGATGACGTCTTACCGATATGAATGAAAGAGTAAACATGTTACGTTGACCCCGGATAGACTGGGAACAGGGCAGGAAGATTTATAAATTGGTTGCATTTGAGTTGATGCTTGGTGATTCACCGGAGAAGCTTAACGTCCAAGAGATAGTGCAGGTTGAATATGAACGTGTAGAGACCAAGAGTAAATAAACTAAAGCAAGTCAATCCGCCTTACCTTGTAACATAGAACGATATGCAGTGTCTGTGATGGCGAACACGTGAGGTGGTACTTCATGCCGCTTGATGCCCTTATACCTCTCCATGATCTTCTCCGTGTAGATGGGCAGTTTTTTGTACGGGTTGACAACCACACAGAAGAGGCCGGAGTATGTCTGTAAAAGAAACATTGATGTGATGAATGTCATGTTTTAAATATGACCTGGCTTAAATTTAAACATTGGTCGTCTCTTGGTAAATTGAATGGATAATAGACAGTAGCGTACCCATAATCAGCAGTGAAATTAAATACGCTTATATAGGTCTAATAACATGACACTGAAATAATTAATATAATAATACTTTGCGTATTGTGAATCTTTGTTATAAAGAGTCGTAAAGTTCAGAACTTATTCTCCACGAATTTGTAACCTATATTGGAAGACTCCTGTCTCACACTTAGGACCTGTTTCACAATCGACAAGTAAGTTCTAAATAGCTTACTTCGCAGATCATTTGACAGTTGCTAGCTGTAATATGAAATATATGTCAATTGAACTTCAAAGTAAGCTACTACTTACTTGTCGATTGTGAAAGGGCTTAAACCAACATAATATCTAAATCAGAAATGGGTAAAATACATAACGCAAAGCTTTCAAAAACCAGTGCCACTTGCAAATCATTAGATTCTGAGAGGGTCTGAAAAATAAAGTAACAAGAAGCTTATGAAATCAGATAAGAATTTATAAATATTGCGCATAAAACTTCCGAGAAGCATTTGGTTTTGAGCGCTACCTACTAGCTGTCATACAAAAGTGACGATGACGTACCCGCACTCTACACAATGAACATTGGAATGCCATCAACTTCATATCTGAGATGCCTAGTGTTTAAATTATTTCGTTTACATTTTCTGTTTGTTTATGTAAAACAATGATATTATAATAATTACATAATGATTATGATGATATGCCCTGAATTTGTGTTCAGAGAATAATTCGTTAAAAAGGGCAGCTTGTAATTAGAATTTCGTCACATTCAATGATAGTTTATTATATGGTCAAGAAACGTTTGATGGGAATTTGATACGACCAATATTTATCTGGCCATCATTGACCATTAAAACATTAACTAGTGCATTGTCATCTTTAACGATATACTATAAACATCTTTGACTTGCTCAGTCAATTTAGAGAGGTTAAATCAATGTGAAGTTGTTAGATGAATTAATAATAGATCCTGATTTGAAGCATAGCGAAGATGGTAAATAAGAAATAAGATTAAATATGAAATAGGTAGGTACAGGACACAGTTTATAGAGCAAAACGGTCCCCAAAGAGGGTTGGTGACAGCCAGGCAGCAGTCTGTTAAACCTAAGCCTGGTATCTTGACACGGTCCTTTCCGTGACTTTTGTATACATTCATTTCACAAAGCTTGTGATGCATGATATGAATAAAAAAGGAGTGGATGGTTTGATAACGTCTAAATGATATGAATGGAAGAGGGCACATACTGCGCCGATCCCAGTTATACTACTAGGAACAGGGCATGAAGATGATGACAATTTAAACGGTGTAGTTGTTATTAAGGTCTACTATCAACTATTCGCTAGTTACAATCATAAATAAAATTAGAAAATGCAATGCAAAATTATTTGACAAAATTAAATTATTTTCCACGTGGTGACAGTAGATAACTGGCTAAATTCGTGAAAAGTGTGCTAATTAACTTCTGCCTACCATTTCGGGGATATAGCCGTTAATTATGTATGTATGTAATATGTAAATGTATGTTAATAAAACACGATTGGCGACCATGAGGTAATTTCTCTTGGAATTGAAAGAAAGCAAAACAAAGCGTATCCGTGTCCGGCCGATGCGATGGGCAGACGACCGGTGATTCAGAGTCCAGCAATCGCGTGCATCCGCGCTGAGAGTTCAGATGGAGCGATTTGCGCGCGAATTCTTTAGCGATTTCGTGCACATTACTGGTGGGACTCCACACAATTTTACTGAAGCTTCATAAGGAGTAAGGTATAATGGAACGCGACTCACTAGCGCGTATTTCTGGATAGGGTCTGAACCTGCGCAGAGGTGGATTTATTGCAGCACCACCTCAGGCAGTATCTTTTTGCACTCATCTTATGGTTTAGTTAATGCTAGCTTAGTGTGAATAAGGGCTTGAGAGGAACTTTTAAATATTCAAGAGACAAATTGTACTATATGATACCTTACAATCTTTAAAACAATTTCAAAGAACTTAATTAAGAAATTAAAAATAGCAGATTTAGTAAAAAAAAAATTATGTGTAATTTTGCGGGAAATAATTTCTTGAAAACTGCTCTTGTAATCTAGTAGTGTTCGATCGAGATGCGCTCTAAAAGGAAAAGTCGAGATTTTGCGGTAATAAGGCAAGATACCAAAGGTAAGATTAGATAAAGTAAGATTCGAACCACAGATTCCAAACTAAATCCCTAAAATTCAAACCTTATCTTGAGCCCATTGCTAGTAAAAATGTCGAAGCCCATAAAGAAAGACTCATTAGTAATGCAATATTGCACAACAGCCACTGAATGTCTAAAGCAGCTAAGACACTCGCGATCGCAACGAGTTCTCACGTCTTAAATCCTCTTTTTTTTTCACGTTAAAAAGTGACAACTATCCAAAACTAATGGGGTACAAGAGCGGCAATACGTCGAATAGGTGCGCCGTAAACCGGGCCAAGTGCGATTGATCACAAAAGCGGGGACAAACAGGCAATTAGCGGGAGAATTATCGCTTTCGACTAATTGGTCGGTTGTGGCGTAATGTTATGCTGTGACCTGGCGCTCATTAGCCGCTGTCCCAACATGGGGCGTGCTGCAGGGCGGTTGCTCGGACCAATCCTTTACTCGGCATTCATTATGATCGGTGTGATACCTGACTTCGAAAAGTGTAACACCGAATACCACATCCCCGTAAGTTTACTAATCCGAATCACTTAACCACGAATGCACTCCACCACGAAATTGGTGTGAATGTTAATATTTACCGACATGGGTTAGTAGGTTGGTTAGGTTAGCATATGAATAAACGAACAAGGAACACATTTTTGTGGTGGCGTGTATTCGTTGTTAAATGATTCGTTTTATTAAATTTACGGGGCCGTGGTATTCGGTGTTACACTTTTCGAATGTATCACACCCCATTATGATTATGACTTTTCGAGTTTATTGCCCGTTCTTCTCAGAAAAACAGAAAAAGGCCTTCCGGTAGTTTACGAACGGATGGCGTAGCTTCATCATCATCATCAGCCCTTTTATGTACCCACTGCTAGGGAACGGAACCCTCGAAGGAAAAGCTTCCTTCGAGGGCTTTTGCCCTTCCCACAAAATATTGCTGATTTGATTATCAAACCTCCGACATTAACGACGCTAACCCACTAGACATTAACTAACTGATTAACACACCAAACCGCACCGCCAGCATGGTGGGTTATGGCCTATATTCTTCCATCCATGGGAAGCCCTGTGCCCCAGCAGTAGGAAAATTAAAAACTTGTACTTTAATAATTAAATGACATTTCCCGCGCTGTTCTCCGCTCCTAAATAAACGATAATATTAATCATTACTCCCATACCGTTAGTTGCAATTTACGTTATCAAGCCTCCAGTTTTCATAACAAGAAACAATTTGTTATGCAAAACAATCTATCATCAAAGAAGTGCGGCATTGACGGTAGACTGAATCTGCCCCCGTGGCACGGGACGTGGATGAAATCTCTTCGGGGAAAAGATAATGTTTTCCTCTCGCTCCAACTGCCACTAAATCGCGAGACAAAACACTGTCAAGTGGTGGAGAGAAATTTTGTCCTCGTCCAGTGCTAGAGCATTATCGGAAGATTGCGAGGGCGACCTATTCAATTTGCTATCTGACCCGATATCTGGAGACATTTGAATTTAATATCACGATTAATTATATCTATTTCGATTATATCATGTAGGTCATGTACTTGTTTATCTCGATCGTTTACAGTTAATTTTAATGGTATTAAAATTAAATCGGTGTGATTTGTTGCCATGCCATGCGAAACGATTGCTGTCAATTAAACATTGCTCATAATAATGCGGTGTTCGCTCGGCCTGTGATTGTGTAATTAATGTTCTATAAGGCTATTTATTGGTCCTAGGATGGGTGACCAAAAATACATAATCTCGATAATCTCGAAAGATACATAACCTCCGTGTATCGGAAGGTGCGTTAAGCCGTTGGTCCCGGCTGCATCTACAGTCGTTGACACCCACTAGTCCAGCGTGGTGGGTTATGGCATATTCTCCCCATATGCTTCCATCCATAGGGAGAGCCGGTGCCCCAGCAATGACGACGTTAAAGGGCTGGTGGTGATGATGATGACGACGTGCTGTACTATACCTAAACACGATATGATATAACCATTTATCGCGTTCAACTGTTACAAATCTATGGAGTTTTGACAGTTCAACGCGATAAATGATATAGTCATATCTTGTTTAGGTGGTCATGCTAGGCGGACTGCTTTAGGTACGGTGTGCATTATTGCATTAATAATGTATTTTTAGTTTTCCCCGAACGGCAGTCGTTAACTGAAACTTTTGAGGATCAAGGTAAATTAGTAAAATTATGTATTGCCTGTTATTGTACAAATACGTTATTAAATTAATTACCTTGACGGAAGTAGGTATGAAACGTCTCATACGTGGACGTACAAAAACAACCAAACTTCTGATAATTGATCATGATTCTCGTGTATGAATAACCAATAAATAAATACATTGTTTTGAGCAAAGCGACTAACAAAAAATGGTTACAAACTTGGTTGGTATGCAGTTGAGGTATTACTTGAGGGGTATAGCAGCTACATTCAGCAATTAATTATGAAATGACCTGGCTTGTCTTAAACTTGAAAGTTCAGCTCAGAAGCTGGGCACAGAAAGAAGTTAGGGTAGTAAAGGCAAATGCTGAACGACTCTCTTGAGATCCTTCTTACTTCGGAAGGCACGTTAAGCTAACTGTTTGTCGGGGTTGCCTTAGCAGTTGTTAATATAAATAAAACCGTAATTTACCATAATAATTATTATTGTCTTCAAAGTCGGGTTGTTGGGTTTTTCTTGTCGGTAATTAGATACCTCCAAGCAAGTCAAAGTTCTGATGGCAGCGACACCGCGTGAGAAAGTCGCCAAATCCAGCGGTGCCGCCGGTTACGAGATACTTCCCTATTTGGTCGTGTCTTACCATTCTGGAACTTAAACGTTGGCCAACTGTTGGTTAATGCTTGAGGAACAAATGGTTTGTTTCATTCATTTCATGTAAATGGTTTGTTTTTGCAACAACAGTAGGTACTCAGGCAACTTAACCCTGTTTTCATCAACGACTCTTACCCCGAAAACTGAAACGATACTCAAATGTTGAACACTGTTTAAAAAGTTACGTGTAAAATACCTGCCAGAATTTGTATGGACAGAACAGAGAAAGTAGAGAAACAGAGAAACCTCTTTTACTGTTCTGTGGTATGGATAAACGTTAATTTTGACAATACTTAAGTGTTAACTTAATACAAAAGAAGTAAAAACTTTTTGATCCTCTCAAATTAAGCCAAGCAAACGAAATCATTCGTGAAGATTTTAAGTGGCAAAGGTGCCTGAACAATAGATCGATTTCTGCGAGCGATCGATCCAACTCCAGGAACACAGTTCACCATCAGCCATGCGTCACGTGTGTAGCCAAAATAACGTGTGTGTACCGAACGCAAGCACAATGGGCGTTTTTCCACTCACCGGTCCGGCTCCGGCACCGGCGCCGGTGCCGGTGCCGGAGCTTCGTTTTTCTTCGTTGTTGTTATTGGGGACACAGGCACACGGCTACAATTCATACACAATACACATGCAGTTTTACCGGCCGGCGGCGGCACCGGTGGGAGTCAACGCTAGGCCGGAACCGGTGAGTGGAAAGACATGGCCATAATTATTTCATATTTGTTTGCTTTCCCGGCAGCCAAGCCGGTGCCGGAGCCGGACGCCGGGTGCCGGGCCGTATAATGGAAAAACGCCCAATGGCTCGGCCAGCCCCGTCAGCTGGTGACTCACCGCGTCAGCATTCACCTTCGGTTCGGAGGTGAGCGCAAGCGCAGGTTTATGTGGACGATTTCTCGAAATCGAGAGGTTCGACGAAACAATTTTGGGCGCTAAGTTATTGAGACTCGGACATTAGTCTGAGGTTATAAATGCCACATTTATTATCGATTGTGTTTTTTTCCCTACCAAGTTTCGCCAATTTTATTAGATTGCATGTAATGGGAGGCCTATTTCCATGTATTGATCACGTAAATAGATAAATATCGACTCTAATAAGAGCAACCCAACAAGAAAAGTGGATATGACCCTAGAGAAGACACAAGAAACCAAATCGATGACTGGCAGAATTAATCAAGGTGTAGAAGATAAGTTGATGAAGAAGATGAAGATGAAGGTTATAATCTAATATATAAAAATCTCATGTCACAGTGTTTGTTATTAAACTCTTCCGCAATAGCTTGAAGGGTTATTATGATTTTTGCAGAGTAGAATACAATTGTCACCACCCCAAATCTCTCCCGTGAGTGTCGTACAAGGCGACTAAGGATAAATCGATGATGATGAATGGGCAGCAGCGTTCCTCTTATACCTACCACCTAGCAAAGTACTGCGACTTTTGTGCCCGATGAATGGCAATAGGCTCGCCACCTATTACATGGGACCTAGCATGATTATATATTTGCTAGGTCTGAGAATAGGTCGTAGTAGGCTATTTTTCACACCCCTAAGTGATAAGATCATGACAACGTTTGCATGTTCAGATATTATTGTATACTAACCGCGAAACTACGAAAAAGTTTTTAACAAAGTCCAATGGGCGTAAAACAGAAATAATTAGCCGTGGAATGCCGACCGGCAAAGGAAGATTGATGAACCTTTTAAAACTGAGTAACAGATAACGAGACGTGTCACAATTCGGTAAAAAAGCCCCTCTAGACAAGTGGACGATCTATTCGAACGAATAGAATACTAATGTATGAAACTGTCGTATTACGTATTACAGAGAAAACATGGCGGCCGTCGTGTCAAATGTAAGAGAAGCTGTCAAAAAGTGATATTTGTAATATTCGTTCGGATAGACCATTAGGTCAAAATTCTTGATGTTGAGTTATGAAATAACATACATACATACATAAATCATGCCTATATCCCCGAAGGGGTAGGCTGAGGTGAACTGGCACCCACGTTTCGCCAGTTATGTTAAGTCCCATGTAATAGGTGGCGAGCCTATTGCCATTTATCGGGCACAAAAGACGCAGTACTATTGCTAGGTGTTATAAGAGGAACGCTGCTGCCTATTCCTCATCACTGATTTATCCTTAGTCGCCTTGTACGACACCCACGGGAGAGACTTGGGGAGGTGACAATCGTATTCTACTCTGCCGTCACCACACGGCTAGTTATGAAATAAGACACCACTATATTTAACAGGACTTGAATTCGGTATAACTTGTTACATTTAATCCGCGACTGACTGCTCCGCTCTTTTTCGGCTTGGCAAGACTGGTAATGCTCCAATTATAGGCAGTACAACTGTAACAACATAATTATCAGTGATTTGGAATTCAACTGAAGAATATGTACTCACAACGGCAGTTCAGACTACCCAAAACTGATAAATTTCTTCAATCGATTGTCAACCTTAACTGGTTGGTTGTTAAGCACAAAGTCGATTGAGAAATTTTTACATCTTGTGGTAGCTTGACGTGCGGTTGACTGTACGTACTGAATTGCAATTTTTAGTAACTACCCATCTGCTTGTACATAAAAGTGTAATCTGTCAGCAAGTAGGTACGTATTTAATTATATGTCATATAAAATGCTGCAGAAAATGAGTAATCAAACGGAAGAAGTGCAATTAGATGTATAGAAAAAATCGTCATCATAATTTTAACACGGATCGCTTTGGCAAATTTTTAATTCATGGATCACTGTTGTATTTGGGATAGAAAACTTTACCAACTTCTTTTTTTTTCTTTTTTTTTTAAATAATTAATATGCCAAACACCACATTATACGCGAGTCTTATCCGCAAAAGTTGTTTTATTTCAAACTTCTTCTTTCTTCTTATTCTCCTGTCCTTTTCCCGCTCAAGGCGGGGTCGGCACAAACCATCTCTTCTTTGGTCTTCCTCCGCTTTTACGTCCTTCCACGTTCATATCTAACTTTCTTCTGCAATATAGCTTTCATCTCTTCACATAACATGACCAGACCATCCAAGTTTCCGCAGCCCCTCAGACGGGTTATTCATTTATTTGAAGTTTATAAACATATATTTATTACAAAAGAGGTGTTATTCAGCAACGTATTTATTGTTACTAATTACAAGTCGGCGTCTAATCGGCGCGATGCGTAATCAAGAAAGCGTTTGGCTGTCTAACCAAATAAATTAGTAACCATTTAAACGCAAACTGGGTACGGGTCGGACGCTATTTTAAATAAAATACATGCAGAATACAGTATGCATAGCACTAAACACCAAATACAACGCAACAATGTCGATGTCCCAGTTGTTATCGAAATACTCCTAGACTTGACAGATTTGTTTTGAAATTTTTTGTGTATATTCGGTAGGTCTGAGAAAAGGTCGTAGGCTATTTTTATATTTTATATTTTTATTTTTGCCGTGTGGTGACGGCAGAGTGGAATACAATTGTCACCACCCCAAATCTCTCCCGTGGGTGTCGTACAAGGCGACTAAGGATAAAACAGTGATGAGGAATGGGCAGCAGCGTTCCTCTTATACCTACCACCTAGCAAAGTACTGCTACTTTTGTGCCCGATAAATGGCAATAGGCTTGCCACCTATTACATGGGACCTAGTATAATTGGCGAAGCGTGGGTGCTAGTTCACCTCTGCCTACCCCTTCGGGGATATAGGCGTGATTTATGTATGTATGTGTATGCAGTTTTACACTCCTGGGTGATAAGGGTAAAACAAAGTTTTCCGGATCAGCTAGTAATATTAATTAATCTACCTTTTCGTAAAACACTACATTAACATAAACAACTGTGACTCTCGAGAAAAAACGCCTGTGTTCATCTCATCACAAACATTTACCCCTACCAGGATTCGAGCCCGGGACCTCTTGGCCGATAGCCATTATAGATCGCATTCCAGTTTTTCTAACCCCACGCCAAGTGCAGCTGTAATTAAAAAGCAACCTCGGGCGGCCTTGCCTAGTTTGTTCAGATGCGAGCGAGGAGGTGAGTCACCATAGCAACACGTACCTATCGTGGAGGCATGTTAATCCATTCTGTGGAAATTGCTCATTTTACAATTAAAAGTGCCGTTTCAGCCTTTATTTGCAACTAGAGATTGTCCCGAGCTTCGCTCGCGTTAGCGTTCCTCGATAAATGAAATGTCTAACACAAAAATAAATTTTCACAATTCCTAAAAAGTTTTATAAAATAAATACCCTGAACAGTTTGTAGAGAAACCTTTGACGTTAAAACCGCAAAAAATTTGTACATCCAAAGGAGATCATGAGACAACAAATTACCAGCACAATTAACATCGCGATTACGTCAATTGCACCGAGAGGAAGATCTCGCAGATACCACGGGCGGGTGTGACTTAATAAGCCAGACCTGTTTCAGGCAGAAACTTGCGTAAATTGAAATGTCAGTGGGCGAAGGCGAACGTGAAATACAATAACATACACATAAGTCACTACTTTTTATCCTCGAAGTGGTAGGCAGACGTGAATCGACAACCACGTTTCGCCAATCAGGTTGGGTCCCAAGTACAATGGGGCCTATTGCCATCTAACGGGCACGTAAATAAAATAAATCGCAGTATATTACTAGGTGGTGTAGGAGAATAACAAGCATTTACAGGTACACCATGCAAAAAGAAAGAAAACCAACAAAGCTGAACTGACTAGGTATCTAATCTAATTCTTCTAATGTATTAATAATCTTTGTGCCAGTAAAAAGCATAGTTAAAAAGCAACATAAACATTTCTAACAAAGAAGAAACACTACTAACTGCCGCACTCAGAGTCGTGTATTGACTTTAATGAGTACTTAGTGTCAAAACATTTCAGTTAAATATAGACCATAGACCCGGCAAGAATAGCGACTAGTTTTGAATTGTCATTTTTTGACATTAAGTATGCATTAACGTTATTTGACGTCTATGAGTGCGGCAGTAAGTATAACTATCAAAAATAAATTCCAGAACAATAATTGTCCATTGGTAATTTGGTACTACACGCTACATTGCTATGTTTACTATTGTCGTTCGAGAACCTATTAGCGTGAAGACGGCAGTTCAATGGACTGACAGCGAAACACCTGTCGCTTCCGACGCAACCAAATTTTGCACAAATCTTTCTTGTCTGCTATAATATTATTGCAAGTGCAAAAAGTTTAAAAAGTTACAGAACATACCTACATAGGCATCATTGACAAGATACACATAATAACGAGAATCAAGATGGGGTGTTTGTTGAAAATACACTTACAACTTCAGTAAGAAATCGGAATAGTCCTAATTAGTCGAATTCACTATCGCAAACACTAGCGTTTCGCAAGCTTATCTCAAGTCCCAAGCGGGCGAGCCTATTGCCATTTACCGGGGGACCTTTAAACGCAGTAGTTTCCTAGATGGTGCACGAGGAACGCTGCTGCCCATTCCTCGTTATACTAAAACCCTTGGTCGTCTTATATGACACACACGAGAGAGACAGTGGTGGTGACAATTGCATTTTTCTCTGCCGTAACTACACATCGGCAATAATATAATCATTAAAAAAAATTAAACTTAGAACAAATATGATGAATAAACAGACGTGATTCAAAACCGAGTTGGATCAGAAGAGATCGATCGGCAGAGGATTTTGTACGCGTTACCAAAATTGAACATTTTACAGGCAACATTTTAAGCTGCCAAGTTAACCGGCACATTAAAAAAGCAAAACAAGGCGCATTCGGCCGAAGTAATCCTTATCTATCGCCCACCTCACTTCGCATGTTTGGGCGCTACATTGCTAAAACGCACTTATTCAGCACTATATAGAGTAGTAACTACCATGGACCTACCGAGTATCTACATGACTCACAAGTAGATCGTTTATGGGTAAAGAGACGTATACAGAATCGTATCGTTCGCCCCTATTTGGTCATTTACCGTTCTGATAACATCGAAATGTGGATTGGCCTCCGCACGTCTTTTCAGACCATACACAGAGTGCTAATTAAAAACGATCACGATGGAGACACTGAATGATTTGACAGCAGAGTCGTTAATTGATGTGTTTATTAAGGCGACTTTTGTGCCCGATAAATGGCAATAGACTCGCCACCTATTACATGGGACCTAACATTGGCGTGTGGTGACGGCAGAGTAGAATACAATTGTCACCAACCCAAATCTCTCCCATGGTTGTCGTACAAGGCGACTAAGGATAAATCAGTGATGAGGAATGGGCAGCAGCATTTCTCTTATACCACCTAGCAATGTACTGCGACACTTTTGTGCCCGATATATGGCAATAGGCTCGCCACCTATTACATGGGACCTAACATAGTTGGCGAAACGTGGGTGCTAGTTCACCTCTGCCTACCCCTACGGGGATATAGGCGTGATTTATGTATGTATGTTTATTAAGGTGTGGTTTTGTTTGGACCGACTTCCAATAATGAAATTCGATGAAGCAAAAGAAGTATGTCTGGATCGTAGCAAGTCGAAAGACGTAATCTCTGACTACCCCTGTGGGAGAGAAAGGCAATGTATGTATGTTACTTATCACACATCACGTGACTCAAACAGACTCTCTATAGAGCGGTGGCTCATGTATTATTTTTCTATTTATTTTATAAACTACTTAACCTTAGGAATTCAGTTTGATAGGCGATCCATAAAGTATCAAACAGGTAACAAGCGTAATATTATAAAGAAGATGAAAAACTAATCTCGATAAAAACCCGCACCTATTTCAAGCCAGTAACGTTAACAATGTCATTACAAATAAGATTACAGCACAACAATAGATAACCACCCACAGCCTCCCGAATTGGCAGAGGTAGCGCTCAGAATGATTTACGCTTTAACTGTTGAAGTAGTAAAGTTAAACGGCCACATCCATTATTACTCGCAGTGACTTTAGTTGTGTTTTGTTGCGTGATATTGACGACTGAAAATTATAATAAATAATAATTAAATAGCTCACTTGTTGTGAACTGACTAAAGTTTTATGAAAGCGTAATTAAAAGCTGTATGGTGGGTGACGGCAGAACAGAATACAATTATTGTCACTGTCACCACCCCCATCTCTCCCGTAGAAGGGGACTAAGTTGAGACAGCGATGAGCAGCAGCGCTCCTCTTATACCACCTAGAAATGTAATGCGATTTTTGGGCCCCATATAATATACGTATAGGCTCGCCACCTATTACATGGGACCTAACTTAATTGTCGAAAAGTGGGTGTTAATTCACCTCTGTCTACCCCTTACATAGGCGTGATTTATGTACGTTGTAGAAATGGTCAAATTATAAGAAATAATTACGTATTTAATAGCTTATGGACTGAATAAAGTTTTAATGAGAGCACAATAAAATTTCCACACACGAGCAACTCCAATAAAGTTCTGTGACCAAAACAGAAAACGGGCATGTGTGAACGATACAATCTTACGAAAGTGGGTTGACCATTTTCATGCCTGTGTATGGTCGATTAGACTTGTTTGCCTTCTTTGGTATCGTAAAAATACATACCGAGCTTTGCTCAAAACTTAGTTGATAAGTGCACAATCCCGTTTGAAACTTCAGGTACTAATGTCAGTTTCAATAAAAAATAATCAATCAGTCGATCCCATTACAGTTTTTGGCTTTTGAATTCGATGACAGTTCTATCGGAGTAAGCGTTTAACCCGAGAAGAAATTTGGTTAATTTTCAATATCAATTTTAAACTATTCGATTTTAATTTTAACATTATATAAATGTTAGAAAAATTAGTACAAAGATTTTGGTGGTTAGAATTTCGAAAAATTATGATCTTGAGGCGGAAATCGAACCCGCGTCCGCTGCCGCGGATATATAATAATTTTTCGAATATAATTTAACAAACATAATTTTTCGAAATTCTTTTTCTAACCACCAAAATCTTTGTATCAATTTTAAAGGCAGCGCAGACTTACTAGAGCAGTGCACATACAAAATTTGACACTGGTGGATCTCAATGCACTAATTACAGAAAATACTTTCCTGATGTATTGAACGTAAAATGAACAAATAATAAATAAGACCGGATAGTACCGGGTAGTACAACAGTACGACAGACTAGCACAAAATGACAAAATTTCTGAATCGATTTTGTGCTCTATTATTACCAAGTTAAGATTGACAATCGATTGAAGAAATTTGACAGTTTTGGGTAGTGTGCTGTTGACTGTACTTTCGCATCTTTATCGTCGAGCTCAGTTAATTCATGTCTTCCATCACACTGGCCATGTACTGGTGATGATGGTTAATGTATAGAAAAAATTATAGATAGGACTGTCGCGAAAGTGACGAAGAGTGATTAGAATGGATCAATCCAATACTACTCAAGGGTAGGACTAGGGTCTTACAACCACACACCATTTGGAGATAGTAAGTACCTACTATCTATAGCTAGAAATTAAGTAGCACAAAGATGAATACAAAACTATTACTAACTAATATTTAGTAACAGTTTTATAACCGAGTACGAGTAGAGATTTGAAATATTTATAGCAACTAATTGTATTTTAACGACTGCCTCGATGATTGAGAACGTCATAACACGTTAATGTGCATCAGTGCAACCACAGACTTTTGTATAAGGGTCAACTTTCGAGTCCACTGCACGATGACTGTAAAAATCTCACGAGTCGTAATGTCAGATTCTTATTTTCCAACTGTAACATTCGCAATCTGTGTGTCTGTCAGTTTTATTAAGGGTTCGTTTAGTGGTTTACGGACAAACGACACTTGCGACTTCATAAAGAAGTCAATAAAACGAAAACAAGATCATATACCAAGATAATCACACAATGACACAGTGATACCAATATCAAGTGCGCTGATACGTGGCAATATCGTTTATTTTATAGTCTCGTCCGTATGCGCACTCGCATGGCAGATGACTGTGTCGTTCTTTCTTTCTTTCTTTCTTAAATTTCGACGCGAATATCTACTTAATTATGACGACCAAAGAGGGTTGGTGTCAGGCAGGCGGCCGGCTGTAAAGACTAAGCCATAACCTTGAGCAGTGAGGATTGGAATGTTGTCATCACAATCACTCTCTCCGTTTATCGATCTCTCGACACGGTCCTTTCCGTCTCTTTTATATATTATAATAGTAGATTTTCCATTAAGTGCACAAAACGAATCATTTTTGTCCGAGACTTTTAGCTGATAGTAATGTCGAGGATAAAAATGGTTTTGTGGACGAGTTAGAAACTCTGCTAAAACAGTAATTTATCTTAACATTTACTAAAATTCAAACTAAAATTAGTACAGTTTTGAATACTAAAGGAAATTGTTTTTCCCATTGATATTAGGCTTGGGCTGCAGACCTATACAGCCAAGTATTAAATTAATTTTGAAATAATAATTTTCTTAAATTAATTTAATACTTACCGTACCTACTTGAATTAAAATTTTAATATCTTTTATGTCTTAAAAACACATTAGGCAAATAAATTTAAGTGAATAATAAAAAATAACAAATTCTATGTCTGAATTTCTTATTGAGTTTGGCTGCATAGCTTATTTTCTTTGCCTTAATATAGATACTTTTATGATTAGATACGTTAATGCTCTAGAGCACAAAATTCGATTTTGTGCAGCCTATATCCTGCACAAACAAGCACTTTCAGAGCATGAGAAGTGAAAATTCATTTACTACCAGCACCTTTCCGGCGTGATTGATGATATGAATCATAAGGGAGTGGAAACTGTTAGTCTTCCCCAAAAACAGTAGACGCTGGAAAGAAATCCTGGCCAACAGCTTATATGACCTTCAAAAACAAGCGACAGATGACACGCGCGAGGATCTATCCTGCAAATTCCCAGACGATTACAGACCCAACTTTTTAAAAACGCTCGACTTTTAAACAATTAGTTTCGATAATTTCTCCATTATCTGTGTGTTTCGTCAGGTTTCCGCGTCGGTCGTTGCACCGCGCAGGATACAGCCTCGCTGGCGTATCGTGGGCATCCGCTCCGATAGGCGGCTTCTAACGACACTCTTTTGTTTCGTTCTTTGTCGTCCAATACATTTCCCTAAGCCGAATGTTTACGTAATTCTATCACTTACATCGGGCAGAAAACAATCAAATAATTACTGGCAATTTCAAAGTCAAAAGCATAATTATATTAATTAAACAGCAATATAATTAGCTACATGCCAATTCCAAGTTCCCACATATCTTATCAAATGTTCCTCGACATCGAGACAAAGATATGTAAGATGCGAAAGAAGATGCTCCTGCGACGGAAATACAATCTTTATCGTTCATACAATTATCGCGAAGCGTTCGATTAGATACAGACCGCTACTGGTGCAGTGCATGTTTAAAATATAATTTTTCCCTGTTGTGAAATGAATTGACAATGTCGACAAACCTCTTTTTTGCAATCAAGTTCTTAAAACTTATGATTTATATAACAAAAAAGATAAACATAACATATAACAAAAAAGAGACGATGTCAATTAAATTGTTCACGGTGTGATTGATTCCTCGTAAAAGTGATGTTTCCTTGTGCAACAACTAAAAATATCATTTAAGTTCAACGTGATATAAAAAAAATAGGCCTGACAAATTATTACCTAATGCTTTTTCCTAAACCATTCGGTTCGGTAAATCAGGACGTTCACTTGACGAAATCTAACCATGCAACTTCACATACATACATTAATCATGCTTATATAGGGGTATACACATCCCCATAGGGGTAGGCAGAGGTGAATCGACACTCACGTTTCGCCAATATTGACGATTCATGAGTGTATGTGTGTATGATTTTGATTATGTTAGGTCCCATGAAATAGAGGGCCAATTACCACCTATCGGGTACGTAATTAGCATATTCTTAGGTGATAAAGGTAAGAGGAACACTGCTGCAAATTACTCATCGCTGTTTTGAATCTTAGTCGCCTCGTACGACACCCGCTGGAGAGATGGGAGTGGTGACAATTGTATTCTGCTCTGCCGTCACCATTAAACATTATATCATATTCATAATTGTCACGAGGTTAAACCTTAATAGAGAAATGTCTACGATCACAAGACGCTACAACTTTCAAGGTTTCCAAGCAGAGTCGTCAGCTGGGCAGTCAAAAGTCATTCAAGAAAAGCCCTCATCACTTTATGATTAAAGTCGAAGTGTCGAAGGAGGGATAAACTGCGTACGTTTATATGTATCTACAATATATTTATTTGGCCTAAACCTACGGCGGATCTGTTGTTAGAACTGTACAGATTAGATTGGGACGCTGATGTAATCCGGATGATTGTAAACACATGTCCGATGACGTCAACTGACTAACAGCAATTCTATTTCAATTGAAGGTGTATTCGAGGTACAACCAAAACTTGTACAAATTAGTTTTATACACAGAGTAGAATTGAGATCGTCGGTATATTATAGACTCTAGTTGCGTTTCAAGCTACATTGTATACGTTTGTGACCAACTCAGATAACCCACATAAAGCTTGAATGCAATTCCAATGAATTCGCTAATTTGATGCAATTGAAATAAATATACCTACTACATTTTCTTAAATATACGAATTAATTATAGATAAAACATTTATTAGGGTAAATACGGCGATGAGTAATGGGCAGTAGCGTTTCTCATATACCTAATTACCTAGCTACCACCTAGAAATATACAGCGATTTACCGGGATCCGAACCCGGGTCCTATGGGCCCATAAACAGCGCATGTAACCATTGTGGACCAACCGGTCAATTGAATGTATTATATCGTCGTTGATACTGAACTACAAAAAAAAAACAAATTTGAGATTTCCCACATCAAACAAATTTTTCACAAAATCGCAGCGAAAAATTCAAATTTTAAATCTCATATATTTGATAATATTTTTGTAGTTCCACGGCATTGGTAACTGTTGGTTACCTACTACAGCAGTATCAATCATCGACAATATCCATTCAACCATTTGACTTTTGTTCTGTTAGTCAATCGATGCACGGCATAAAACGACATCAAATATTCAGTGTGTTCGGGTGTAGTGTTAGTTAACGGCTCGCCCCGGTTTCGGGCGTTGCACCTGTGGGAGTGGAGGAGGCGGGAAGGGGGGAGGGGGGGAACACCTGTCGGCGTCCACGGGGGGCAACCTTGTTTACTAAGTTAAAGGAGGTGGGACTTTTCAATCCAATCACGATACAACAATATTTCGTCCGCAGGTCAAACGTACAAAGTGCAACAGAGATCGATATTTTGTAGTAACGTTTTATAAATGAAGAACGGACATAGGTAATTAACAATTAAAAAGTAAGTTGTTAGGATAGAAAAATTTAGAAAAATTAGTGGTAGGTATTTGGCAAGAGGACTGTGGAAGTCGCGGGTTTGAGTGGCATTGTTCATAAGCAACATTCTTTCTTATTATGAAAACATGTTACAACTTGTACACTTGATAAGCAAATAAATGTTTGATTTGGTATTTTACCCAATGCTGGGACACAGACATTCCTCAGGCAATCTAAACGTCTTTAGTTGACCAACTGGAAGATACACCTTGGCAAAAGCGTAAAGGATACGCGTTCACGTCACATCGCGACATAAGTTCAGTGCAAATATTGACAGCCGTTTGCGATAACCAATTCCTATCTGTTTTATTGTAAAAAAAAAGTGTTAAATAGGGCAATATTTATAGAACTCATACTGCCGCACTCAGAGACGTCAAATAACGTTAATGAGTACTTAACGTCAAAAAATGGCACTTCATAACTAGTCGCTATTCTTGCCGGGTCTATTGTCTAGATTTGAATGAAAATTTTTGACATTAAATACTCATTAAAGTTAATTGACGTCTCTGAGTGCGGCAGTTAGGACACAGTGACTGCCAAATTGAAAAACATATTTATTGCGTATAGTCACTGGACAGGGAGCGAAAAAATAACGTAGAATGTGCCAGCCCCAACTCACCCCAGGGATGTCGTAAAAACCGACTAAGGGAAATTGCGCGGTGGACACCAATAAACACCTCGGGGCACTTAAATGGTGGAGGGCAAACCACCAACAGCAGCATACCAAAAGAGGGTTGGTGTCAGGCAGGCGGCAGGCTGCAAAACCTAAGCCAAAACGTTGAACTGTATGGATTGGAATGTTGTCATCCATATCACGCACTCCGTTCATCGGTATCTTGACATGATGGTTGCAGTCTCTTTGCTATATTATATACCCATTCATCACTAGCAACTTTCCAGTGTGATGCATTATATGAATCAAAAGGGAGTAGATGGGTTGATGACGTATGACCGATATTAATAGAAGAGGACTTAACCAGAAATAGAACTCGATGGAGGAAGTAAATACATAATACGCTACAGCAGCATTTGCATATCGGTCACCATTAAGTGTAGCAGATAATATAAACATTACGACATTCGAAACACGACTGGAGCAGTTGCTTCGTGCAAGACTTTACCGCAAAATGGCCACAGTAAACCACTAACCACACAGCCATGATCGGTCGCCGGCAGTTGAGACAGTAACATACATAAACCACGCCTAAATCCCTGAAGGGGTAGGCAGAAGAACAGACGTGAATTAGACTTAACCCACTTTTCGCCCAATTAAGGCTAGAGTTCTCCAAAACGAAGATTAAAAGATAACCGTCAGTTTTTTGACAGTTGTTTCATACGTTAAAATGTCAAAAACTGACGGTAAAATAATAATCGCCCGTATAGGCGTTGGTGAACTCGAGCCTTCGTTAGGTCCCATGGTAGCGAACCTATTGCGATCTACCGGGCACATAAATCGCAGTATAAGAGGAATGCTGCTGCCAGTTACTCAGCTGTTTTGCCCTTAGTGGTCTTATACGTCACTCACAGGAGAGATGGGGGTGGTGACAATAATAATTGTATTCTGCTCTGCCGTCACCACACGGCCGACAGACGAGTTGAGACAGTTAAATTGAGTTATTCGACGCAATCAATGCATACCAGATCCACCGCAATGAGTCATGCGCCAAGGGAAAGTATGGAAATCGCGGACACTGCTAGGGTGAATCACGAAAAAAAACCATCAGCGATGATACGTGCCCAGCGTCCTGACTGACGTATGACGTCATCTGGCCGTATCTGGCGAGAACAGCACGAGGAATGTAAAAATAAACAACGGCTATCAGTTCTGCGAACATTTGTGATTAAATAGCCTATTCACATAAATTCCACTTATTAATTATTTGATTTTTATTCAAGCAGTAATAAGGGGTATTATAGAACGTGGATTAAAGTTAGCCATGGTTTAAAAATTACGCTAACTCCGTCTGTCATTCAGCAAACAAAAGTGACAGCGTCAGTTTTAAAGTATGGCTGACTTTAGTCCAGGGGTTAGTACATAAATGTCCGGGCAGATGCCTACACCCCTGGGACTGCAGGACCGGCAGCTGTTGCCTTGGGAGATGCCCTCCCTTCAAAAGCGAAAACCTGCTGTGAAGAAACCCTCTCAGGGAGTGCTCGACTGCAAGACTTGAGGACAAGGTCTTCGCCGCCCAAAAAACCCGGTAGATACTGTAAAGGACAGCTTAGCCCCCGTTGTTAGAAACGCTACTCAAATATTGAGCACTGCTTATGAAGTTAAATGGACAATACATGTCAAAATTTGTATGGAAAAACGTCAATTTTGACAATACTTAAATGTTAAGCAGCACTCAAACTTAGAGTAGCGTTTCTGTATTCGGGGGTAGGTCCTACATCTTAGCTTAAGTTAGTTGAAAACAGTAACCGTTGCCCACCCGTGGTCACGGAGCAATAAAAATTATCGTAAAACTTTTAAATGTCCACCTCGAAGACCACACCATATGTCGGGTGGAATTAGAAAGCGACAAAGTCAATTGGTGTTTGACCTACCGCTTGCGTAACACTGCATCTGTGATTTGTTGCATGTCAGCTTAATTGCGAAACGTGCTCTAGTTGCACATGCGCTGGAGCACGCGTAGATTGACTAGGCGAAGAGAAAAAACGCACATTGTCTTGTTTATTTGTGCTACACCATTCGGGTGCCCAAAGCTGCTTATTAATCTACACCGGGCAATATCCCTTAGTCCACTTTTACGACACCCCTGGGACGAGCCGGGGCTGGCACATTCTATATTATTTTTTCGCTCCCAGGCCAGCATGGAAGGCATACATAGGGGCATAAATACATAAATCAAGCCTATATCCCCGAAGGGGAGGGCAGACCCACGTTTCGCCAATTATGTTAGGTCCAATGTAATAGGTGACGAGCCTATTGCCATTTATCGGGCACAAAAGTCGCAGTACTATTGTTAGGTGATATAAGAGGAACGCTGCTGTCCATTCCTCATCACTGATTTATCCTACCCTTTCGGAGATTTATAAGCGGTACATAAATCTGGCTTATAAATCTCCGAAGGGGTAACTAGAGCTGAATTAACACCAACGTTTCACCAATTATGTTAGGTCCCATTGAAAATCGCACGCCTATTGCCATCTATCGGGCACGGAAATCGCGGTACATTGCTGGGTGGCACAAGAGGAACGCTGCTGCCCATTGCTCAGCGCTGTGTTAACCCTTAGTCGCCTTGTATGACACTTGCGGGAGCGATTTGAGGTGACAATTGTTTTACAGTACCTAGACGCACTTTTTTAAAAGTAGTAGTTTTCCCTTTAACGGTAAAGACGGTTACGTTTCAGAATACACACTTATCCAACATATAAGGTGATTCACTTATCAATTATCCGTGTATCATTTGGGTCAACATTCAGAGACTTATTAACATGAGTCACCGTCGCGAGTCACAAAGGAATGTTGTGAAAATTTTCGCCGACATTAAGTACTTTAACCTGTATATTTCTTTTAAATTATGCTTACTTTTCTGTCTGCGTTTTAAAAGATATAGAAACCTGATTACTTAAAGTTAGGACATATCACTTGGCTATTTAATTGTTTAATAGAGTTAACGGCAATTCAAAGTCTACAGATTAAGGTTTTTCTAAATTGTAAGTGTTTTAATTAGTGAATTCGATAGAGTTGCGATTAGTCTTCCCTAACTCCACATCAGGGGTGTCGTACAAGTCAACTAAGGGAGATAGGAATAAGCCCCTGGGCACCCGAATGATGGGAGGACAAAACCACCAACAACAGCATACCCAAAGAGGGTTGGCGTCAGGCAGGCGGCCGGCTGTAAAACCTATGCCAAAACCTTGAGCAGTAAGGATTGAAACACTCTCCGTTTATCAGTATCTCGACATGGTCCTTGTCTCTTTTCCATACATACATAAATCACGCCTATATCCCCGAAGGGGTAGGCAGAGGTGAATTCTTGTCTCTTTTGTATACATTTATTCATCACTAACCCATTTCCGGTGTGAGGGATGATATGAATTAAAAAGGAATGGATGGCTTGATGACATCTGACTGATATTAATGGAATGTAGGAAACATAGTGCGCCGACCCCAGATAAACTGAGAACAGGGCAAAAGGAAGAGTAAGGTTAAGCAATGAGGTTGTTTTGTACAACAATAAAACTCCAGTGGTCCAACAACATACATTCATACATAAATTACGCCTATGTCCCCGAAGGTGAACTAACACTCACGTTTTGGCCAATTATATTAGGTCCCATGTAACAGGTGGCAAGCCTATTGCCATTTATCGGGCACAAAAGTCTCAGTACATTGCTAGGTGGTATAAGAGGAACGCTGCTGCCCATTCCTCATCACTGAATTATCCTTAGTCGCCTTGTACGACACCCACGGGAGAGGTTTGGGGTGTTGACAATTGTATTCTACTCTGCTGCCACCAGACGGCCAGTGGTCCAACAAAGTTGAGGAAAAGAGACTTGGAAACAAAACAGTAATCTCAACGGGTGTTTCCTTCCTATCAGATCGGGATCCATAATTCAATTTCAATAATCCGCCGCCCACCACCGGTCCGCTTAGCGCCTTTGCAAGTTCAACAACCGACACGAAATGTGCTAATGTCATTGTGTTCGCCGAGCCGAGTGACATTAGAATAACAGGGTAATTGGACACTCGTGTTACAGTGTTATTATTGGGCGTAGAACATTAAAATTTGCTTGCAGCGGGCCTAGCACGGGGACGTGGACAAGTCTCTCTCCACCACTTGGCAGTGTTTTGTCTCGGGATTTAGTCCGAGTTAGAGCGAGAGGCAAAGATTTTCTTTCCCCCGAAGGAGATGTGTCCACGGCTCTTGCTAGGCTGAGCGCGGTCTCGGTGTGAAGCGTTTCCTGGGCCGAATCGGAACAGGGGGGCAAAGGCGTGTGCGGAGGAGACTGGTGTAACTCAGACATCCATCATCATCATCATCATCATCACCAGCCCATTAATGTCCCCACTTCTGGGGCACGGACCTTCCCTATAGACGGACGAACATAGGGAGAATGGGCCTCACTCAGAATAAAAAAATATGTAATCGATAAAATACTCAGCTATAACTATACTTGCTATTAGCGCAGTCGCAGACGAGGAGATAAAATGTTTATTAGGTTTCCGTCTAGTCTAGACTTTTGCCGCCAAGCTGATTCGGCAGGCACGGTCAAAAAAGGTCGAACCGTTTTAAAACTTGAATGGTATCAACAAACCGTACAGAAAGGAGACAAAGCGTACGCCCTGTAGGAATAGCACGGGACGTGGACAAAATCTCTCTCCACCACTTGACAGTGTTTTGTCTCAAGATTTTTTTTAAGGACCTAAGCTTTACAGCATCTACCGTGTTATTTGGGGTAGGCGAAGACCTCGTCGTGTCGTCCTTGCCTGGCATTCTAGCTCTCCCTAACAGGATACCTCGACAGCTGGCGTCCCCCACGGATGGGCGGCATCTCCCGGAGGAGATATACTGCCGCGAAAAGCCTCACAGGGCGCCCGAGTGGGAGCTTGGAGCGGCAGGCCAGATGGTGCCTCTAAAGGTGCGGACCTCGGCTCAGGCGTGCCGTGTAGTACTCTTCCTACCCTTTCGGGGATAAAGGTGTGATTTATGTATGTATATATTATTTTACGTAGCTAGCGACTGAAGTATCTAAGTAGCATGGACATTATTCACGAAGAGACCCGCTCAACTTTGAATGGTTGCAATAATTGCTGTTTATGTACGTAGATACGCCGGATCGGGGTCGCGGCGCCGGCGCACGCCGCTCGTGCATTGTCTCGGATTCACGAGTCATCATTATTGAGAAAGCTGCATCGACCGAATCGTCTGGGCGTAGGTACTGCAATCGTGTTGCTTCTGCGCATGAGTTTGGGAGTGAGTGCTTCATCATCATCACCGGCCCTAAGTCCCTACTGTTAGGTACAAAATGCTGAGAATTTATACTAATACTAATAGGCCGAAGGTTCGATGGTTTGTTTGGTTGAACGCGCTAATCTCAGGAACTACTGATTCAAATAAAAAAATAGGTTTTTGTGTTAAATAGTCCATTTATTGACGAAGGCTATAGGATATATAATAACCATCATTACCCTAGATTTATTTTATGGTTTGAAAGCTTAATAAGACAATTGACTGTAAGAACGTCTATCTCCAAGTTCTACTGATGACAAAATGCCGATATTCTCGGAAAGACTCATTACCTACTTATTTCCCTAGAACAATCAACAGAAAGGCCTTATAATACAAGAAACAAGCTTACTACTCAATTAGTATTCTATCGACGAACATCCTATGGCCATAGAATGTCTGATGACTGCTGAACAACCGTAGTAATTCGTGGAGGCCACGCTGCGAAGGCCCCTCATACATTCTGCATGCGATTTCCACACAACGAGTGGAAAATGAGCAGAAGCTGGTATTCCCATCAAGCAATGAACAGTTGAAGATAAATAAATAAATAAACAATAAATATTTTTTACACTCACACCTATCATCTAGCCCAAAGTAAGTAGCCTAAGCACTTGTGTTATGGATACTAGATGACGGACATATTTTTAATATAATTAATTATGTATATAAATGTTGAAAATATACTACGTAAACATATACACAACCATGACTCGGAAACAAACATTTGTGGTCATCACAAAGTTTTGCCCCTATCAGGATTCGAACCCGGGACCTCTTGGCCAAAACCCAGCAATCTGAGCATTCGACCAAGGCGGCCGTCTAAGATGTAATTATGCTAGTTATCATTTCGCCAATATGCAATCACTGCGTTGGGTGGTACATAAATCACGCCTATATCCCCGAAGGGGTAGGCAGAGCCGACCAGCACCCACGTTTCGCCAACTATGTTAAGTCCCATGTAATAGGTGGGGAGCCCATTGTCATTTATCTGGCACAAAAGTCGCAGCACATTGCAAGGTGGTATAAGAGGAACGCTGCTGCCCATTCCTCATCACTGAACAGAACATCTAGGAATATAATGTCACATCTGTTCTATTTTTGGATTAGCAATTGTAGTAATTGGACAAGTAACATCACCGGTAGAGCCTGTTGCCATCTATCAAGCACGTTAATCGCCAGCATTGCTATAGGTGGTATACAGGAACGCTGACGCCCGCCAATACCTCACTATGATTATAAATAAACCTTGGCATAAATCAAAATTTGATATCCTTTTTATTTATAGGTATTTATAAAAGAAATCACAGAACAGAGAAACTTCTTTAATTCTAGACGACGCACTTAGCAACAATATAAAGTAGAATTATATAAGAAAAGATAGCGGTGTGATTGAAAAAACAAACCAAACAAATCATATTAGACAGTAGGTACCTAGACATATAATCGCGAATGATTAGATTTGATTTGTGATAGTAAATTTAATGATTCATTTGTCCGGTCAAAAAGTGTATTTATAATATTAAATATTATGACGGTACCTATAGTTAAAGGATGTTAACCCTGCTATTTTTAGTCTCCCCGTGACCACGGCCGCTGTAAAGCGACCGAAAGGTCTGTTAAATAATTAAAATGCCGAACACCTAAAATATACGCAAATCTTATAAGTAAAGGTTGTTATAATGTGTAGTGCTCGTGCAAATATAAGACAACATTTCGGGTATTTTTCAAAGTGTGGTGATGGCAGAGCAGAATACAATGGTCACCACCCCCATCTCTCCCGCGGGTGTCGTACAAGGAGACTAAGGGTTAAGACAGCAATGAGTAATGGGCAGCAGCGTTCCTTTTAGGCC
This sequence comes from Cataclysta lemnata, assembly GCA_963931975.1. Classification (NCBI taxonomy): domain Eukaryota; kingdom Metazoa; phylum Arthropoda; class Insecta; order Lepidoptera; family Crambidae; genus Cataclysta; species Cataclysta lemnata. Next base: position 15,007,327 of record OZ008348.1, read on the forward strand.
ACCTTAGCAATGTATTTCCGTGCCCCGATAAATGGCAATAGGCTCGCCACTTATTGACATTGGCGAAACGAGGATGTTAATTCACCTCTGCCTACCCCTTGGCGTAATTTGCGTGTGTGTGTGTATGGGTGTGTGTGTGTGTTGAAGTTGAGCCACCAGGTCTGCCCACTCGCTTCATCATGGGCGAATCCAAAATTTATTGGCGCTGTTAGATAATTAGATATAGAGTAGCAGGCGGATCCGAATGGGTTCCAAGATGGCCTCGTTACCCGCGTGGTGACTCACTAACGGCTGCCCAGTGCCGGTTTTTGTCTACGAGGAAACATGTGCTCAACTTAATCATGAATCATACGCAATTCGGAATACATTTCGCGTTTGAGCACAGCTCAATTCACGTTGGATATTTGAATTTTAGCTATTGGCACAAATTGTATTACAATCGATAGCCTATAAACAGAACTAGCCGAGTGTCGTACTAGGCGAGTAAGGATCTGGCGGAAGCTTTCTTAGTGGTAGTACTTCTATGATAGCCTGGGAACGAAGAAATAACGTTGAATGTGCCAGCCCCGACTCATCCCATGGGTGTCGTAAAAGTCGACTAAATGAGCACCTTACACCCGAATGATGGATGGCAAACCACCACCAGCAGTGTACTGCGACATTTGTGCCCGATAAATGGCAATAGGCTCGCCACCTATTACATGGGACCTAACATAATTGGCGAAACGTGGGTGCTAGTTTCACCTCTGCCTACCCCTTCGGAGATATAGGCGTGATTTATGTATGTATGTATGTAAACCACCAACAACTGTATACCCAAAACGGGTAGTGTCAGGCAATAAAAACCTATAAGTCAAAACCATGAGCAGTAACGTTATTATGTCTTCCCATCCACTCTTCCGTTCATCTGTCACTTTTCTATACATTCATTCATCACTAGCACCTTTCCGTTGTGATGGATATGAATCAAAAGGGTCTTGATGACCTCTGACCGACATTAATGGAAAAGCAAACATACTGCGCCAACCCCAGGTAAACTGGGAACAGGGCAGGAAGAAGAGATTCCTAGTGTACGTCCCCGGTGAACGGCAATAGGTAGGTTTACTATATCTGCGAGGTTTACCCTCATATTGCATGAGTCCCAACATAAGCTGGCGAAGTGAGAATGTTATTAAAACAACCAAGTACCTTTTGGGGATATATTCTGAGAAATAAAAAACAATGTTTATGAGTTCACCGAAAGTATTTTATGCAAATACGTAGCAATATTATCGCATATTTAATGAGTAAATGGTATATTGTTTGGCACTAACCATAAACACACAGTCGACGAACAATGTGCGCGCCCGCCCCTTCTGCGCAGGGCTGTGACAAGGTGACAACTTACCGAAATGCGTTTAAAAAAAACTTTTCGTCGTCTAAACATAACGGCCGGCTTGGTCGAATGGTCAGATCGCTGGCTGTCGACCAAGAGGTCTCGGGTTCTTTTTGTTTTTCATTTTTTTATCTACAATATTTATTAATTTTTTATCCCTTAAAAGGCAGAGGTGGATGAACAGTATTAACATCCACGTTTCGGCAATTATGTTAAGTCTTATTCGACAGCGTGCGAGCCCATTGCTATATTTATCCTGTCTTTCTTTACCCTTGGAGCTAGGTAAAAAACTGCGAATTGGGGCGATTCGAATTCGTAATGCAGAAAACTACAACGTTGATTGCTGTGATGCGATTTAGTGCGGCAAGGCGGCGAAACGAAGAATGACATGACGGAATGTGCGATGCGACGTCGCGATCGCAGTTTTGTGGACGCCTTGTAAAAAAAAAGTATATGTATACCTAGCGGAAACCTTAAACCACTTCTCCAGTCAAAAACCGATCTTGAATAAAACCAAACACAGTGGGCAAGCAAGAGTTTAACCAACGCGAGTGTCGCCTGCACTTTGTGGCACATCCCAAATAAAACGGAGGCCACTTGTTAGAATTATTACAATAGACCGGAATAATGAAGCAGCCCCGCAGCACGGGACGTGGACACATCTCTTTCTGGGGACAAAAAATATTTTCCTCTTGCTCTAACTCCCACTAAATCCCATGATAAAACACTGTCAAGTGGTGGAGAGAGACTTGTCCACGTTCCCCGTGCTAGGCCCGCTGTAAACCTCCTTTGTCGCGTCTTTTGTGACAGCCCTGGCGAGTTTCGGACGGTCGTTCGCACATTGAAACAAACACGTATGTTCTCTGGTCAACGTACTTTTGACTCAGGCACGTATTAAGGGCGATCTCACGTACAACAGGGATGATGACACTAACAAAGAATCACTGAAATAATGATTTATAATAATAATTTTGGATAAGGAGATTCTTTAAATTAAGCTTGTTCTCAGATTATACATGAGATTGATGTTTATTTTACAAAAGTAAAAACACAAAACTTAGCAATCCGCCATATTATTTGGTCAAACGCCGCTTGACGTCACGATTTAGTTACCTCAGTTTCGACATTTTATTTGCCAATCCAAGTTACTACTATACTGTAGAAATAGTGACGTCACCAAAACGCCAGAGGTGCATTAACACACCAACGTTTCACCAATTATTTCGCATATTAAGCAGCACTCAATTTACAACTGATACTCGTAAAAGGAGTACCTACCGATTTCAAACTAGCTCCGAGTCCGCGCCTGTGCGATCGCAATGCCAAAATAACGGCGGTAACGCGTGTAAGCGCAGCCGAGTGCGTTAATTATAGACGGGGCGTATTTAGGGACGCCGCACCTAATGGGGCCCTATTAATTGTATGACCATGCGCGGGAGCATATTGTCACGCCTATTTTGCGATTGCATACCTACAAACATACATACATAAATCACGCCTCTATCCCCGAAGGGGTAGGCAGAGGTGAATTCTTGTCTCTTGTGTATACATTTATTCATCACTAAACCATTTCCAGTGTGAGGGATGATATGCATTTAAAAAGGAATGGATGGCTTGATGACATCTGACTGAGGTGAACTAGCAGCCGCGTTTTGTCAATTATGTTAAGGTCCATGTAATGGTGGCAAGCCTATTTCAATTTATCGGGCACAAAATTCGCAGTAGGTACATTGCTAGATAGTATAAGAGGAACGCTGCTGCCAATTCCTCATCATTGATCAATCCTTAGTCGCCTTGTACGACACCCACGGGAGATTTGGGGTGGAGACAATTGTATTCTACTCCGCCGTCACCACACTGCGATTGGAAATCTAAAATCGTACTTGTATAATGGCGGCAGAGCAGAGTTCAATAGTCACCACTCCCAAACTTTCCCCGGTTTCCCGCGAGTGTCGTACAAGGCGACTAAGGGTTAAAACAGATATCACTGTACTGGACAATATGATGCGACTAAGTTCCCGATGCAGACAGATGCCAATAGGTTCCCATTAGACAGCGATAATTAATCACAACCATAGCAACAGGTTCGCCCCTTATTACATGGGACTTGGCTTACTATAATAATTATAGTAGGTAAGCCAAGTCCTAATTATTAGCGAAACGTGGGTGTTAATTCACCTCTATCTACCTCCTTGGGGATGAATAGGCGTGTTTTATGTACCTATGTATAATCCAATATAGGGTGAGTCAACATTTAAGGCATTTCTTAAAATATATAATAATAGAAACGACCGATGGAACTACTACATTAGAACTCAGATATTGGTCAAAATTAAACCAATTACCTATACAAATTAAAATATAAACACCATCGATGACACGTCGACCTACCGCACAAAAATACTTAAATCGACCCAATTTAATAAGAAAAACCTTTTGACGCAAATTCAATACCAATAGCTGCGCCTGCGCATCGATCGCGCTTATTCGGCTCAATCGCGTAGCGCGCAGCTCTCGGAATTATGTTATAGGTCAATGAATGACTAAAGGCTTTAAGGAGAATTACTTATTTGTGCAAACTATGACAGAGCAAGGTTTTAAAATTATTTTTGATATTTGTAATCTGCATGAAAATTTTTAGAAACCATGACCAATATACAAAAACAAATATTAGATTAGGTTTGGTTGGCAATTATAATAATCTAACAATATAAAAATCTCGTGTCACGGTGTTTTTTATCGAACTCCCAACGATTTGAAATATTTTTTATGGCATTTTTGAGTATATTTAGTAGGTCTATAGCTAAGAGCTGTTTATAAGATCCCATGTAACAATTTTTTTAGATAAAAATGTATGTTCTGAAATAATAATGACCTAAACTTCTAAGAGGACACACACACAAAAGATTGAAAACAATAATTAATAATACATAAACAAAGACAATTTCGTAATCGAAACAACTCAACCAACAAGTGTAACGGATTCAAGCTATGACATCAGTAAAACATTATAATTAGATGTTCACTAATTAATACGGCCGGTTATTTAATTAAGGCGTGATAAACTAAACTATAGTCATTGACCTGTTAATGACTTTATACATTACTCCTTCGACGCATCGCTTATAAGTTACCTATGTTAGAGCACATTTCAAATTGAAAACAGACAGATCCAATTGAAACAAAGCGTTTGTTTAATACACACATAGCATACTAAATCACGCCTTTTATCCCCGTCGGGGTAGGCAGAGGTAAATTAACTCCTACGTTTCACCAATTATGTTAGATATAAGAGGAACGATGCTGCTCATCACTCATCGCTGCTAAACCTTTACGACACCAACAATGGCGGGGGTGGTGACAATCGTATTCTGCTCTGCCGTCACCACACGGCTTTGTTTGATTAATCATTGAATACGGCAGTGTCTTTAGATGAAAATTGGTTAATTGAAGTGGACAAGCAAGCTATTTAAGAGGCACCGGGTTATCTTCACACCGAGACAATGTCACACACACCACATACAGGTTAACATTGCAGTTTCCTCACAAAGAAAACTAAAGTCGTAATACGAATTAGTCCCTTTTATATGCAAGGGAAGCTCTTGGCCTTCATCTCACGGTAAGTGACGATAAGGGAAGAAGATTGCATTGAGCTTCACCTGGAACCCTCAACCACAGAGGGGCTGGCTATCTTATCACAACTGTCGGAACCCAATAATGCTTTCAACATTATTATTACGGTGATAATATTTTGTCAAGACGGTGGTAGCTAACCAGGCGGACTTGAAAAAAAGTCCTACCACCAATCAAACCAAGTACAAATTTGTACCACCTGTTGATCGAACCCGGGACATCGGGATTAATTCACTTAATTCACTAGACCACGGAGGTTAGGGTTAACCATCCTAATCTTGATCGGAGTCTCAACTAATAAGATGTGATCACAAGCTATCACATTAACTGATACATGGTAAAAAAAGATATCACATACCCATGAGCAAATTCGCTACGACACATCCGGTAACAAAAACGGCCATAATTGTCATTGTGGTCGCAATTGAATATTCGAGGAACGCCAGCTATGGCGAATATGTGAAGTAGGGTTGTGTAGCTCGCGAATGAGTGACATAAAATATATATATCTTCACAAAAGAGCTAGTGTATCTTTAGCTCATGTGAATTTAAATTATATCTTTATATAAATGTGTCATGGTTCAGTTTGGATACATACAGACAGATACAGTATGAATGAACGATTCCGATGACATAAAGAGAGACAGAGAGGGAGGGAGAGAGAGAGAGAGACACACACACACACGACACAATACTCTCTCAAATCTATGGCTACACGACTCATAAATTATAACTTTTAGTCCAGACACCTTGGTTTAATTTAAAGCGACGTAATAACCCATAGTGACCAAAAATTTATTATCTCGAGTTCCTCCGTGCTGAGGCACGTGCCTCACGTGCCTTCTGTGCCTTCTGAGGAAGGCACGTTAAGCTGTTGGTCCCGGCTACATTTGCAGTCGTTAATACCCCACCAACCCGCACTGGGCCAGCGTGGTCGGTTATGGCCCAATCTCCCTATATTCATATTCTTCCATCCATAGGGAAGGCCCGTGCCCCAGCAGTGGGGACATTAAAAGGGCTAGTGATGAGTGAATAACCCATAACAACTATATCTATTTTAGGGCAAGGCAGGCAACGTATATGTAGTGAGATACTGACATACAAGAGTGATATGTAATATATCACTGAGTTGACATACATACATACATCACGCCTATATCCCCGAAGGGGTAGGCAGAGGTGAACTAGCACCCACGTTTCGCCAATTATGTTAGGTCCCATGTAATAGGTGAGTTCACATGATATATCATATTCTATCTTTTCACTTTAGTGATATATTTGGCGCATCACTAATGTGAAACTAGAGGCGCGGGGGCCACAGGACTCACGATCTCAGTCCGAGAGAAAAAAAAAACGTTAAAACAACCAGCCGTCAATGTCCTTGACGCACCTTGCTACGATTCCAGTTAGAATACTTAGAATCGCCGCGTCCAACGTTTCATTCTTATTGCAAAGCGCACTGGGTTCACAATCTAGCGGCGCTGGGGTAGCCGTTTAAAATAATTTCGTAGGACTGAATAAATTTAAATTCCTAATTGCCAACTGATGTAGGTTGATGCCGGAGTTGCTACCAGCCAGCCAATTATGGCGGATTTAGATTCTATACGACACATTGTTTCCAATAGCGTATCTATTTCTAAATAAATTGCATAGTTATTTAAGTTCAAACACTTTGAACACAACTTGACTTTAGCAACACAGAATAAACACTAGACGATCTTAGATTTACATTTCCGCTCAGGATAATATCCTAAGAGTAAAAAAGCAAAAAAAAAAAAATCGCCACCACAATTATTTACAATCAAGTGATCGCTCGCGGCTTCGCTTGCGTTGTTGTCGGTTATTTCATAAGTCTTCTTCGATATTATGCACTATCCAACACAAAAATATTTTTTTTTTCTATTTGAATCAGTAGTTCCCGAGATTAGCGCGTTTACCCAAACAAACTCTTCAGCTTTATAATATTAGTATAGATTAGAAATATAGATTAACAGGAATCAATGTTATCGCAGTAAGAGCTACCCCAAAACGGGACTGTTAAAGTATGTAGCCATAAAATTTAAACAAACGAGCCAGCTTTCAATGACAATGGCCGAGCGAATGTACAGTGTCGGACAAACCAATTACACAGAGGTGCATCAAGTGTTCTTAGCGGTAGACAGACACGTATGCACAAACAATGTTGCTATAAAATATTGTCACCTCGTTTTCTTCTTCCTACCCTGTTCCCAGTTTGTCTGGGTTCGGCGCAGTCCGTTTCCTATTCCATTAATATCGCTCAGACGTCATCGAGCCATCCACTCCCCTTTTGAATAATATCATCCATTACACGGAAAAGGTACTAGTGATGAATGAATATATAGAAATGAAATTGAAAGGACCATGTCGAAAGACCGATGAACGGAGAGAGTGATCAGGGTGACAACATTCCATCCAATTCATACTGTTCTAGGTTTTGACTTAGGTTTTTACAGCAACCCTCTTTGGGTATACCTACAGTTGTTGGTGGTTTGCCCTCCACCAGTCAGGTGCTCCAAGGTGCTTATTGGTCTACATCGAGCAATCTCCCTTGGTCGACTTTACAATCGTCATTACTTGCCTGTTAGTGTCACTAGAGTTGGATCACAATGTTTCTTAATAAATAAATAAAAATAAAGGCATTATGGGCCATAATACATAATACGATACAGTAAAAACTGCAGAAAATGCTGACGACGCCAAAGAAATACCTCCAAAAATATGTTTATGTGAAAACAGGACCTGACCGCGAGCATTGTTGAAAAACATTCCTTAAACGGACTTTGACCCTTTTAGCACCGTGCCTCAGAAGCCTCAAGGAAAAATTACCAAATAAAAAATACACAAAACCCGTTCAACATTCGTTCATTCATCATTACCATTCGTTCGTTTCTTACTAATTAATGGTAGAAAGGCGAATACAGGCAAACGCTTTTTCAACAACGCTAAGGAATAACCATTAATGAAAATAATGGAGTCTCGTTGCTTGCAGAATAATAATTATTATGTTTTAAATTGATTGCTTTTGGAAGTTGTTGGTAACATTCGAGTGTTTTAATGAGTAATACCATCAGGTATAGAAGCCATAGAAGTGTACAAGTTAAAAGGCTCATTACAGTTATCATTTATAGCTAATTTCATGGCGACCATTCGCATTACTAATGTGTCCGATTGCTTTACACAATTTACCATTTTAATACCTATATTTTATACTTTTCTATTTACACGTACCTGCATTTCAACTCAAATTCATATTTTACTATCTCTGCAGCTGTATACAATTTTATTTAACCACAATAATGAGTTCTAATTAAAAGCGGCCATTGAAACAGGCAATCACGTCTAATAGTCAAGTAATAATCTTACCGAAGCGGGGGATAGGTGTAATATAAAGTGATAGCTACCGGTCTGGAGCCTGTGACCCATAATCCGAATGCCGAGGGCAACGGTATACCGGGACCGGTTCCGAGGAGTAATTGAAGAGTCTTGTGCCGATGATATAAAGTAAATACTTGTCCGTTGGCTGGCCGCGCGGGGTAACTTTCCATTGATATTGTTCAGGTTTTAAGAGAACAAGTAATGTGACTCTATAGCACGAACTTTTCAAGTTTCGAGTCGTAATCGTATCGAGAAAGCATAGTACTAAAACCAAAACAAAATAAAATCGAAGCATCGAAAAGTTCGTGCGGTGGCAGATCATGAAAATTTTGGTTTTAAGAGAACAAGTTCTGACTTTAAATAATTTCTGTGGTCATAGACCAGACAATGCATGATAACTGTATTTTTACTCAATATGTCTTATTAATAGACAAATAAATAATATAGTGCTCATCAAAATAAACTGAGCTGCTTACTAAATTATTACTAAATGTTCACCAAAGCAGCGATTTGGTGCGCAGCGCATATAGTATTTTTGATGCTTTTTAGGTTATTTCGTTGGTTGGCTAAGTTTAATCTAGTGATCAATTAAATACAATCCTTATTACTTAATATAGGTATAATCGTCATAAAATGCTCTTTCATTTGGTCATAATATCAAGATAACTGTACGCAAAATATTACTGTTGATTTGAATACTTTTTCCGTCTCACATTTAATAGAACCTTCAAGATTTCTCAATAATCTAATTGCTTGTCCTGTAAAGTTTTTTGTATTTATCATGTTCTGACCTTTTTTGACATGTTCTGGCCACAGATTTATTTTCAACTGTGAATTTTACCGCAACAGTCAGCTACTTACCTGAAAAGAGAAATAGAGAAATTAAAATCAGTACACAACATACACACATAAATCACGTCTATATCCCCGATGGTAGGCAGAGGTGATTTAACACCCACTTACCGCCAATTAAGCTAGGTCCCATGTGGCGAGATATAGGTGGCGAGCCTATTGCCATCTATCGGGCACATATATCGCAGTACCTTGCTAGGTGGTACAAGAGGAATGCTGCTGCATACTCATTGCTGTCTTGGCGATTAGTCGCCTTGTACGACACCCATAAGAGAGATGGAGGTGGTGACAATATTTGTCACAACACGGCTACATACATAACACAGTTCATAACAATGATAACGAAATTCAATTGACAGAGAGAATCTAGAAGCAAAACAAAGACGGAGTATACAACTGTCGAATAAGATAGCGAAGGAATCAATTAGCAGATGCAACGCGGATGTATCGCGTAACGTGTGCACACACAATAGATGGGAACGAGATTGACACGTAATCGGTACCTAGTGACGTCACCGGGCGTTCACTTCAGACAATGACTATTGTGCGAGCCGTAAATGGGAAGCGAAGTTATGGAGGAAGGTCGTTGAGACACCCTATTAATGGAGGAAGGATACAAGGGGCACGCGCATGCAAATCCACCCGCGTTGTGCCAACCGCGACAAAGACGATTATTCAGCGGTGGCAAATTGATATCACAGAACCGAGGACGCGGATTCGATTACCGCATCAAGACTAAAATTATTTAATCTTTTTCTGACCGCGAAATTCTTTGCACTATATTCCGACAAGTTCGTGCGCGATCCTCCTGCGGTACGAGACGATGGCGGGGTCGGGGCACAGTAGATGCCAGCGGGGGCGGGCGAGGCGGCGAGGAGCGAGTTTTCCCTCCTCCCGCATAACCCGCCCCCGCCAACATCCAGAGCACCCTGTCCCCGCCCCTCATACCGCAAGAAGGTCGCGCACGAGGTTGTCGGACTATAAATTGATAATGTTTTCCGTTTATGTTTTGATTTTAATTTTATTCGACAAATTATTATAGTTTTGATGCGGTAGTCGAACCCGCGTCCACTGCAATCCGGGCAGATAGCATATACCGCTCGGCCAACCAAGACGTAACTCTTTTCCGTTTTATTACGATTGATAATACATATTTATCGAACATCGATAATATTAATAATTTTGATAATCTTTTCCTTAGCACCAAACTTTCAAGAATATTCATGAATCAGCTACAGTTGAAATAAAATGTTCTAATCCGTTTTACAAACGTGATATTAGCCGACATGTCAACATGACCTTATAAATGGTAACAAGCTAAAAATCCAATATGTTCAGTTACTGCATTTTTCATTAGGACGGACAATAGACTATTGACTGCGTGATAAATAGTGTGAATGCGTTAATGAAGAAGAACATGACAACTCGCATTGTTATCTCAAAGCCCTTGAGTAAAAGGTTCAGCGGTGGTGTAAAACGCGCCGAAGACATTGTCAAGTGCCGTTACAGCACGATTACACCACGTCTTGGTTACATCGTGTCCTGCCCGACCAGATGGCATTAATGTCGACCCACTTCTCGAAGGTCCGAGCGACAGGCCGGTCCCATACCATGTACGGCCTCACAGGGTTACGCAAGCCGTCCGATTCTGCACTAAACTAGGTACGTATTGTTCAAATTTCCAGTTACACTTGGCAAAAACACGCCAAGTTACCAACTGTCGCCTTAAACGACGCGGCGTAAATGAATTCAAACCGACTGTATCATTTTCGAAGCGCAGAAGACAGATTGGTGGGAAAAATCCAATCGCTCACATCCGATAAGGCGATTCTGAGTGTCGCCTCCGACAGATAGCGTCGGAAAATCGCTTCGAGTGTCGTGTCTCGCTGCGACTGACCAAAAGCAAAATGTACGAGTCGAACGGCCATTGATTGCGATCCATACCCGTTTACAGTCAATCTATGCCGCACCATCTGTACTGGTCAAGTTTCCCAAGAGCGAGAATTCAATCTGGCATATGGCGACTAAAACGACTCCTTATAAGGGCTTGGCGTATGGACGAGGCTCAGTGTGGTCCGATTCATCGATATGTCACCGTTTGTCAAGACCTTATGCCCCTAATGACGAATAGAGGGGCATGGCGTGATTGATTTTTTGTCGAATATCCACAACAAGAGAACGTGACACGTATCGACCTAGTTAAGCCATACATTGTATGTAACCTTTTACACCTATGCTAACTGTGAAAGAGAGCCTCGAAACAAAACTACATCCAATCATAAATAACACAGAGTTGTTTCTGAAACGCTACAAAAGACCTCTTGACTCGCCGGTCCGAGAAATATTAAGCTTCATATTAACGAGTAACATGTTCGACAAAGCAAAGCACTAATTATGTAGGATGCATTTTAAATTTTTCGCGACGGCGACGTTGAAAATCGAGTCTTATTGCAAGCAAGCGGAGGGTGGGTTTGATTTGCGTGATCTTGATGGCGGTAGAGGGCAGGTCAAGACACTGATGAGCATGTGTCAAGAGACGAGGCGAATCAGCCGCAATGAAAAATGTACGCATCGCAATATTAAATGGATGCACGCGTATATCATTGACGTATGCTGGCAGAGAGTACCCAAAACCAAGGGGCATGCATGAAGGCATTCATGAGATTGGATGAAGCAAAAGAAGGACCTATGTAAGGATCGTAGCAAGTGGAAAGAAGTGATCTCTGCTTGCCCCTATTAGGAAGAATGTAGTGGTGTATGTATGTAGAGATAAATATGGCGTTATGCAACAACGATGGCGAAAAGCTTGAGAGTACATATTTTGTTTTGTAATTTCAAGTAACATTTGGTTCTAATCTGCATGACGCTTCTTAAATACTAAAGGGGCATAGGTAACTAATTTATTTTTGTGCAAAAAAAAATATTTATTTAATAAAAGAACACTAAGTTTTTTGTAGTGTGCGATGTGGTTGGTGTACCTTGTAATAAATAAAATTATTTTCACTTCTCATGCTCTGAAAGTGCTTGTATGTGCAGGATATAGGCTGCACAAAATCGAGAATGCTTTAAAGCATTAAAGTATCTACTCATAAATGTGTCTATATTAAGGCACAGAAAATGAGCCATACAGCCAAACTCAATAAGAAGTTCAGATATAGAATTTATTATTTTATAATATTTACTTTATATTATTTGACTAATGTGTTTTTATAAGACATAAAAGTTATTCAATAATTCAAGTACGGTAGGTTATTAAATTAATTTGAGAAAATTATTATTACAAAATTAATTTAATACTAGGCTGTATAGGTGTGCACCCCAAGCCTGATATCAATGGGAAAAACAATTTCCTTTAGTATTTAAAACTGTACTAATTTTAGTTTGAATTTTAAGCAATTTTATGTTAAACTACTGTTTTATTTCCTCGTTATCGAAGTGAAAAGCAGAGTTTATAACTCGTCCACAAAACCATTTTTATCCGAGACTTTTAGCAGCCGGAGCCAAAGGCGAGGGCTGATAGTAATGTCGAGGATTCGTTTTGTGCACTTGTTGGAATATCTACTATTATCTGATACGCACGTTAACTATTCTCGTCTACATATTCATATCTTAACGCTGTTCATGAAGAAAAAAGTTGTAGAAGGTGTATTAGGTTGTATTAATTATATTTTATAGACAGAAATATTAAAATAAAATAAAATTATAATTTTGTTTCCAATAAAGAAAGACTAGACAAGGAATATCATTGAATCCCTTCAAGAAATTACCGCTACCTAGTGCCTGCCTCTTACCGATCAAGATTTCTTGGATTCGATTCAAATTCGTTTCGGATGCACTGAGTAAACACGGAAACCCTCGCGTCGGTTTCGAATAATAACATGAATTTGCGTTTAATATTTTTTTTTATTTTACAATGTTTTGGAAAACTTACAGCTAGTACAGTTTATGAATGTCGATGAATGGATAAATTAGAGCCAATTACAAATTTTCACATCTATGTAATGTCATGGCAAAAGCCGGTCATTGGATGGGTGACCAAACAATCATTGTGATATATCGAGGAAGTAGTTGGTTGCAAAAAAAAATATCGACCCTTGACAAGGTAATGTTTGTTGTCCGATTTTCTTAGGTTTAATTAAACGGATCACTAAGGTTTAAATTATGATGGCAACAATTTTACCAATGCTCTGTATGGGGTAAAGTGTGTTAATAATGTCATTAGCAACATGCGCACCTGACCCGCAAAGTGTACTTTGGTGCAGCAATTTAAAGGGATTATATCAGAGACAATCATATCTTTGTGGTCTTATCACTAGGCAGCGATCTCTTCCAGACAATCTCTATACTCACATAATCACCCAGCAAGTTTTACCGCTTCTAGCATTCAAATCAAATTGTTTTTTTCCGGATCAGTATAATCTGGACATCTTCAAGGCCAGAGTGAACAGGCATCTTCTAGGCGAGCGAGTACCATCTTAGGCCTCATCATCGTTATCCATCAGGCATGATTGTGGCTAAATGCTCAATGTAAATAAAAAAAACATCCTCTATCCATCAACCAAACGGGCTGTCAAATAAAAAGAGTGTAGTATGCATTCGCTGTACACTAATCAACCAAGTTTATTCAGGAACCCTAGCATGCAGTGATTCAGCAGTGCGATCCCGTCAACGAGGAACCACCCTCTTTAATGTCTGGGCTTTACGTACGCCGACAGTCTAGACGACATAAACAATACACGGAACAAAACGAACGCGGTCTGGAAGAGCCATCAGTAGTATGAGCTGTTTAGTTAAGTTATTGGAATTTACTGCCGCACTCAGAGACGTCAAATAACGTTGATGAGTACTTAACGTCAAAAAATGACAATTCACAACTAGTCGCTATTCTTGCCGGGTCTATGGTCTAGATTTGAATGAAAATTTTTGACATTAAATACTCATTACAGTTAATTGACGTCTCTGAGAGCGGCAGTTATGTGTAAAAAATATCTCTATGTGACGGTATCGTGTCATTTTGCCATTTTTTCTGACCATTTTTATTGATTAGCGTGTAATAATCATGTAGCAAATAAAAGCAAAATTCATAGTGTACCTAAATGTAAAAAAAATATTTAAATGATGGCTATATTCATAGACATTCAATATTTAAGAAGGTTCTTTTTATCTATAGTTTTTCCTTCGTTATTTTTATTATTATAGTTAAAAAGCATTATGCCATTTTTTTAACTTTGTAATAAATAATCTAATATACTAAAATAATCATGTCACAATGTTTGTTTTGAAACTCCTCCGAAACGGCCTCTGATTTTAATGATTTTTTTGCGAATTATTTAGTAGGAATAGGTCGTATGCTATTTTTTATCCCTTAGGTGATAAGGGCAAAACAACGTTTGCCAGGACCGCTAGTACCTAAATAAATATTTTAGTTAATAACAAGCTACATATGGAATGGACGTACTGAATTATGGTGAAGTGAATATTAAAAAAAAAAAAGGGAAAACTGTGTCCCAGTTAATTACTGTCACATAAAAAGATGACAGCCGAGACATTAATTAATAGTCATGTTAACACCATGATAAGCGGGGTAATAATGTTTTACAATCATAATTATATATATAGTTTGTTCAGTTACTAAGTTTTGCTGTGTTGTCTCAATAACCGTTTCTTTCTTTCTTTTAACATAATGGCACCTTGGAGTAGATACGCAAAGAGATCAAAAGCATAATCCACACGATGAAACTTTTAAATTACAAAACATAGGATGATGAAGCAATAAACAGATAAACATTATGAATCCAACCATAAAGTTGGCTTCGTATTTATAAACCAGTATACTCAGTCCATAATATTAATGTCTTTTCATTTTGTATTCACGATAACTGGCGGTATCGAGCGCCTATTAGGAATTCTCAGTGGTTACGTAACCTTTCCCGTAACCAACTGAACCTACCTACATAATTAAAAAAAGATAAAAGAGTTGTATGATGATGAGCTTATAAAACCGCCTTTTGAGTAATAGCAACTTTTCTGTACATGTATAATTATTGGCTTAACTGTAGATTCTGAATATCCGAGACGAATATGGCATTTTACGTGCCCAATATATGGAAATAGACTCGCCACCTATTTCGTGGGACCTAACATAGATGTGGAAAAGTGGGTGTTACTTCACCTCTGCCTATCTCCACGGGGATAACTCGTCGCGATTATGTATGGGATATGGCATAATATAGAACACTATGGACATCAAATCAAATCAAAATTCGTTTATTCATATCTGGTATGATTACAATACACTCATGAATCGTCAAGACAAGAAATTTACGCCATCCGTTCGCAAACTACCAGGAGGCCCTGTCCTGAGAAGAACGGGCAAGAGACTCAGTCAGGTTTTTCCTCCCTTTACATAAAAGTAATTTCAATTAATTAATAATTTGAAATTGAAAGATGTCAATAACTTACAACGTCATGTAATAGTATAGGACGATAACGATATGCGAAGTTTCTATGGTCTATGCGCGTTCGCAGGGTGCTTCTATTCGCTATAGCAACAACTGCATACACACTATTTTTTTAGAATTTTTAATGGAGAACAATTCTTCATGATTTTTGCGTAACTTTAACCGTTTACACGCAGCGTATCGACGAAAAGCGAAAGCTCCGAAAACGAAACGTTTCTTTGATGCTCAGCTCCTATCGGTCGTATGTAGCGAGATGTTTTTAAGCCTATAACCTTCCTCAATAAATCTATCTTTGTATGAAAGTAATTTCTAAAGTATTATCAAAAGTCGTTGAACGTTCTTGTTTATGATGTTAGCTATGTAGTCTTGAAAGATTGCTGATACTTTACAATTAATTCAGTATCAATCGGATGTTGATAAAACGCAATTGGTAAGACTACGTGTATCTTTGCAAAATGCATGCCCAGGACAAATTGCGAAAGGGTCTATTTTTGTGAAACGGAGTGGTGACAACTGTATACCACTGTTACCACACGGCTAACTGAAAATAAATATGTAGTTAATAATAACATTATCAATAAAATCGGCTATCGGCTAATCAGAGCTACATTTATGGGTAGATTTCAGATAATCGTTACATTGATATTTGATATGTAATTTGTTCAATAACAACAAAAATTAACACTCCTGATATTGTAAACATTTTAAACACATCAGATGACATAAAAACAATATTTTAGTCACACCCAAATTTAGAAAACGGGAACCATTCCAAAATACAAACTCGATATGAGTGTATAGCATCACCACGTCTCGAAATAACACCAACAACTAAAAGGCGAGCATCTAAACTAATAAATTAGCAATCTAATCATACAATACATAGGTACAACTCATAGATAATGTTAGTCTGATTAAAATAATTACGAACAACGCGATGCATTTAGGACGTCATTGAAAATGCATTTGATAAAATGATAAAATACCACATAAACCCAAGCCCAAGAGAGAAGGGCACAAAGTATCTCGTCTCGCTCCCCGTACACTAAACTGCAATGCGGGTGAGATACACCGCATTGCAGTTTAGTCTATGGATTTTTTTTAACTGGAATTGAAGCAATGGATAAGTTGCATTGACATTCAACAAAACAACTACATGATTAAATCGATCTTATACTAATATACCCATGAATACAGAAGCACTACTCAAATTTTAAGCACTGCTTATACAGTTATGTGGACAATAGCTGACAGAATTTGTATGGAAAAACGTAAATTTAGACAATATTTAAATGTTAAGCAGGACTCAAACTTTGTGTAGCGTTTCTGTATTCGGGGAATAGAACTACTGCTAAGCTAGCCTCGCAAATTGTCATACCTACCAAAAAAGCCGTGTGGTGACGGCAGAATAGAATACAATTGTCACCACCCCAAATATCTCCCGCGGGTATCAAGGCGACTAAAGATAAAACAGTGCTGAGAAATGGGCAGCGGCGTTCCTCTTATACCACCTAGAAATGTACTGCGAATTTTGTGCCCGATAAATGGCAATAGGCTCGCCACCTATTACATGGGACCTAACATTCACCTCTGCCTACCCCTTCGGGGATATAGGCGTGATTTATGTATGTGTATACCGAAAATACATTAAAAAAAATCCGTTCCAGCCGTTACAGAGGAGTTCAATAACAAACACCGTGACACAAGATTTTTATAAATTAATTACTTAGGTAGATTAGGAACTATTGGCCGTCGTTTATGTCGGACTATTAAATGTTTCCCATCAGCACTCGATCTATCTAACCAGACGCGGTCATGACCGCGATCTTCCTCGTCTGAATGTTTCATAACTGTCTGCACCCTTCATTTGCCCCCCTGTCTGCCTAGGCGGCAGGGGCGGAAGGTCGTACAAAGGGGTTGGCGGTTGGAATTGCTACCGTCAACGTATGACCTTTCCGAACTCTCTAATCCGATTGACAAGCTCAAACTCTTCAATGTAAGCCGCCTCCGTGGTTCGATATTTGCCGCCCACCAGAATTAAGATCCAGATGTCCTGGGTTCGATTCCCAGGGGAGTACAAATTTGTACTCGGTTCGGTTGATGGTAGGACTTTTATCAAGTTAGCATGGCTAGCTACCACCGTCTTATCAAAATCTGTCGTCATAATAACAATGATAAGCATTATTGAGCTCCGACAATTAGTGATAAGATAGCCATCCCCTGTGGTTGAGGGTTCCAGGTGAAGCTCGATTCCGTCTTCGGCCCTTATCGTCACTTACCGTCAGGTGAGATGAAGGCCAAGAGTTTTCCTGTCTATCATTAAAAAAATGGATTTAAGATCCGGGACCATGAATCGTACAAAATATTATGTAAATCTGAATGCCACTATCAAAACGACGAAATGTTATCTCGACATTTTTCTACGTGAATTTATTGTAATTCTATTCATAGCAAACGGGCGGATGTTAAAATTAACACCGAGTGATAAAGTTAAAGTTTTGTATTGCACAATGAGTGTTCTTACCGGAGAAAAATGGATGTAAGTGAAAATATGTACGTATGTTTATTGAAATCTTTATCAAATAGCAATTAATTGCAATGACTTACTTAGAATCAAGACGATAAAAGTAGAACTGTAGACTGGCTATTTCTGAGGACCCACGCGAATAGTAAATTTGTCGTTTAGCGCTAATGTGAACATGTACTGCACAATTTTATTGCCAGTTTAAGCTTATGTCCCATCTCAGATTAAACTCTTTAATAAGTCTATTTATTTACGTCACATATTTGTTAAAGGCCGTGCATTTGAGCCAAGCAAACACACACAAAACCGGTATGGTCACACATTAACGAGAAGCTCATCAAAACAAACCGTTTCAATTAATTAAATATGTAAGCTTTGCTTGTATTTCAAGGGATTTTAATTGAAATTTCAGTCGGAGATGTTCGCGAGCGTACGTGATTATTATAAGGAAAGATACCCAAACTAATAGATACCAATAAGTTTGGCAAACTTCAGTTCATTTAGATTGGTGTGTTAAGTCATCATCATCACCAGCCCATTAGCGTCCATTGCTGGGGTACAAGCCTTCCCTATGAATGGAAGAATATAGGGAGAATAGGCCATAACCATAACCCACGACACTGGTCCAGGTTGGTGGGTATTAGCGATTGCAAATGCACGCAGAACCAACGGCTTAACATGCCTTCCGAAGCACGGAGAACTCGAGGTAGTAAATTTTTTAACTAAGCCTTGGCGAACATTGATTAGTTTACGCAAACGCAGGCTGGGCGTGCTATGCCACTGCGCTAGCGAGCTGCTCAATAGTATATTAGTGTATTTAAGGTACCTACTTATGTTTTAAACAAAAAACTAAGATTATTGGTGTACTAAGTACCAACCTATTAGTCAAAATTCCGCGACTGTACCAGGAGAGCAGAGCGTTAGTGGAGTTTGGACGCGAGCAGCTTATTCGCGTGGGCCGCCCCTCCCCGTCGCGGGGTCAACGACTGCTGCGGTCGTTTCGGCCGGCGGCGCGCCTCACCTTGACATTCATCTCGAGCACAACGCTTTGGCCAAACGTTTGTATTAACACGAACGTTTGGAGATGACTCCTCTTTAACCCCGTAAACAACTGGCTCGAGTTCACCAACACGTAAAACAAGCGATTAAAATATACCCACCACCATCCGTTTTTGAGTTTTTCCGCACGGTAAAATGTCAAAAACTGACGTTTAAACAATAATCGCCTGTTTATGTGTTCGTGAACACCAGCCTTATTAGCCCCTTCGTACACTTAACTGCCGCACACAGAGACGTCAAAAAACTTTAATGAGTACTTAATGTCAAAAAATTTCATTTAAATCTGGACCCGGCAAAAATAGCGACTAGTTTTGAATTGTCATTTTTTGACATTAAGTACTCATTAACTTTATTTGACGTCTCTGAGTACGGCAGTAAGCTACGCAAATCTTCGATATTCGACGATTTTAGCCTCTAAGCGACTACCGCCATACGAATCCATTGAGGTTCGTACACTAGTCAATCGCCGACATCCGTCTCGCGAATCGATTTGGAAGCTAAAAGCCTCAAATATCGAAGATTTGCGTAGCCTAGTGTACGAAGGGGCTTACGCTACTTTGCGAGAACTGGCGACCGTACAATATGAGCGCATTACACGTAAGTTCATTGGGGTCAAACTTAGAATCCCTGAGAATACATAATATGTCCCGCCTTTCTCCCGCAGGGGTAGGCTGAGATTACTTCTTTCCACTTGCTGCGATCCTTACATACTTATTTCTCTTCATCCAATCTCATTATTGACCTCATGAGTGCTCGTCGGCTACGGGTACTCTTGCTATACTTTCCTACGAATGTTGATGTTTAAAATCGGTCGAAAGAAAACGTGTCCTAAAAGTATCCGAGAATATAGGTGCCGTATTAGCGAATACGGGCCTTCTACGCAAAGCGATAAGCCTTTGTTTTAATTGTCCATAGATGCGTGTTCAGTGGGACATGTCGATAGTAGCCATTAGTATTTAGTCACGGGTCATCTCCACAGGTTGGCTATTATAAAATAAATTCATCGATGTTGTAGAAATTAATGTAATTTACCTATATCGCCTGACAAACAAACAAAATAAGTTACACTAGTAATAGTAATAGTGTAACTTATTTTGTCGCCGCCGCGGGTGTCGAACAAGGCGACAAAAGGGTAACTATAGACAGCATACCTAGCACTATAATACTGCGAATTGCGTGCCCGATAGATGGCAATAGGCTATTACATGAGACCTAGCATAATTGGCGAAACGTGGGTGTTTAAAACACTCCTGTCTACTCCTTCGGAGATAAATTGGCGCAATTTATGTGTTTGAAGTCCAAAAGTTTGTAAATGTAAATTCCGAGATACGAATTCTTATGGGTACTTACGAATTGCTTATTATCATCTCCCTGCTCTATTCTCAGTTAACTTGGGGTCGGCGCAAAAGAAAAATACTTTGTCTTCCATTTACATATCAGGCAGACGGCCATTGTAATTTATTTATATTTTCTGTCACACTGAAAAGGTGATGGTGATGTATGAGTGTATAGAAAAGCAATAGAAAGGAGTGTGTCAAGAGACCAATGAACAGAGAGTGTGCTTGGGATGAAATCAGTGCCCGACACCAACCCTTTATGAGAATGCCGTTTTTGGTGGTACACCCCCACTATTTGGGTGCCCCAAGGTACTATGTAATAGGTTTACACCGGGCAATCTTTTTAAGTCTATGTACATTTATTGAATTTAATTTATACAAGAAAAGTTTGAGCTGGGAAATGAGGAGTTAAGAATTTCTGAAAAAAGCTAAATATAGCTTCAAGGCATTGTTCATACCACTAGTGGTGTATTAGAACCATAATAAACATTGAAGTGTTGCATCTAAACGCCGTGTGGTGACGGCAGAGTAGAATACAATTGTCACCACCCCAAATCTCTCCCGTGGGTGTCATACAAGGCGACTAAGGATAAATCAGTGACGAGGAATGGGCAGCAACGTTCCTCTTATACCACCTAGCAATGTACTGCGACACTTTTGTGCCCGATATATGGCAATAGGCTCGCCACCTATTACATGGGACCTAACATAATTGGCGAAACGTGGGTGCTAGTTCACCTCTGCCTACCTATATAGGCAAGGCTTAACAATTACCCATAATTAGGTACTTAAATAGACAAACCTATACATAACAAACATTTAAAAAAACATTGAGTAACCTCCTCCAGTTATTTGTCTGTTACAAAAAGAAATATTTTGTACACATTATTAGTGTCAAAGAGTCATAATAATATGTCTATATTCTGTGAGTAATGATGTGAAACTATCTATATAGAATACTGCTACATGATCATGGATCCTAGAACTGTATCTGCATTATAAACATTCACTAAGTTAGTGGAACGTGAAATCCTTTAATTTGAATAACAAAGCCTTAGTGCCACTCACCAGAGCGGTTAGCAGTCATGGATTGCTGTTAACACTTAATACAAATATTGGTTATACAATTGATATTAGCCAATTCTGAGCAGGCCATCAGATCTTTTACATATAATTGTATATCCATCAGTTAGTTTCTGGTGAAGGGCAGGAAGAAGAAGTATCTATCAGTTACTTTCTTCCAGACACAAAAGATATTTAGGACAGTAATTATAATCAAGTACCTATTTGCTAGTTTGTGTGAATAAATAACCAGAATATTATTATTCAAAAATCTTTAAATCTCATCTTTAATTATCTTTTATAAACAATGCTCCTGACTTTAATGACAAAAGGAGGAAGGTTAGAGTAGGAATTAACGGGATTATGTAGATATTTAAAAGTGATTAAGACGAAAGGGTATAATCAAATAATATTTATGCTCTGAAAATTTTACACAGTAACAAGTAATAAGTAACAGTGGTTTTAGAAACAGATAAATGGTACCAAATTAAGTTTATAATTTTGATCTGAGTGTCTTCCACTGTCTTTTTAGTGTTTATTCATTTATTATGAAAAAGGGCTTAGGTATTAACCAATTTCCACAAGTAGTCTACTATTTTGTGTATCTATGGCTATTTTGTCTAAAAGGCCCATTCATTTTACAATAGCTAAGTTTCTTAAGTATACATATAGATTTTAAAACAACTGTTGCATATAGTTCTGTTGATATTACCAAAAGTTTGCTTATTCATGACTTCATAATTGAACAAACATGACTCATGCCAAAAGATAAATAACCTACCTATTGGACAAATACCTAACTCTCAGCATTTAAGATTACAGAAAAAGCCCTAATGCATAAATCTATAAGAAATAGATGGAGAGTCTAAATTGAAAGTTAGGATTGCTTAATAATTGTATCATTGAGGAATATACAGATAATTTGTAGAGAAGTAGGAAGTAAATACTTACATAAATAAGGCCAGAGTAGTATCTGTCTTTGATGTTGTGCAGTACAGAAGCTTCATTTAGGCAGGTGAGTTCTGCCATATCTTCAACCTTATCAAACTTGGGTGGATTCATCTTTTGTATATCATCTATTGGTACCAGGATTCTCTTCCCGGACTCCGCTATTTCTACTTCCACCTCGTCTCCTCGGTCCCCTTTGATCCCGGCGGCGACGAAACCCTGGGTGTCGTGGGGCACCCATACCAAGCGTTTCTGCGTCCATTCTGCTTGAGTCGCTGGATCATTGAAACTATTCCTATCAACCGACAAGTACCGGAGCTCCGGATCATTTCTATCCATGTCCACCATCGTGCCGCCCAATCACGCCGCGCGGCCCGACAACCGATAACCTAACACCGGCACTGGATACCACATTAAACGGTCAAGCTGACCGACACTGCACCTCACAACACTATAGATCCTTTACTTTATCACACCGTGTTGTCTACCACGCGATTGCCGTGACCGCACACGACGACGTTTCGTACAAAATGACTATTGCGACTGAGTCTGACTGACAGAACAGCAACGGTTATTACGGGTAGGAGGGATGGACCGGTCGACGCCCGAATTCACGTTGAAATAAGCCGAAATTCGAACGCAAATTAGTATCGATACTAAGTAACAATTATATATAATTAATCTGGTAGTTATTCAAAACACAAGACAGACAAAAATGCACTTAACCACGTGAGAAATACGCTGAACTAAATTAATAACTGCCGAAAAATCAAGCCGAAATAATTCGTGTTTCAGCGAGATAGTTTTCTATTACAATTTTGAGTGGTGACACTGGTGACGTTAAATCACAATGAATGCCATTGGTTCTTAAAAATAAACACAGACAAAAAAATAAATTTCAACCAATAGGACTTAGGATAATTGTTAATTGTCACTGTCAATGACAAGAATAAACGCTACATCAAATAAGCTTTTTCCTCGTCGACGGGCAAAGATTTCGGAGTCTACGCAGCCATAACCGTGGTGCCTCTGTCAATATTGTTTGCCAATATTCGAGGGCAAACAGTGGATCCATGTTAACATTCAATAAATTATCAATCATTAAAATAAAGGTTATGATTTGTGTTTGACGTTGAAAATTTTATAGTGGTCTTCACCACCTCACCATTATGAACTCAGTACAGTGCGTCCACTCCACAGTTATTTTACCTCTGACGTTTCCATTTACGTTTCATGTGAGAGAAGGATACTAATATGACATTTTCATATGTTAGAGCAGGTTGATGACAAGTGTCAGAGGTGTCAGACTCATGTTTTAATGTAAAATTAAAGACATGGCTGTAGGGGCTAGAGCTTATTGGCTTTACTAAAAAAAAAGAGAATTAAAAAGCACAAAAAAAGGCAAACGACATTATAAGTGTTTGGCGCGTTTCGTGGTGTCAGTAAGATTTTTTTTTCAATAATTCTAAAATTGGTTCAGAGTGGATTTTGTGCAGTGAAAGTGGTGTTATTTTGATGCACAAGCATCCGTGTTGATGTGCAATTATGCAGAATCATCGAAAATAAGTCTCATGATGTGTTTGATGTTGTGGTGAAGATCACTATAAAAAGTGGTTTTATCCATTTCATCAAGCACCATCATTAACTCTGTTACCATTCAATTCGCGCCAAGCACTCCCTAGATGCATTAAAATATGTGGCACCCATATTTTAACGTAAAATTCATTTCATTCATATTTTTCACCCACTCATTATTTCATAAGACTACAGATAAAATATACACCAAATACTTGGCTGTATGGGCCAGACCCTTTGCCTTCCCTAAAATATAGGGAGAATTAAAAAAAAACGACATTATAAACCGCGCCAAGGTCAAATTTTTGTGGTCAAATTAATCAAAATTCGTGAAAAAAATTGACTTTATTAAATCGCTTTCAATCAAACACTCATCTCTATCTGTATTACCAAATGTCTATAAATAGATATTTTTATCAGTAAAGATATTGTAGTTGAGTAGAGCGGTTCTCCAGTGTGATATAATAAAGGTTCCAGTTATAACCGCAATCATGGCTTTTATAGTAGACCTGCGATCAGACACAGTGACTAAACCCACAGAATCCATGAAACGAGCCATGGTGGAATCAGCTGTTGGAGATGATGTGTATCAAGAGGACCCTACTGTGAATGCCTTAGAGAGTAAACTCGCAAATATGCTTGGCAAGCAGGCAGCGTTATTCGTGCCTTCAGGGACCATGTCCAACTTGATAGCAAGTACGTAAAATGTGTAAAAGAGTTTCATTAAATATGTGAATATGAAAACGCGCTTGGCCTGCTATTTCGTTAATTATCCACCAATCTGCACTGGGCCAGTGTGGTTGGTTGTGGACAATTCTCCCTACATTCTTCCATCTATCTGTGCCCCAGCAGTGGGAATGTTAAAAGGCTGGCGATGATGATCGTAATTATGTAAAAATTAATTTTCTTTGCTTAATTATTATTAATCACTGGCAAGAGTGACTCAAAAGAGAAGAAGATATATAGGACCTTTGATTGAGGTAGGATAGGATGTTTGATTGAGGTAACAACATCTCAATTCATATTGCTCAAGGTTATAATTTAGATTTTCGGGAATGAGGGAAGTGAAAATGGATGATGTCAATATCAAATAATAAAATTATTTTGGTTACTGGGAGGACATCTTGATAACAAGTTTGATGTATGTGTCAAGGGTCAGTCAATTTAAATCAGTTGTATCCAAAAATAGTACCAACAGATAGTAATATAATTTTCTGTAAACTATGTAAGGAAGCTAGAAACCTTACCTGATTTGAACAAGAGTATAAAAATAATACGTGTGGTGATGGCAGAGTAGAATACAATTGTCACCACCCCAAATCTCTCCCGGGGTGTCGTGCAAGGCGACTAAGGATAAATCAGTGATAAGGAATGGGCAGCAGCGTTTCTCTTATACCATCTAGCAATGTACTACGACTTTTGTGCCCGATAAATGGCAATAGGCTCGCCACCTGTTACATGGGACCTAGCATAATTGGCGAAGCGTGGGTGCTAGTTCTCTCTTACCCCTTCTTCTTATTCTCTTAATAACTGTTTTTAATAACTGCTAACTCATTATTTTGCAGCATTTTAATATTATTTAAAGTCACTGCATTCAATACATTTTAATAGCAATTTTACCTCTAGATTTACTATACTAAAAGGATGTTTAATAATAAACAATAATTTTAGACTTTTACAAATTTACTGACTTTTAAGTTTATTACAGCTATGGTGCATTGTAACAAAAGGGGGTCAGAGGCAATAGTAGGAGATAAGACGCATATATTCAAGTATGAAGTTGGTAAGTTTAAGTTATTTATTTAACCCATCCATTTCTTCTTGGTTCATCTTTCTTCATTCTTGGTCCCTCCGCTTACCAACATTTATTGCTATGAATCTATGATTATGATGAAATGAAATTACAGGTGGTGCGGCTCATCTAGCTGGCGTGCTCTTGACAACAATCAACAACAATTCTGATGGCACATTTGACCTGAATGAGTTCTCTAGTCGCATCAGAGGCACAGATTTGCACGAGCCAACCACTTCCTTAGTGGCTATTGAGAACACCCACAATTATTGCGGAGGAAAGGTATTTAATGTTTTTAACGCCTTTCACCCCGCAGGTCGCGCACGAATTTGTCGGACTATAACCCTTGCTCTACGGTTCAGGTGTTGCCACTGCAATGGATCGACGACCTAGCGGAGGTGTGCAAAAAGCACTCGATCCCGATCCACATGGACGGCGCCAGGCTGTTCAACGCTTGCGAATACCTCAAGGAGTCCCCTAAGAGGGTGGTGCGGGACTGCGCCAGCGTGTCGGTCTGCCTCAGCAAGGGCCTCTCGGCGCCGGTGGGCTCCTGCCTCGTCGGATCGTACCACTTCATCGAGCAGTGAGTGTTGCAAACATAAATCGTACATACATTTGTAGACTAATTACCAAGGGCGATAAAACAAAAATGCCGAAGGCGAGGGCGATACATATGCGATGAGGTTTATCGCCCCCGGTAACATTAGGTATAGTTTTATGTCACCCCCGACCAACAAGTGGAAATTTCTGTACGTGTATCAGACGAAATAGCCCACTTTACGGTCATGTATATAAATGTGACCGATAGATTGGCGAAAATGGGTTCTTTAGTTCACCTCTGCCTATCCCTTCGACTTCGGGGATATGCGTGTGATTTATGTACGTATGTAAAAAAATACCCTATTCCGGCTGCTGTGTCATGGTGTCTTAGCCGATTTTCCTTCCTTGAGTGCCTATGTAATGTAAATAACCAAGAATGATCGTTTGCTATGCGCAGAGCCCGCCGCTTGCGCAAGATGCTGGGCGGGGGGATGCGGCAGGCGGGCGTGCTGGCCGCGGCCGGCATCGTGGCGCTGGACGAGGTGGTGCCCAGGCTGGCGCTCGACCACCAGCGGGCCAGGAGGCTTGGCCTAGGTAGGTCATTCACAAAAAAATAAAAAATGTCAGTCACAATTTTTTTTATGAGTGTGAATATACACGTTTTTTTTTCGGGTCAGTATGGGGAAATTGTAAACTATAAGAGATAGAGAAAAACTCTCTTAGGAACCGTGATCTTAATTTTAGATAAAATAAAAATGGTATTTAAAAAAATTTTTATTCACTCACATTCACGGTTCCTAAGAGAGTTTTTCTCTATCTCTTATAGTTTAGAATTTCCCCACACTGACCCGAAAAAAAACTCACCCTGTATATTTATTTATTGTCATAATAATTTTTTTGTGTCCTCCATGTAGTCATCCAGGGCCTTCTGCTGAAGTCCTTCACCGTGGATGTGGAGGGGCAGCATTCCAACATTGTGCTGGTCCGAATCCCCGAGGAGAGCTCGCTGACCGCCCCCCACGTTGTAGAGCGCCTGGCCCAAGTGTGCATCGCTGAAACTCAGGTAACTAACATAACTACCTTTATTATATGTATTACATGCATACATCACCCCTATTTATACCCGTAGGGATAGAGTAGGTGGGAAATGAATTAACACCCCCGTTTCGCCAATTGACAGCATTTAATTTTTTCAAGTGCCGTGTGGTGACGGCAAAGTGGAATACAATTGTCACCACCCCAAATCTCTCCCGTGGGTGTCGTACAAGTCGACTAAGGGAACAGTGATGAGGAATGGGCAGCCGCGTCCCTAGCAATGTACTGCTATTTTCATGCCCGATAAATGGCTATAGGCTCGCCACCATACATGGGACCTAACATAATTGGCGAGACGTGGGTGTTAATTCACTTCTGCCTACTACGTGAATTATGTATGTAAACCGAAAATGACACCCATATTTTTCTTCTTGTTTTGAATTCCGTCGTTTCCTTACAAACAAAATCATGATTAAAATTCCGGTAAATCTAAACAGACGTAAGCGCCAAATGACGTCACAACAACGGTAAAATGGCGAAACGTGCACATATAAAAGAACATTGCAGTCAACGGAAGTTATTTGCTCCGCAGGGCGACTGCAAAACACCGAACGACGAAGGTGTGATTGTGAAGTGCATATACTTCAACAACAAAACGATCCGGTTCACTCTGCACCACGACATCGCTGACGAGGACCTCTGGCTCGCCATCATGAAGATCACGTACGTCTTCAAGGAAATGGACGCCAAAGCTAAGTAGTGGACCACGTGGCCAAATCGACTTGCCTCAATTTGTGACCCGTTTGAAACGTATAAATGACGCATTTATTAACTGTATTTACTTTTTATAGCGTACTGACTGTACCGGCAAATCTATCAATCTAGCTAGGGGTATAAAAAATAGCGAAAGACCTATTTTCAGACCTACCAAATATACACAAAAAATGCCATAAAAATTGTTCAAGTCATGTCGGAGGAGTTCGATAACTTTATTATGGGATTCCGAAACGGTCAAGCAGCATGGCGTCATGCACGTTATTTTGTGTGTTTCTGTTCTGTTGCCAGGTCAAACAAATCAGGCTTAAGCTCTTAAATGCTTAGCTCAAGTATCAAGCAAGCGTTGTAGACAAAATGCTAGAACCAAGCTAAAATAGACGTGCTTGACGCCAAGCTGATGGACCATCTCGTTACCCCATTAGATAAATAACCCAGAACTTCAGTTGTAGAACACCAACTTAATGACTATGAAAACTTGGCAGGTATTTCCAATTTCTTCAGCTTTTAATGCGATCTAAAATTAGAGACGTTGCATTTTGACTAATGACTTAAGTTTAAATTCAATTTCTGAGGAAGTTCATAAGATTGCCCTCCAAATTTTACAGGATTATTTTGAAAAAATTTTTAAGTTCTAAATGGAAGACAAATTTGTGATAGGCAGCAGACACGATATCTGCAGCAAACACAGCTGGGGTGTAGGTAATAAGGGTATACAATTGTAAATTTTAAATAGTGTATTTTTTATATTCTGGTTTCATTGTTAAATACCAGCATTAATCTTATGTTAATAATATTTACAAATGTTGAACGCAAATAAAGAATTTTTTTATAGAAATGTTCTTTTATTACAATCTAAGAGTAACAAAAATCAACTGAAGTTTACTCACTCGTTATTTACTCGTATCAATCTATACAATAGCAAAATATCAAAGATAGATTGTGAGAGCATCGAAAACTTACAAAACTAAGGTACTAAACAAACAATTTAATGAATCGATAATAATTGTACTACATTTAAATGAATTCTAAAAAACAAGTATAATGTAAAGGAAAATGGTTCACATAAGTATAACTATAATTAGCTAACATAAACTAAGCAAGTAGGTTGAGCATTATGTGAATAATTATACAATATGCAGTTTTTCTAACTTTTGTATTTTTTTATGATATGGGGGTATGCAGCTAAGCAGGGAGTACCCCAACAAAAAATTAATGGGTATGCAATCTTCGCTTATAAAAATATCTGTTCTACTATTACTAACTTGATAATAAATATTATATTCACACAAGTATTAGTTATAGAATGGTTGAATCTAATTAACGCATCAAGATTTTCTCAACTGTTTTCTCTGTAATCGTTAGTAGAAGTTGAATACATAAATGTATTAATATTATGTAATACAATGACCCCTTTTTGTTTAACTATGCCCTTATAAAAGTAAACAAAAATTTGTAGGCATAATTAACAACAATGAATGGTGGTTCATAATAATTCGATTCAATATTTAACATTATTTTGAACAAAAACTAAAATTCACACACCTAAACACTGGAAATGCAATAAGTACAATTAATTGGAATGAGCACAGGATGCTTTATCAGTTAATACTAATTCAGTTAAAACAAAGCAAGGGAATGGTTGCTAATAAATATTTGCCTGTTATTATTCATTCTTCCTTCCCAAGACTAACACGTTTAATATAGGAAAATAGAACTACACTTACGAGCATTACAATCGGCTCAAACAAAAGAGTACCAGCAAAATATTAGGAAACTACAAAAGTATTCATTTATTTTTTATTTTAGCTATCCAAATTTGTAAATAGTGTAGGAAATTTTTTATAGTATTCTTTAATTAATAATATTGTAAATAGTTGAGTAGATTGTAATGTAGGTAAGTGTATTTATAGTGTTAATAAATATAATGGTCTAGATGTGATTAAATAAATAACTCTTTCAAGTAATATATTTACTAAGGGGGGACCATAAATATGTATACATATATTTTAAAACCCTATTACACTACACACTTTTATGATATTTATTATTATTTCTTTATCTCTTCAGATATTAATTCATAATATCTAGATTACTATTATTATGGTTTCATCTTTCATTAATATCAAGCCATACACCCCTTTTTAATTCATATCATCCATCACAGCGGAATGGTGCTAGTCATGAATGAATGTATATAAAGGCGATAGATAGGGCCATATAAAGAGACCAATAAACGGAGATAGTGGTTGGAAAGATATTAACCATCTTTGGATAGACACAAGAGCATTTACAAAAAATAAAATAGTATGCTATATTATTTTTAAATCTTCACCAACTTGCTTTTGAAACTAAGTATTACAGGAATTTGTAATAAAGCATGCACCCTTCTTAATACACATCATTATAATATACACATTTGACTATTATGTGATACAACGGCTGCCTTTATTGACGTCAGGTCTTTCATTCATGTTGCAGAAAATTACAAAGCTTATCATTTATCAGACAAGGGTCCTTAGTTTATGGTTCTTGTAGTACAAAATCGAAAAAAGTGTATACATATTTTTGGTTTGGACTTAAGTCTAATACCGATAGATTTTCATGAATTTAAATTCAATAAAAATCTCTTTAAGAATCATAATCTTTAGTTTTACAAAATCATTATAATATCAGCACCACAAGGAACAAAATTTGCATTAATATGCTGATTTTTTATTAAAGGTATTATATATTAGTGAGGTGTCAACTAACATTAGGTCTCAAATGACCTATGCACTTCGTCTAGGGTATGAGCATAATTATATAGATTATAGGACAGTGGCCTCGTTAGGATCGAAACGACACGGGTTCAATGCCCGCCGAAGCCAGTTGCTTTTACATCTATATTCGGCAGTAGTTAGCAATACTACAATTCAGTCCAATTAACTAGACATACAGTGAACAACACGTCAGACTTTACATAACTGGAAGATGTCTCCAATCGATTTTCAACCTTGACTAGTTTGACGTAAATCACAAAGTCGACTGGGAAAATTTGACATTTTGCGGTAACCTGACGTGTGTCGCTGCACATAAATGTACATTTCAATTTTCAGTCCTCCTCTTGTCATCGTTTTGCTCATTCCAAATTTTTATCAACTCGTCGTGGTCGTCGTAGCCGTGCGACGCAATCACGTGCCTATAGCCATCCTTGTCATACTCTTTTTTGTAGAAGTGGAACTGGGGACAGTGGCTGGGCTCTATCCCCACTTTCTTGGCGACGATTCCCAAGTAAACATCGTCAAATCTGAAGTGTTTCACGAATAAACTGCCGACGTAGAGCACTTTCATGGATTTGTTCGAGAGCAAGTAGGCTCCAGCCGTGATGTAGGGCGGCCATTTGTTCCAAGGGTACTCCTCCAAGGAAACCCGCCATTTGCTCGTCCTAGTCCTCAGGGGAGCAGTTCTGAACATGTAACCGGTGTACACGTGGTTATCCCTATCGTTCTTGGGAACTTTCTCTTGCATTGGAATTATCTCGTCATTGATGTGGTCCAAGAGGTTGATAACTGATATATACATGTCGTCGTCAGTAAACAAATAGTAATCGGCCGTGGAACAGTGCTCGTACAGCCAACGGAAAGACATCATAGTCTTTATAGTGTTGTTGTAGTAGCTATCATGGAAATCCATCTGTATAATATCCTTGTACTTCGTCATCTCCTCGTCGATTTGCTTTTGCGTTTCGCTTTTCGGTTGGCCATCTATTCCTAAGAAAAATAGCAATTTGATGATTCTACCTGGGATTAAATCTTCTTGTCCGAAGGTCATTCTTATTGCGCTCCTATGTGCGAAGTGCTGCATTGCAGACTTCACGACTATAAACAAATCTAGCTTCTCTAGCGTGTTGCATTTTCCTGAATTAGTGAGAAATCTGTAAGGGTAATAATTGATGGGCTTTATACTAGCCTTCTTTCCCGCCAAAACTTGTCCGACCAACGGTCTGATGTCGACATTGAGCGGGTAGTCGAAATCTTCGAAACTCTTGGCATTCACATAGTCATGTACACCGAAAAAGTAACAGATGCATATCACCACAACACACATGCACAAAAACAGTTTGTATTTCTTCCTCTTGTTTTGCATTTTGGTAATTTTGAGATTCTCTTCATCACTGTTGAAACCTGTAAACAACTAATAGTTTAGCGATTAATATAGGGACTGTAGCTGTGTTCTTGAACGAAGTGAAATATCTTATCATTCGTGAGCAGTATTAAAAGTAAGTACCTATTAAATACACAGCTGCTTTGAGCCTGAATAAACAATAACATTAGATACCGAAGAACGGTAAGGTGACTTATGGGAACTGTTATCTTCACAAAGACTACTCAGAAGCTGATAAGGACTTCTGTAACTTTACTTTTGCAATGTGTACTACTGGGTGCTAAAGTAACGATTTCACAAGTGTTAGACAAGGAAATTGCGTAGTATGAGTGGGGCGTGTGATTTGGAAAGTACTAGAAGTCAGGACTGACAGTATAACATCTCTATACATACAACCCCCTACAAGATCTTGGATTATAAAAGGCACTGGAATACTATCCGGAACCTAAAGGGCTAATGAAATCACTGTACAGATTTGAACACTGTGTTCCAGACTTCACATGATGTCTTTAAGACGTAAATCTGTACAGGCATCTTATAAAATTCACTATTGTAATACTACTTTAAGGGAATCTAAAGCTACATAGGAAAGGCCCTTGGACAATTTGTTCAGGTGGAATGTGGGATTATTCAGTCGACGTCATCTTTAAAGAACTTTTAAAATATATGCCGTACAATCATAGTGTTAGAGTTTCTGTCCACCTATGGACAAAAGGCACATGTCCCAGTAGTCAGTAATTCATAAGGAGGAAGGACCTATCTATCTACTATGCAGTTCAAGTTTAAATTGATCAGCACTAGCTACTGCAGTGCAAGCAATAACCAATGGCGTGTTTTAGGGAACACGATTTACAGTCACTCATCTGAGGACAGGATGTTGCTTCATCATTTCAGCTGAACGATGTCAACTGTTGAACGTATGCCTGCCTGCCCAAGAATCTTTAAACCGATCGATATTGACCAGATTACATCCAGACGCTTCGACAAGTAGACAATCTATTCAAACGAACAGAATTCAAATGCCAATTATTGACAAGCTGACAAAAATCATTTGACAAGACAGGACACGACGGACTTCTCTTACATTTGACACGACGGCGGCCATGTTGTTTCTTCTGTAATACGTCTGATTCATAGATTTGTATTCTATTCGTTCGAATAGGTTGGCTACATGTCTAGAGGCGCAGATCGCCCGTTTACCTAGTGGGAGCATATCAACGCTGCATCTTCCGTGTCCCGTACGCGATCTAAAACCATTGGATACACCGAACGTTCGGTCTTTCCGTCATTGTGCCATACCCGCTAGCCCGGTACCGATTAATATTAGGAATTCTTTTTATTATTCATTAGTTATTCGATCGCATAGAAAGACTGCGAGAATATTGTAGTCCGATAACTTCGTGTGCGACACTCACCCCGCAGGAAGGTGAGAGACATTAAGAGCTAATTATACAACTCACAAGGTTGGTGCTTAACTTAGTACGCTCAGCTTTCGATTGCGCAAAGTAAGCAATATTGGATGTGTGACCAAACATTAATTATCTCGAGTTCCTCCGTACTTCGGCTGATCCGCACAGGACCAGCATGGCGGGTTATGGCCATCCATAGGGAAGGCCATAACCTCAGCAGTGGTTGTGATGATTCGCAATATAGAAATCTTAATTAAAAAGCCGTGTGGTGACGGCATGCGGCAGAGGAGAATACAATTGTCATCACCCATCATCATGTCATCAAATTGTCTTCTCCCGCGAGTGTCGTACAAGTACAGGACAACTAAGGGTAAAGACAGCAATGAGTAATGAGTTACTCCTATTACAGCTAGCAATATATGTACTGACATTTACATGCCCGATACTTGGAAATAGGCTCGCCACCTATTCCATTGGCCTTATCCTAATTGGCGAGACGTAGGTATAGATTCAGTCTCATAGGCATGATTTACGTATGTATGAAATTTTGGATTGCATTCTTACCTCACATCTACAAGGACGTGTCGACAGTTGAGCTGATGGAGACAGGTGGCAGATAATGGCTGCGAACTTGACTGTGTAGCCGAGCCACCTCTCCGTCCAGGCTCTCCATCTCACGGACCAACTGAGTGAACTGCACAATACCTAAAAAGAACGAAGTATAAGATTTTTTTAAACAGAATGATGACCCATGATTTTTCATACTTACCCCCGAATACCGAAATGCTACTCAAATTTTGATGCTTATAAAGTTAAGTGTTAAATACCTGTCAGAATTTATATGGGTAAAAGTCTATTTAGAAAACACTTAAACGTTTATCTGGACTCATACTTTGAATAGTGTTTCAGTATTTGGGGGTTAGTCAAAACCATTTTCTTGTCACCATTATTTAGATAGAGAACACTAAAACTACCTCACTATATTAAAAGATGATTTGGCAGTTAGACACTGTTAAAAAATATCCCTTATTAGCAAAGTAGCTCCAGAATTTAACAAAAGAATTTATTTTTGTCTTAAGTTCATGGTCTACATTGAATAAACTGGTTTTATTATATTAGCTGCACGTCATGTGCCGCAAGATGCTATTAAACATTGAATGAAAATTTTCATTAATAACATCTGTTTATTACCTTGATGTGAATGTGTACTTATTATTATAAGTTCTATTTATATTGGCTCACTGAAAACTTGTGCAAATAAACTTTGTTTACTTAAGAAATCTACCTTCACAACCAATACTGGATATTTATATATTTAAATTGTAATGAAAACATTACCAGAATTATACAAACACATGTATGGTGACAGATGAGCAAAATACAACTGTCACCACACCCAATCTTTCCTGTGGGGTTACTTAGGATTAAGACAGTGATAAATAATGAGCAGCAGCATCTCTTATACCACCTAGCAATATACTGCTGTTCATGTGCCTGATATATGACAACAGCCTCACTCCCTTTTAGGTAGATGGGTCTTACTATAAATAATTTCGAAGTGTGGGTGTCAATTCACCTCTACCTACCCCTTTGGGGATATGTACGATATTGTTCTAGAATAAAGTGAAACGTTATTTACTTTCCAGTGTCGTTTCGTAATACGGGCCTTAATGTTAATGGATCTCCTTGTTGGCAAAGTGGTATATGCATATTTATGAAAAGCATGGGTCATAGTCCTGCATCAGACGCAATTTGTTTGACCTTTTAATTATTTTTTTAACATTTATATAATGTTCCAATAACAAGTTTGTTTACAATTATTGTTGATGAACAATTGCAAAACGTTGCGTATCTACACATTAAAATGGAATTTACAACTATTAGGACAGTTGCATCAACAAGATATGCCTATTAGTAGTGTAATGAATATTCACATTCAATAATATTTGGTATATTATTAGGCCTAGGCAGATCTTTCATAATCAAATTGAAATTCTATTAAAAAAAGGCCAGGTCAAGAGTACCTGAAACGGACGATCATGCATGAAGACCTGAATGATATTGTATGAAGCGAAAGAAGTATGTAAAAATGACAAGTGCAAAGAAGTTATTTTTGGACAACCCCTGTGGAAGAAAAGTGTGATACGTGTATTGTATGTTCTAATACAACTAACCTTCTCTTGAATTGGGGAATCCGTGGCGTTTTATCGTTTCCATTTCAATTTGAACCACCATGGGGAACACAATTTGCATCATTTTCAGCATTTCATTTCCAGCAGCTTCCTTGGCTTCATCCAACTTAGTTGAATAGTCTGGAGATTCTAAGGCATCTATCACTTCAGTTAGAATTTGTCTCATTTGATCAACCGAAATGTTTGTGGGTGATGCCATAGCAGTTTTACTTTCCTACTCTATAAAATAAAGTATACCAATGGCAATATTTTTTTTCCAGAGTTTTAACATAAGAAGCTGAAATCAGAAAGCAGAAACAGCGAGAGAGAAGTTATAAGTACCTCTTATCTTATTGGAATAATCGGTGAATGTTTCAATGAATCAGTCATCAAAGTGCATGTGTCAGGTAATAATAAAATATTTAGAAAATTAACTCCTATGATTCAGAAACTATTATAAACAGAGTAGTATGAAGACACCTACGTAACTCGGATTAATTAACTTTGTATTAATAATATTGCTAGTTGGCTGACTGTGACGCAGGACTGTGATGTACTTTATGAATTATTACTATAAAAAGTGCAGTGAATATTGTCCTCTATGAGTGAATGAAATGAATGCGTGAAAATATAAAGGAAATGAAAGAAGTACACATACACAACTCCGCAAATTTATTTTTGGCAGTGTGTGGCAAAGAGTATATAATACACTACGTTTAAGAGTCGGGACTTCAAACAAGCTTTTTGACAATTTTGACTCGCAGTTTAGGCTAAGATCTCGTACCAACCAAGAGAGACAGATAAAAAAGTAATGCCAACATACTACAAAAGCAAACTAAGGATGTGGTGTACGCTACAGAATGTGTCGATATCGATAAAAACGAATGGGTACCCCCCCCTGCCTTGCAGACAGGTTTTTTAATCCTACAAAAGCAAAATAAAAAGCTCTCATCGTTTGAAAATATTGAGTATTACTCAATTACGTATAATTATTTAATACAACTTATTTAACAACAAAAAATAAAAGTTATGTTTACAATGTGGAAATTAAATTGTTGGTAATTTTCTGATCTCTTATTCTAGGCGGAGTCTTCAGATGTTAGCTGATCGATCAACACACGTTTTTGCAATGTTGTGTAAGCAAGTAAGCAGGACATTTAGATCTGAAATAATAAATAGATTAAATTAGTATATATATCGTTTGAGTTTACGCTGGTCATCATCAATTCAATTTATTGTTCACCACTTACCATAGCGGACTATGTGTAACGCGCCCGAAGGTCTGGTTCTGCCCAATCAATGAAATCTGGTTCTGAAATAAACCACTCATTAGCTTCAGGAATTGAGCTATCAAACCATATCGGAAAGATAGGTTATGTAACTTACCAATAGAGGCGCTTATGCGGTTGCAGGCAACGATCACACCCGACGGGCATCGTGTAGCAAGGCGGCAGTCACGCTGTCTTCTTCTAGTGCCTCTTCAATTCGGAAGATAAGCCGTCAGCTTTTTATATTCATCTCTGTCAGTCGCAAACCGAAACAGCTTTTCAACGGGGTTAATGCCGATCCACACTCATATGCTTTGCAGCCATGACTCTCATCGCCTTTCAACAAGTCACGCTGTGATCTGAAAAATAAGTGGAGTTGAACACAGAAGAAGTTTTGATGATGATAATGAGAGATGAACACATGCGAATAATTCTGCGCAATGTTCTGCATTATATTAAAACTCATACAACAAACTTTGTTGTTAATGATGTTAGCTATCTAGTCATGGGAGGTTTTTGTTGTTTTATAAATAACCCTATATATGATATACTATATTATAATATATTGCAATAGACAATATTTATATGTATTAAACTAATGAAACATCTCAAGTACATTTGATACTCAAATTTACGAAAATAGATTTTTTATCGATAATTTTGTAAGTAGTAAGGACATCGCTACGGCGCATATGATTTTTGATATAAGTGACCAGAACTTATTTCTAATTACTTAGCGTTTATATAATAACATGGAAAACTACTTACCGCTTCTCATCTAGTGGGAATTGGCCATGAAAACCCTCTTTGGGTTTAATTTCCTACCAGATTTTAGTCAACATATTTCACACCTTTTGTAAAACATTTCGCTGTTATGCACATAAATAAATGACACAAACTAGTAGATATACACTAATGATAAGTCACTGAAGACAATAAATAGGCACAAGATGGAAAACTAAACTAAAACAACGCTATAATTAATATTTTCAAAACGGCATAGTGACATAATGACATTAGTGACACACTCCGGCAGCGCGAGACAAGGAAGGTTAGATCGGAAGTAAGAGACAAAACAAGTCGCCATTAAAAATTGCCTAAACTCCATACATTTTTTCTGCAGTATGGGAGTTTCGCCAGGCTGGTGTGTGGTGTGGTGATGTCGCTAGTGGTCAAGAAAGAGTGTTACAGAAATGTCAAAATGTATTGGCAAATAGTAGTTCAAACTTTCGCCGCATGCTATGATAATTTGGACGCACTGTAAAGTCGTTAGGAAAGCAAAAAATTTTTAGGCCATACAGCCAAATTTAATTGTTTCATTGCTAATACCAATAAAATAAAAATAGTTATTAAATCCACATTAACATTTATCTGTAATAATACCCAATATAGAATCATCATCGCCCTGCCCTTATCCCATCCTATTTGGGGTCGGCGCAGTATGTCCTCTTTTTCCATTCTCTTCTGTCACTCGTCATCTCCTCATTCACATCCATCACCTTCATATCACACCTCACACAATCCATCCATCTTTTCAGTGGTCTTCCTCTACTTCGACATCCATCAACATTCATGTCCATAACTTTCTTACTCACATTCATGGCATCACGTCTCATAACATGTCCATACCAAGCTAAACGGCTCCCTTTCATCTTCTCTGTTACTGGCGCTACTTTCAGACTCCCTCTTACGTACTCATTCCGTATTTTGTCCATTTTTGTCACTCCGCACATCCATCTCAACATTCTCATCTCTGCCACATGCAATTTTCTTTCATCCGTCTTTTTCACAGCCCAACATTCCGATCCATACATAACGACAGGTCTTATAACAGACTTAAATATCTTTCCTTTTAGTTTCAGTGGCATTCTTGGGTCGCATGTAGTTGCTGTGACCTGTCGCCATTTCATCCAACCTGCGTTGATCCGGAAAATTTGAATTTCCCGATCGATCTCCCCATCTGCTTGCACAAATGAACCTAGGTACCGAAAATTGGAACAGACTGGCAGAGGCATTCCGGCTAGATTAATGGGTATTGGACCAGAGTCTCCACCAAAATCACAAAACATAAATTCTGTTTTGGTCCGGCTCACTCTAAGTCCAACACACTCTATCCTCTGTAGCCATTCTTCCAATCTGTTCTGGATCTCTAGGCCATTCTCCGCTACCAGCACAATGTCATCCGCAAAAAGCATGCACCAAGGAGCCTCCTCTTGTATATAATACCCAATATAGAATACAGAATAGAAAACCTAATATAGAATCTAAGCCACGGTTCCGCCAACAGAATTTTTGAACCTATTTATTGTTCATCAACACGTTATTAAGGTCACTGAAACACAACATAACATTAGATTTTTATTCAAACACTACTCCTATAAAAATACAAGCGATTATAGTAATGTCCCTGCAAAGTTCTAGTTTTTTCTTTTTTTATGAACCTAAAATAGTAAAAAGAATATAATTAAAAGTCATATGTTTGAAATTCATGCTATTACAAAATAGAAGAAGATGCCATCTTATTATACGTTCAGAGGAGATAGGAATAGACAGCCCTCGGGGTTAAGATAATATTTTCCCCTCGCTCTAATTCTCTTTAAAACTGACACAAATCATTATCAAGTGGTGGAGAGCGATTATGTCCCGTGCTAGGCCTAGAGTTCGCGGAGAAGGTTATAAGCGGGAAAGAATCCGAGGAGAGGTCGCGCGAAGATGACCCCTCGGCAGTCCCGCTTAGACGTCGTAGAGTTGGCCGCAGCCGTAGGGCTGTAGCCAACCCTCGCGCTCCATTATAGCGAGCCAGACATGGCAGGAAAGACCGCCTGCCAGACAGCCAGCTGACCACTATACAACCAATAAGACATTGAAATTATAAACACCGACATTTTGATGTTATTGATGAAATAATTAATGACGACATGGCTGTACGGGCATGATCTTTTTGCTTTCTCAAATAGATGAGTTAAATAAAAAATTAAGAAGGATGTGTTTGGCGCGTTTCGTGGTGTCAGTCAGATTTTTTTCGATACTTCTTAAATTGGTGCAGAGTGGATTTTGTGCAGTGAAAGTGGTGTTATTTTGATGCACAAGGATCCGTGTTGATGTGCAATTATGCAGAATCATCGAAAACAAGTCTTATGATGTGTTTGATGTTGTGGTGAAGATCACTATAAAAAGTGGTTTTATCCATTTCATCAGTCACCATCATGAACTCTGTTACCATTCAATTCGCGCCAAGCACTCCCTAGATGCGTTAAAATGTGTGACACCCATATTTTAACGTAAAATTCATTTCATTCATCCATTTCACCCACTCATTATTTCATAAGACTACAGATAAAATATACACTTAAGACTTGGCTGTATGGGCTAGACCCTTTGCCTTCCCTAAAATATAGGGAGAATTTAAAACTAAAAAATTAAGAGAGTGTTTGGCGAGGTTTGGCGCGTTTTGTGGTGTCAGTCAGATTTATTTTCGCTAATTCAAAAATTGTTACAGAGTGGATTTTGTGCAGTGAAAGTGGTGTTATTTTGATGCACAAGCATCCGTGTTGATGTGCAATTATGCAGAATCATCGAAAATAAGTCTCATGATGTGTTTGATGTTGTGGTGAAGATCACTATAAAAAGTGGTTTTATCCATATCATCAAGCACCATCATTAACTCTGTTACCATTAAATTCGCTCCAAGCACTCCCTAGATGCGTTAAAATGTGTGACACCCATATTTTAACGTAAAATTCATTTCATTCATCCATTTCACCCACTCATTATTTCATAAGACTACAGATAAAATATACACTAAAGACTTGGCTGTATGGGCTAGACCCTTTGCCTTCCCTAAAATATAGGGAGAATTTAAAACTAACTAAAAAATTTAATGACGTTGACATTGACGTGACATTCGTCAAGTCCATCAATTAATTGTCATTGTCAATTTGTCAAGCAAGTGTTTGTTTTTGATTTGAAAGTACTATTTTTTGTAATTATTAAACATGTACTTTGTGTTTTCTGCATCTATACATTTGTAATTCAAACAGTGAGTGTAAATCAATTAAATGAGAAAATAATACAAATATCCGTTGATTGTTAATAAGGAAAATAATATGTCTCAAAGCTTCTGCCCGAGTGACACATACAAAAGATTTACCCTGTCCGCCTATTTTACCTAATAAACAATAAAAGGAAACGGAATAAATTATGCGACTATTAGTAACCGCACGTAATTAAAATGGTTTTTGAATTTCTGGTTAAGATATAAAATTTTACTGATATCTACTATGTATTTTCATTCTCAAAATGGTGTCTTATAGAATTTGACTCCATATGATATCTTATAATCAGCAGATAACATTGTAACTGTCTAATTTTATTTGTATCCAATTGAAATTAACAGGGCCTATTGCATGTCTTAATTACCATTTCACATTATAGAAAAGTCTTATTTGATTTCTGGAATACATGGAGATGTTTTGTGTCATGCCTTCCCTCCTCAACAATATTTGCACCACTTGCATATTTGATGCAGCCAACTTAAACATAGTCTTAAGTGGTAAAATTTATAGGCATACAATTGACAATACTTTAACGAGCCCTATTACAAATCTCACAGAACACTAAACTCCTAGTGGTACAGACGGCCGCGACTGGTGCATTACATTAAGTATTAATAATGCAGTTGCATGCTATATTTATCGTTTTTATTGAAATGAGATAATAAATTCTTGTTTTAAAATTATAAAATCTTTTTTCCTCATAAAATAACTAAATCATAAATTATTCTAGTATAAATTTTGCTCAAAAATATCTTTGCAGAAAAGAGATATTTGTACAGTTAATTGAAATAGATTTTCGAAGTTTTTTGACTTATAATAAGACTTAAGACTAATAAGACTTTTACTGCCGCACTCAGAGACGTCAAATAACGATAATGAGTACTTAATGTCAAAAAATGACAATTCAAAACTAGTCGCTATTCTTGCCGGGGTATGGTCTAGTTTTAATTGAAATTTTTTGACATTAGGTACTCATTAAAGTTATTTGACGCCTCTGAGTGCGGCAGTAAGACTATTTGATTTTAATTTTAACATTATATAAATGTTAGAAAAATTAGTACAAAGATTTGGTGGTTAGAAAAAGAATTTCGAAAATCTTGATAGCAGCGGACGCGGGTTCGATTCCCGCCTCAAGATCATAATTTTCCAAAAGACTAAGACTTATAATAAGATTTTTTTTCTATATTAAATCATTTATGTTTCAAAATTCCTAACTGCTACGAACTATTTGACTATGCTACAGATAAAATTCAATTTTTTTATTGAAACCTCGCACACTTGCCGGTGCCGAATCGTCTGAATCTGTCAGAAACTTCAGAATCCTAGAAGAATTCGGATAACGTCATGGGAAATAATGCGATGCGACGCGGACTGGTCTGTCAATTCAGTACAATTTTCGATTCTTTTGGCGCGGATAGGTGTGCGGAGGCCTCGATGACTTCGGCGCGTTGGGCTCGGATAAGTGTGCGTCCTCCTTAGGTCATACTGTCACAACAAAACGCAACTAGTAGCCATTTAAATACACGTTTTGAATTTAACACGTTGGTGGACAGTCCCCTACTGGTCGATTGCGAAATTTCATATATCGCCTAGTAAACGTAAGTGGACTAGATGTAGAGGTGACATTAGTCGTATCATTATTCGCTTTTAGAGAATGGCGGAGGGGAACGATGTCGAGGTGGAGGCGAACGATGAGGAGGTGGAGGAGAGGCCGGCGAGCGTGCGGCGCACATTCACCCTACGTCACAGCGCCGCGCGACAAGTCGCCGTCAATTTCATGCCGTCGCGACAACTGTCCTACAGTGAGTGCGAACTTGTTTAATGCGGTTCCGAGACTGTCAACGACGCCAAGCTGATTGACCGTCTCGGAACCCCATCACACAATTGATTATTTTTTTTATTTTGGTTGGTGGTAGGACTTTGTTTCAAGTTCGCCTGGCTAGCTAGTAGCTAGCACCATTTTAGCAAAGTCTGTCCTCATAATAATAGTGTTACCAGCATTATTGTGTTCCCACAATTTGGTGATAAGATAGCCAGCCTCTCTGTGGTTGAGGTTTGTTTGAGATTGTGGAGGAGGTGGATAAAAAATTCGAACAAAGAA
This sequence comes from Cataclysta lemnata, assembly GCA_963931975.1. Taxonomy (NCBI): domain Eukaryota; kingdom Metazoa; phylum Arthropoda; class Insecta; order Lepidoptera; family Crambidae; genus Cataclysta; species Cataclysta lemnata. The sequence continues at coordinate 15,050,840 of OZ008348.1, forward strand.
CACTAACGGAACGCATTTGTTGCAATCCAATGTAATTCTTTGTTTACTTTACACTTTTACACTCACTTATCATTTAGTCGAAAGTAAGTATGGCATAATGTGTCTCTGCAGTGGCGGGTAGCAAGTAGAAAAAGTAGCAAATGCTACTAGCCCCGCGCACGAACGTTTTCCGAAAATGTAGCGGTCGTAGTAGGTCCATTTTCACACACACAGTTTTGTAGCAACATGCGTTCGTACACTAGGCTACGCAAATCTTCAATAGTCGACGATTTTAGTCTCCAAGCGACTACCCCCATACAAATCCATTGAGGTTCGTAGGTATACGAAACGCAACGCCGACATTCGTCCCGCGATTTGATTTGTAAGACTAACTGCCGCACTCAGAGACGTCAAATAACGTTAATGAGTACTTAATGTCAAAAAACGACAATTCAAAACTAGTCGCTATTTTTGCCGGGTATGGTTTAGTTTAAATGAGATTTTTTGACAAAAGTACTCATTAAAGTTATTTGACGTCTCTGAGTGCGGCAGTAAAATCGTCGAATATCGAAGATTTGCGTAGCCTAGAGTACCAAGGGTCTTACTCGGGACTGCGCCGGATAAAGCGCCCGCCATCGCCAGTAGGTACTGTTCAAGTCTGTAGCGAGAAACATTTTTGCTTTATACATTATTAAACAATTAATTGATTAGCATAAGAGAATTTATTTTTGTCTGTGTTCTGAGCGAACACAGATAAAAATAAATACGTACTATTTTATATTTATTTTTGATAAGTAAGTAGGCAAGCACTATCATTTATCATTTTACATATAAAACAAAACGCATAAAAGGTACAATTTAATGATTGAAGAATTAAGTGGATTAGTCATGATATTAGTTAGTACCGACTGACTTAATGGCCGCCAATCAACATAGCAGTAGCAACTTTAATAGGTGTGGCTTGAAATGTTTAATTGTATATTCTGTTTTGATGTAGAGATACGTTGACACTGCTCTTAAATACTTTAAATGCATTAGGTGTTAGCGTAGAAGTGTTTCTTTAAGTGTTATCATCTGTCTTTTACATCTGCGAGGATGGTTGACATAGAAATGGACAGGCTTCTTAGCGGTATGTTTTGTTGAGTTTTTCACCGATGACGCAGTCTAGATTTAAACGATTTTTTTTGACATTAAGTACTCATTAAAGGTAATTGACGTCTCTGAGTGCGCCAATAAATCTCGAGACAGAACGCTGTCAAGTGGTGGGGAGAGATCGTCATCATCATCACCAGCCCTTTTAATTTTCTCAGTGCTGGGGCAGCGGCATTCTCTATGGATGGAAGAATATGGGGAGATTAGGCCATAACCACAACCTAACACGCTGGTCCAGTGCGGGTTGGTGGGTATTAACGACTGCAGATGCATCCGGGCCCAACGGCTTAACCTGCTTTCCGAAGCACGTAGGAACTCGAGATAGTACATTTTTGGTCACCCATCCAATGACCGGCCTTAGCGACATTACTGAGTTTACGCAATCGCAGGCCAAGCGCGCTATGCCAGTGCTATAGTCTGACAGCTCTGGATGCTAGCGGGGGTGGGTGATGCGGAGAGGAGGGAAAACTCGCTCCTCCCCGCATCGCTCTCCCCCGCTGGCACCTAGAGTCCCCGTCCCCGCCACCATCTCGTACCGCAGGAGGGGTGAGCGGTAGGCAGAGGTGAATAAACAGGCATGATTTATGCATGTAGAGATGGGTAGTGACATAATTTCTCCCGCTGTCCAGACACGCTCCGGCTCCGGCGCTCCAACTCCGAGCACAATGCGCTGCTGGAGGCGGCGGCGGCGGCGCCGGACGAGCCGGAGGCGGACCGGCGCGCCGAGCTCATCGTGCGGGAGATGGAGCAACACGACCGCCTCATGGAGGACAACCTCGAGTCGGAGGAGTTGCGGCGGTGAGCTGCTCAAAGCTAATTTCGACATTGTTTCTTTGCTCGTTGGTCATCATCAGCAGTGAGGGCATTAAAAGGGTCGGTGATGGTCCCCGCTGCTGGGGCACGGGCCTTCCTTCATGGAAGAATAATGGGCCATAATCCACCATGGATGTGCAAGAGGAAGACCGAAGAAGCGATGGAGGGTTAGTGTGAAATATGATATGGGAAAGAGGGGAGTTCATGCTGAGCTTACGTCTAATAGAGAAGAGTGGAAGAAGACATGTTGTGCCGACCCTACTTAGAGCAGGATAAGGGCAGGGAGAAGAAGAAGATGGATGGGGTCTTCCATCCATCGATCACACGTCATGTCATGTTGATCATGTTGATCACGCGTTGAGACGAAGTCACCCAGGGGATGTTTAGTGGATATGGGAAGACTACCTTTACCTTGAGCCCCACATACCTACCGTAGCGGAGTTCCCGCTACTGTGAGGGGATGCGTAACCAGTATTACCAGTATTTCCCCCTGCAAAAAAGAAGGTTATGTTAGACTCATTGCGACCTATACGCGCGGCCAAGCGAGCGGAGCGAGCGTGCTGCGGTAGCGGCCCGCGAAGCGCTTGGAACACCTTTTCTCACATTTTACTGAAGGCAACTATTACAAGTCTTTTGAGATTGTTAGTGTGATAGATAGGTATAAAGCACCCCATTTGCGACACCCGGATCAACGGACGGCCCTCATCGTCACTGAAGGTGAGATGAAGGCCAAGTGCTTCCATGTCTAGCATAGTACACAAAATAGCAATCCCCGTTGCAGGGAGGCGCTGCGGGACCTGCCCCAGGGGCTGACGATGAAGCGGCACGTGCGAGCGAAGCTCTCCGCGTCGGTGAGCCTGCGCTCGCGCCGCCGCCCCATCTCCTGGTACAGGCGGCTCCGATACCGGCTCAGCTTCGCCTTCAAGAGGGTAAGGGCGAGCATAGTCCGACAACTTCGTGCGCGACCTTCCTGCGGTGTGAGAGACGGTGGCGGGGACGCGGCACTCTAGATGTTAGCGGGTGATGCGGGGAGTAGCGAGTTTTCCCTCCCCCCGCATCACCCGCTCCTGCTAACATCTAGAATGCCGTCCCCGCCCCCGCCCCTCATACCGCAGGAAGGTCGCGCATGAAGTTGTCGGACTATAGTGGATATTTATACGTATTTCTTCCTTTCCTTCATTCACATCTATAATTGTTCGATTTTAATTTTAACACTATATAAATGTCAGAGAAATTAGTACCAAAATCTTTGTCAAAATCTTATATCACCAAAATAATTGTGTGGGGGCACCAAGTTTCGCCTTGACAGATGTGACAGGGAGATTGCCCAGGTTTAGACCAATAAGAATAAGACCTTGGGACACCCAAATGGTGGAGGGCGAATCACCAACAACAGCATACCCAAAGAGGGTGTCAGGCAGGCGGACGACTGTAAAACCTAAGCCAAAACCTTGAGCAGTATGGATAGGAATGCTGTCATTCCAATCGCTCTCTCCGTTCATCGGTCTCTCGACATGCTCCGTTCCGTCTATTTTCTATACATTCATTCATCACTAGTACCTTTACGGTGTGATGAATGATATGAATCAAAAAGGAGTGGATGGCTTGATGACGTCTGACCGATATGAATGGAAGAGGAAACACACTGCGCGGACCCCAGATAGACTGGGAACAGGGCAGGGAGAAGAAGAACACGACCTTAGCTCCAAATGGTTTCGTAATATCATAACTTGTTTATTGAAATTTTGTCAATATACCACCTAGCAATGCACTGCGACTTTAGTGCCCGATAAATGGCAATGGGCTCGCCACCTATTACATGGGACCAAACATAATTGGCGAAACGTTGTTTAATTCAATTCTATCTATCCCTTCGGGGATCGTGATTTATGTACGTATTATTTCAGTGATTCTGTGTCAGTGTCATCATTCTTCTTGTAGTACAAAACGGCATGTTACAGCTCAAAGAGCGCCTGCGCGACCTATTCTTCTCCATCGAGCTCTGGTACGAGGCGATCCGCAACATCGAGGGCCACTTCGGCTCCGCCGTGGGCTCCTACTTCTACTTCCTGCGCTGGCTGTTCCTGCTGGACCTGGGGCTGTGCGTCCTACTGCTGGCCTTCGTGGTTGTACCCCAGGCGCTCTACACCGGGGGGTCCAACGTGACCCTCGACCGGGGATTCCTGGACTTCTTCGACGGGAAGGTGGGTTGAGGCGAGGCTCTGAAACATTGCGTTATATTAATCTACACATGATGAGTCATACCCGTTTCCTTTTAGGGTAAACTGGAGGACTCCCTGTTGTTCTACGGGCATTACAAGTCGGGCGACGTGGGCGGCGCGCTCAGCTACAACATGCCGTACGCCTACTTCTTCACCATGGTTTGCCTGTACATAGCGTTCTTTGCCGTACTCTGCTACAGGTGAGAACTGTAACTGTAGCTTTGTCAACAAATATTTTATTTATTTATTATTTACTGCAAGAGAATATAACAGGTCTCTTTCCCCCGAATACAGAAACGCTAATTAAATTTTGAGTCCTGCAACATTTAAGTATTATCAAAACTGACATTTTAACAAATTGATGACAGTTATTTTATGATATGTACCCATCGGGGATGTATGTATGCATGCAGTGCCGTAAATAGGACGGACGGTACCACCGATGTCTAGGCACAGGGCGTAGACTCTGAGGGTCGCAAGAATGGCCAGACTAGGCAGAACTTAAATAGGTGAAGTGTTCACTTAAAATAGGGCGCAGTTAGCTCGCACAGGGCGCAGAAAAGGCTATTTGTGGCACTGTATGCATGTAAATTTAACAATATATGATGATGATTCTTGATCATAGGACCGCGTACTCCTACCGGCGCAACTTCATCGAGATCTCGGGCGGGCTGTGCCACGTGTACGCGAACAAGGTGTTCTGCGGGTGGGACTTCGGCATCGTCACGGCGCAGGCGGCCGCGCTCAACGCCGCCGGCATCTACCACGAGTTCAAGGTGACTTGGCCTTGTGTCTACTGGGATAAGGTTCATTTTAGGCTGCGCCACGTGTACGCGAACAAGGTGTTCTGCGGGTGGGACTTCGGCATCGTCACGGCGCAGGCGGCCGCGCTCAACGCCGCCGGCATCTACCACGAGTTCAAGGTGACTTGGCCTTGTGTCCACTGGGATAAGGTTCATTTTAGGCTGCGCCACGTGTACGCGAACAAGGTGTTCTGCGGGTGGGACTTCGGCATCGTCACGGCGCAGGCGGCCGCGCTCAACGCCGCCGGCATCTACCACGAGTTCAAGGTGACTTGGCCTTGTGTCCACTGGGATAAGGTTCATTTTAGGCTGCGCCACGTGTACGCGAACAAGGTGTTCTGCGGGTGGGACTTCGGCATCGTCACGGCGCAGGCGGCCGCGCTCAACGCCGCCGGCATCTACCACGAGTTCAAGGTGACTTGGCCTTGTGTCCACTGGGATAAGGTTCATTTTAGGCTGCGCCACGTGTACGCGAACAAGGTGTTCTGCGGGTGGGACTTCGGCATCGTCACGGCGCAGGCGGCCGCGCTCAACGCCGCCGGCATCTACCACGAGTTCAAGGTGACTTGGCCTTGTGTCCACTGGGATAAGGTTCATTTTAGGCTGCGCCACGTGTACGCGAACAAGGTGTTCTGCGGGTGGGACTTCGGCATCGTCACGGCGCAGGCGGCCGCGCTCAACGCCGCCGGCATCTACCACGAGTTCAAGGTGACTTGGCCTTGTGTCCACTGGGATAAGGTTCATTTTAGGCTGCGCCACGTGTACGCGAACAAGGTGTTCTGCGGGTGGGACTTCGGCATCGTCACGGCGCAGGCGGCCGCGCTCAACGCCGCCGGCATCTACCACGAGTTCAAGGTGACTTGGCCTTGTGTCTACTGGGATAAGGTTCATTTTAGGCTGCGCCACGTGTACGCGAACAAGGTGTTCTGCGGGTGGGACTTCGGCATCGTCACGGCGCAGGCGGCCGCGCTCAACGCCGCCGGCATCTACCACGAGTTCAAGGTGACTTGGCCTTGTGTCTACTGGGATAAGGTTCATTTTAGGCTGCGCCACGTGTACGCGAACAAGGTGTTCTGCGGGTGGGACTTCGGCATCGTCACGGCGCAGGCGGCCGCGCTCAACGCCGCCGGCATCTACCACGAGTTCAAGGTGACTTGGCCTTGTGTCCACTGGGATAAGGTTCATTTTAGGCTGCGCCACGTGTACGCGAACAAGGTGTTCTGCGGGTGGGACTTCGGCATCGTCACGGCGCAGGCGGCCGCGCTCAACGCCGCCGGCATCTACCACGAGTTCAAGGTGACTTGGCCTTGTGTCCACTGGGATAAGGTTCATTTTAGGCTGCGCCACGTGTACGCGAACAAGGTGTTCTGCGGGTGGGACTTCGGCATCGTCACGGCGCAGGCGGCCGCGCTCAACGCCGCCGGCATCTACCACGAGTTCAAGGTGACTTGGCCTTGTGTCCACTGGGATAAGGTTCATTTTAGGCTGCGCCACGTGTACGCGAACAAGGTGTTCTGCGGGTGGGACTTCGGCATCGTCACGGCGCAGGCGGCCGCGCTCAACGCCGCCGGCATCTACCACGAGTTCAAGGTGACTTGGCCTTGTGTCTACTGGGATAAGGTTCATTTTAGGCTGCGCCACGTGTACGCGAACAAGGTGTTCTGCGGGTGGGACTTCGGCATCGTCACGGCGCAGGCGGCCGCGCTCAACGCCGCCGGCATCTACCACGAGTTCAAGGTGACTTGGCCTTGTGTCTACTGGGATAAGGTTCATTTTAGGCTGCGCCACGTGTACGCGAACAAGGTGTTCTGCGGGTGGGACTTCGGCATCGTCACGGCGCAGGCGGCCGCGCTCAACGCCGCCGGCATCTACCACGAGTTCAAGGTAAATTAGCCTTGTTTCTACCATGCACAAGGTTCATTTTAGAATGGATCTCGTACAAATGTAATTTTGTAATATTTGGTCATTTTCGCATAATATAATTTTCGCACAATGTCACTTTCGCATAATGTCATTTTCGAAAATGTTTAGCAAAAGTGACATCCTGTGAAAATGTAGTTTTGGGAAAGTGATATTGTGCGAAAATGACGTACTGCGAAAGTGACGCCCGAGCTCGAGCTCGAGGCGAGGGCGATAAAAATGCGATCTGAGGCTTTCTTTTTACCACCCGGGCTAAGTACAAAATGCTATGTCACCACCTGACCAGGAAGTGGGATTTTCCGTACGCGTAGAAAATGCGACACTCTGATCAGGTGTGACATAAAAGTTATTTGTAATCCCTCTCTGTCACACGAAGAAGAGTGTTATTTTCCGTCAAAAGAAAATATTGTACTCTCATTCTACCATCAATATGTAACTCAGTATTAGGCAAATAAAGATATTCTATTCCATTCTCCAGGAACTCCTCAACGAGCAGACCAAGAACAAGACGGCCACCCCGTTCTGGGTCGGCGTCTGGCAGTATCTCGTCAACATCACCGTTACCACCTTGGTGATAGGGACTATAATCGCTCTGGAGTACGGGCTGTGGCACTTGCTCAGCATGGAGACGGCGGTGCATCGGTGGGAGCTGATAGTCTCTTTGATCCTCGCCGTCGTGCTGGCCGTGTGTCCCTTTGTCTTCGGACTTATCGTGAAGTAAGTTTGTATGTTTCTTTTTTTATGTTAGACAGGGAACCTCTTGCCCTTCACCTCACCTGATGGTCAGTGAAAATACGGGCTGAAGATGGAATCGTGCTTCACCTGCAACCCTCAACCACAGAGGCTGGTTATTTTATCACAATTGTCGGAACACAATAATGATGTTAACATTATTTTTATGGCGACAGATTTTGATATGATGGTGGTAGCTAGCCAGGCGAACTTGAATGAAGTCCTACCAGCAACTAGCTTCTGAAATTAAGCGCCCCCGAGACGGTTAAATGCTTTGATTCTGGCTCGGACGTTTGTGGTTGAGGCTTCCAGGTGAAGCTCGATTCGTTCTTCGGCCCTTATCGTCACTCACTGTTTCGGACTCGGACGCTTGATGAGATTTTTTAGGCGAAAATCGCTTGCAGCACATGTAAAAAATGCGTGCGAGCGAAACGACGTCTCGCCGTCCGGACAATTCGGAAGGCCACTGAATTCTGCACTTTATAGTCGGACAACTTAAGAGCGAGCTTTCCCTCCTCCCCGCATCACCCGCCCCCGCTAACATCCAGAGTGCCCCGTCCCCTCCACCGTCTCATACCGCAGAAAGGTCGCGCACGAACTTTCCGGACTATAGTTTAGGAAGTTAGGGACAATTTGAAGAACATCTTAGTTAGCGGGCGTAGTTAAATTACTACAGCCACTGACCTCTATTATACAAGTACGCTGGACTGAATACTTCTACTAAAATGACAAATGTTTCTTGTGCCGATTTGAAGCGCCCCCTCGAGCGGCAAGGGCACTAAATTTGACGTTTGTTGCTTATATTTGACATTACAAGTGTATATCTAATATTACAGTGCGTTCACAGTTATTTTACCTCTGACGTTTCCATTTACGTTTTATGTGAGAGAAGCTTACTAATATGACATTTCCATATGTTAGAGCAGGGTGATGAGAAGTGTCAGAGGTAGAATAACTATGAACGCACTGTTGTTCCGCGGGCTTTCACCTTCGTACACCAGTGCCATCAGCGTCACGATGGAGATAATCAAATTGGCTTCATTTTTTGGATGACAACCTTCAGTCCAGCGCACTTGTTTAATAGAGGTCAGTGGCCGAGTCTGCGATAGTGCATGCGAGTGCTTTGGCGAATAAAATGTCGCAGCTAACGGTGCAAAAACGTCACTTATGCATTTTTTGTCAAAATTGTTCTGAGTATGAGAAAAAATTGCTTCTCTACTGGGAGCGTAATTGTCGCATGTTTAGTGCGTATACTAAATGTTACCAGTCTTATTTCTTTTAACGATAATACCGATACATTATAATGATGATGTCGAATTTTCAAACGCTTCTCCTGACAGTGAGATAATTTGCATAAGTGACAGGTGCGATATGATGAATATGATTTTCCTTTAGAGTGGAGTACTATGGGCCTCGCGCCGCCCTGTACGTGACGCTGGGCCGCTCCTGGCTGCTGCACGCCGCCTCGCTGGCCGTGCTGCTGGCCTGCTGGCCCATCACCCGGCGCCAGGTCAGTGCGTGCCACACCTATCATCTTTTCTTTTAATTCTCTAGTGTTTAAAAAATAACCCTATCTTTAGTGAAGGCAAAGGGTCTAGCCCATACTGCCATGTCTTTAGTATTTATTTAATCTGTATTCGTATGAATGGATGTGTCAGTGAAATGAATAAATAAAATAAATTTTACGTTAAAATATGTGTGTTACACATTTTAACGCATCTAGGGAGTGCTTGGCGCGTTGAATGGTAACAGAGTTCATGATGGAGACTGATTAAGTGGGCAAAACTTCTTTTTAAGTGGTTCTCACCAAAACATCAAACACATCACAAGACTTATTTTCAATGATTCTGCATATTTGCACATCAACGCGGATGCTTGTGCATCAAAACAACACCACTTTCACTGCACAAAATCCACTCTGAAACAAATTTTGAATTATCGAAAAAAAAACTGACCGACACCACCATTGAAACGCGCCAAAAACACCCCCATTTTTTTGAAGGACCTAGGCGGTTGGCCGAGAAGCCTTTACAGCATCTACTGGGTTTTTTGGGGAAGGCAAAGACCTTGTCCTCAAGCCTTGTAGTCGAGCACTCCCTGTGAGGGTACCTCCAAGGCAGGCGTCCCCCACGGGGACACACCAATCATCATCACCAGCCCTTTTTAATGCCCCCACTGCTGGGCCTGCTACTAATGCTGCGCCGTGTGGTGACGGCAGAGTAGAATACAATTATTGTCACCACCCCCATCTCTCCCGTGGTTGTCGTACAAGGCGACTCAGGGTTAAGAGACAGTGATGAGGAATGGGCAGCATCGTTCCGTGCCCGACAAATGGCAAAAGGCTCGCCACCTATTACATGGATGGGACCGAACATAATAGGCGAACCGTGGGTATTAATTCACCTCTGCCTACCCCTTCGGGGATCTTCGTCTCCCTGCCCTTATCCTACTCTAAGTAGAATCGGCACAACATGTCATCTTCTTCCACTCTCCTCAATTAGACGTGAGCTCAGCATGTACTTTCCTCTTTCCCATAATCACATAATAAACATCTTTCACACAATCCACCACTTCGGAGATATACGCGTGATTTATGTATGTATGTATGGTAAAGAAGACGAAGGTGTTCTTACTGTGTGCCTTATGGCCCGGTGTTAAAGTCGTAATTGGCTTAGTGCTGGGAGACGTCGCTGGGGCAGGCCGCGTACCGGCTGGTGATGCTGGACGCGCTCATCTCGCTGGTACTGACGCCCGCCGTCGAGTTCTCTAGGGCTTTGCTTTTTAAGTGAGTTTTTTTCTTTTTCATTTTTAAGCGAGTTTTATTTCTGTTTTTTAATTTTTAAGTGAGTTTTTTTTTCAAAGCGAGTTTTTTTTTCATTTTGAAGTCAGTTTTTTTTCTTTTTCATTATTTTTTCGTTTTAAGTTTTATTAGGTTCATTGCTTGAAGATAGGCGCTTTATTTATTACTATATACCCACAATATTGAATACAGAAAAAGATTGAAGTTATTAAAGAAAAAGTACTATGTTTCTTTACAACATTAGAAAGGCAACGGATAAACAACTAAAGTAATTATTATTTTTCTGTCGCTTTTTACGGATATTATCGAGTGGAGAGAAGCTAAATTTTTGTGGTATTTTCGACCCGTCACAAGATTTAAGAGTTTTAATTGTTAGAGCGAGACACTGCTATAAGCAATCAAGAATGGTATGTCGCTTTAACAGCTGTTTCTAAAGCGTGTCCCGATTTCAAAATTCTGCAATTATTTCTTATTCTCTGTTCAATCACTCATTTCAGATTGAACCCTAACACCAAGGCGCCAGAGTTTAACATCGCTTACAACACTTTCACCGTGATCTACAACCAGGCCGTGCTCTGGGTCGGCATGCTGTTCTCGCCCTTATTGGTAGTGGCAGTAACGCTCAAATTCCTGGTGTTGTTCTACGTGAAACGCGAGTGCGCTCTTAGGGCATGTCAACCAGCCACGAAGGTTTGTGTTTTTGATACTATAATAAGATCAGTCCCCGAACTTTTCGAAGTTTTGAATCGTGATCGTATCGTAATTATAAAGTTACAATATTGATAAGTATCAATTTAGAATTTGTTTTGGTTTTATGGTGCGCTTTCGATATACTATTTCGATAGACTATTCGAGTCTTCGAAAAGTGCGTGCTTAGGGCACAGTAGGGCGGTACGGGACGTAGGCAAAACCTCCTCGGGGGAAAGAAAATATTTTCCTCCCGCTCTAACTTCCACTAAATCCCGAGACCAAACACTTATATGGTGGAGAAAGATTTTGTCCAAGTCCCGTGCTAGGGCTAAGGTACCAGTCCGGCTGGCATGACCACCGCAACACGATTATACAGCCATTTATCGCGTAGAACTGTCAAAAATCCCTTATTTTATTTTCAAAGTGATAAATTGCTTTATCATATCGTGTTTCCGTTGTCATGCTAGCCGAGCAGGTTCGGATCGTTGTATCGTGCAAAAGGCCCCTACATCATAATCATCATCACCAGCCCTTTGAATGTCCCACTGCTGGGGCACGGGCCTTTCCTATGGATGGAAGAATATAGGGAGATTGGGCCATAACCCACCACGCCGAGGCGCCTACATGTTTTGCATAATCTGTGGCTGTAGGTGTGGCGCGCTGCGCAGACGCAGACGGTGTTCTACATACTGGTGACACTGTCTCTCTTCACCACACTCTTCGCCATCGGGCTGCTGTTCATCAGGTGGGTGAACAAGCCTATTTTCTGATTATCATTACTTCTTCTTCTTCCTGACCTGTTCCCAGTCTATCTGGGGTCGGCGCAGTGTGTTTCCTCTTTTATTCGTATCGGTCAGAAGTCATCAAGTCATCCACTCCCTTTTGATTCATATCATTCATCACACCGAAAAGGTGCTAGGGATGAATTAATGTATGAAAAAGAGACGGAAAGGACCATGTCGAGAGACCGATGAACGGAGAGTGATTGGAATGACAACATTCCATTCCATACTGCTCAAGGTTTGGCTGTTTTACAGCCGGCCGCCTGCCTGACAAATTGTTTGGGCTAGATGGACTGACCTCTATCATACAAGTACGCTGGACTGAAGGTAGTTTTCAAAAAAATGAAGCTATTTTGATTATCGCCATCTTGGCGATGATGGCACTGGTGTGCGAAGGTGAACGTCCACGGAACTAATATTAGAGATGCATTTGTAATGTCAAATACAATCAACAAACGTCAAATTTAGTACCCTTGTCGCTCGATGGGGCGCTTCAAATCGGCACAAGAAAGATTTGTCATTTTAGTAGACGTATTCAGTCCAGATAGCACACCCTATGTGTAAAGAAAAAGTATTTATTTATTTCTTCACCCCTCCCCTCCTTTGCAGATCATCGTCACACTTCTGCGGTCCGTTCCAGCAGTACGACTTTGTGTATAGCGTGGTGACCGAAGGTGTGTTAAACCTCTCAGGGAGGCCTTCGCTGAGGAAGGTGCTCACTTTCTTCACCAGACCTGGTGCCATCGCCTTTCTACTTCTGGCGCTATGGTGAGTTACTTTGGATGAATTTTATGTGCTCAGAAGAGAAAGAAAAAGAGGTACAATTGATTTCTGTGTATCTCCAGTCACATGTACACAAAAATGACATATAAATGAAAGTAGGACGTATAAAATCTTCTATATACATACAGGGTTATTTTTAAAACACCAAAAACCTGGCAGGTGTAGATATCTAACATCATAAGCTCATCAGTTTAATTTTGCCTATTTACAAATGAGTATATTAATATGTAATCCGATTATGAACTAAAATGACCAATCCTCCAATCCTTCACCAGCCAGATTATTATACTCGTTGAAGATTCGTGCCAAAGGCAAACTGAGGACCAAGATTAGTTTTGGCAATAGGAGTTACAAATGTGTTTGTTTTCGGTTCACTTGGATATCGGTAAGGCACTGACAATAAAACACTCTCTTGTAAACGACTGCCCTGTATTGTATCAACCTTTAAACCTACCGAAGAGGCCGACCGGATCAGGCTCAGTTCGGCCTGAACTGATTCGTACACTGAAGGGCCTCATACACGGGGAGTTCTGCTTTCAGTACTGCCTGACCGCATGCAAATCCGTATCGTGTGTGTGTAATCTGGCCTGAAGGAAAGCTCGCGTCAGCCTTCCACATAGACTGAAGCAATTCGTTCACATCAGCCTGACAGGAAGAATAGAACGGATCGTGTATGACAAATTTCACACACACGATCCGGATTTTCATCCGGTCGGGCAAAACTGTCCGTGTATGAGGCACTTTACGGTGGTTTGTGTTGCGACAGCGTGTCGGTGTACTACCTGCGGGCGCGCGCCCTGGCGCAGCGCTCCACCGTGCGGCTGCTGCGGCGGATGCTGCAGCTGCAGGCCCGGGACAAGGACTTCCTGCTGGCCGCCATCGCCAAGGTCTCCAACGGGGGTGAGCTGTCTTATATGCACACCCGGATGTGTAGCAGTGATGGGTAGGATGCTGCAGCTGCAGGCCCGGGACAAGGACTTCCTGCTGGCCGCCATCGCCAAGGTCTCCAACGGGGGTGAGCTGTCTTATATGCACACCTGGATGTGTAGCAGTGATGGGTAGGATGCTGCAGCTGCAGGCCCGGGACAAGGACTTCCTGCTGGCCGCCATCGCCAAGGTCTCCAACGGGGGTGAGCTGTCTTATATGCACACCCGGATGTGTAGCAGTGATGGGTAGGATGCTGCAGCTGCAGGCCCGGGACAAGGACTTCCTGCTGGCCGCCATCGCCAAGGTCTCCAACGGGGGTGAGCTGTCTTATATGCACACCCGGATGTGTAGCAGTGATGGGTAGGATGCTGCAGCTGCAGGCCCGGGACAAGGACTTCCTGCTGGCCGCCATCGCCAAGGTCTCCAACGGGGGTGAGCTGTCTTATATGCACACCCGGATGTGTAGCAGTGATGGGTAGGATGCTGCAGCTGCAGGCCCGGGACAAGGACTTCCTGCTGGCCGCCATCGCCAAGGTCTCCAACGGGGGTGAGCTGTCTTATATGCACACCTGGATGTGTAGCAGTGATGGGTAGGATGCTGCAGCTGCAGGCCCGGGACAAGGACTTCCTGCTGGCCGCCATCGCCAAGGTCTCCAACGGGGGTGAGCTGTCTTATATGCACACCCGGATGTGTAGCAGTGATGGGTAGGATGCTGCAGCTGCAGGCCCGGGACAAGGACTTCCTGCTGGCCGCCATCGCCAAGGTCTCCAACGGGGGTGAGCTGTCTTATATGCACACCCGGATGTGTAGCAGTGATGGGTAGGATGCTGCAGCTGCAGGCCCGGGACAAGGACTTCCTGCTGGCCGCCATCGCCAAGGTCTCCAACGGGGGTGAGCTGTCTTATATGCACACCTGGATGTGTAGCAGTGATGGGTAGGATGCTGCAGCTGCAGGCCCGGGACAAGGACTTCCTGCTGGCCGCCATCGCCAAGGTCTCCAACGGGGGTGAGCTGTCTTATATGCACACCCGGATGTGTAGCAGTGATGGGTAGGATGCTGCAGCTGCAGGCCCGGGACAAGGACTTCCTGCTGGCCGCCATCGCCAAGGTCTCCAACGGGGGTGAGCTGTCTTATATGCACACCCGGATGTGTAGCAGTGATGGGTAGGATGCTGCAGCTGCAGGCCCGGGACAAGGACTTCCTGCTGGCCGCCATCGCCAAGGTCTCCAACGGGGGTGAGCTGTCTTATATGCACACCTGGATGTGTAGCAGTGATGGGTAGGATGCTGCAGCTGCAGGCCCGGGACAAGGACTTCCTGCTGGCCGCCATCGCCAAGGTCTCCAACGGGGGTGAGCTGTCTTATATGCACACCCGGATGTGTAGCAGTGATGGGTAGGATGCTGCAGCTGCAGGCCCGGGACAAGGACTTCCTGCTGGCCGCCATCGCCAAGGTCTCCAACGGGGGTGAGCTGTCTTATATGCACACCCGGATGTGTAGCAGTGATGGGTAGGATGCTGCAGCTGCAGGCCCGGGACAAGGACTTCCTGCTGGCCGCCATCGCCAAGGTCTCCAACGGGGGTGAGCTGTCTTATATGCACACCCGGATGTGTAGCAGTGATGGGTAGGATGCTGCAGCTGCAGGCCCGGGACAAGGACTTCCTGCTGGCCGCCATCGCCAAGGTCTCCAACGGGGGTGAGCTGTCTTATATGCACACCCGGATGTGTAGCAGTGATGGGTAGGATGCTGCAGCTGCAGGCCCGGGACAAGGACTTCCTGCTGGCCGCCATCGCCAAGGTCTCCAACGGGGGTGAGCTGTCTTATATGCACACCTGGATGTGTAGCAGTGATGGGTAGGATGCTGCAGCTGCAGGCCCGGGACAAGGACTTCCTGCTGGCCGCCATCGCCAAGGTCTCCAACGGGGGTGAGCTGTCTTATATGCACACCCGGATGTGTAGCAGTGATGGGTAGGATGCTGCAGCTGCAGGCCCGGGACAAGGACTTCCTGCTGGCCGCCATCGCCAAGGTCTCCAACGGGGGTGAGCTGTCTTATATGCACACCCGGATGTGTAGCAGTGATGGGTAGGATGCTGCAGCTGCAGGCCCGGGACAAGGACTTCCTGCTGGCCGCCATCGCCAAGGTCTCCAACGGGGGTGAGCTGTCTTATATGCACACCTGGATGTGTAGCAGTGATGGGTAGGATGCTGCAGCTGCAGGCCCGGGACAAGGACTTCCTGCTGGCCGCCATCGCCAAGGTCTCCAACGGGGGTGAGCTGTCTTATATGCACACCCGGATGTGTAGCAGTGATGGGTAGGATGCTGCAGCTGCAGGCCCGGGACAAGGACTTCCTGCTGGCCGCCATCGCCAAGGTCTCCAACGGGGGTGAGCTGTCTTATATGCACACCCGGATGTGTAGCAGTGATGGGTAGGATGCTGCAGCTGCAGGCCCGGGACAAGGACTTCCTGCTGGCCGCCATCGCCAAGGTCTCCAACGGGGGTGAGCTGTCTTAAATGCACACCCGGATGTGTAGCAGTGATGGGTAGGATGCTGCAGCTGCAGGCCCGGGACAAGGACTTCCTGCTGGCCGCCATCGCCAAGGTCTCCAACGGGGGTGAGCTGTCTTATATGCACACCCGGATGTGTAGCAGTGATGGGTAGGATGCTGCAGCTGCAGGCCCGGGACAAGGACTTCCTGCTGGCCGCCATCGCCAAGGTCTCCAACGGGGGTGAGCTGTCTTATATGCACACCCGGATGTGTAGCAGTGATGGGTAGGATGCTGCAGCTGCAGGCCCGGGACAAGGACTTCCTGCTGGCCGCCATCGCCAAGGTCTCCAACGGGGGTGAGCTGTCTTATATGCACACCCGGATGTGTAGCAGTGATGGGTAGGATGCTGCAGCTGCAGGCCCGGGACAAGGACTTCCTGCTGGCCGCCATCGCCAAGGTCTCCAACGGGGGTGAGCTGTCTTATATGCACACCCGGATGTGTAGCAGTGATGGGTAGGATGCTGCAGCTGCAGGCCCGGGACAAGGACTTCCTGCTGGCCGCCATCGCCAAGGTCTCCAACGGGGGTGAGCTGTCTTATATGCACACCCGGATGTGTAGCAGTGATGGGTAGGATGCTGCAGCTGCAGGCCCGGGACAAGGACTTCCTGCTGGCCGCCATCGCCAAGGTCTCCAACGGGGGTGAGCTGTCTTATATGCACACCCGGATGTGTAGCAGTGATGGGTAGGATGCTGCAGCTGCAGGCCCGGGACAAGGACTTCCTGCTGGCCGCCATCGCCAAGGTCTCCAACGGGGGTGAGCTGTCTTATATGCACACCCGGATGTGTAGCAGTGATGGGTAGGATGCTGCAGCTGCAGGCCCGGGACAAGGACTTCCTGCTGGCCGCCATCGCCAAGGTCTCCAACGGGGGTGAGCTGTCTTATATGCACACCCGGATGTGTAGCAGTGATGGGTAGGATGCTGCAGCTGCAGGCCCGGGACAAGGACTTCCTGCTGGCCGCCATCGCCAAGGTCTCCAACGGGGGTGAGCTGTCTTATATGCACACCCGGATGTGTAGCAGTGATGGGTAGGATGCTGCAGCTGCAGGCCCGGGACAAGGACTTCCTGCTGGCCGCCATCGCCAAGGTCTCCAACGGGGGTGAGCTGTCTTATATGCACACCCGGATGTGTAGCAGTGATGGGTAGGATGCTGCAGCTGCAGGCCCGGGACAAGGACTTCCTGCTGGCCGCCATCGCCAAGGTCTCCAACGGGGGTGAGCTGTCTTAAATGCACACCCGGATGTGTAGCAGTGATGGGTAGGATGCTGCAGCTGCAGGCCCGGGACAAGGACTTCCTGCTGGCCGCCATCGCCAAGGTCTCCAACGGGGGTGAGCTGTCTTATATGCACACCCGGATGTGTAGCAGTGATGGGTAGGATGCTGCAGCTGCAGGCCCGGGACAAGGACTTCCTGCTGGCCGCCATCGCCAAGGTCTCCAACGGGGGTGAGCTGTCTTATATGCACACCCGGATGTGTAGCAGTGATGGGTAGGATGCTGC
Organism: Cataclysta lemnata; assembly: GCA_963931975.1. Lineage (NCBI taxonomy): Eukaryota > Metazoa > Arthropoda > Insecta > Lepidoptera > Crambidae > Cataclysta > Cataclysta lemnata. Next base: position 15,068,496 of record OZ008348.1, read on the forward strand.
AGCTGCAGGCCCGGGACAAGGACTTCCTGCTGGCCGCCATCGCCAAGGTCTCCAACGGGGGTGAGCTGTCTTATATGCACACCCGGATGTGTAGCAGTGATGGGTAGGATGCTGCAGCTGCAGGCCCGGGACAAGGACTTCCTGCTGGCCGCCATCGCCAAGGTCTCCAACGGGGGTGAGCTGTCTTATATGCACACCCGGATGTGTAGCAGTGATGGGTAGGATGCTGCAGCTGCAGGCCCGGGACAAGGACTTCCTGCTGGCCGCCATCGCCAAGGTCTCCAACGGGGGTGAGCTGTCTTATATGCACACCCGGATGTGTAGCAGTGATGGGTAGGATGCTGCAGCTGCAGGCCCGGGACAAGGACTTCCTGCTGGCCGCCATCGCCAAGGTCTCCAACGGGGGTGAGCTGTCTTATATGCACACCCGGATGTGTAGCAGTGATGGGTAGGATGCTGCAGCTGCAGGCCCGGGACAAGGACTTCCTGCTGGCCGCCATCGCCAAGGTCTCCAACGGGGGTGAGCTGTCTTATATGCACACCCGGATGTGTAGCAGTGATGGGTAGGATGCTGCAGCTGCAGGCCCGGGACAAGGACTTCCTGCTGGCCGCCATCGCCAAGGTCTCCAACGGGGGTGAGCTGTCTTATATGCACACCCGGATGTGTAGCAGTGATGGGTAGGATGCTGCAGCTGCAGGCCCGGGACAAGGACTTCCTGCTGGCCGCCATCGCCAAGGTCTCCAACGGGGGTGAGCTGTCTTATATGCACACCCGGATGTGTAGCAGTGATGGGTAGGATGCTGCAGCTGCAGGCCCGGGACAAGGACTTCCTGCTGGCCGCCATCGCCAAGGTCTCCAACGGGGGTGAGCTGTCTTATATGCACACCCGGATGTGTAGCAGTGATGGGTAGGATGCTGCAGCTGCAGGCCCGGGACAAGGACTTCCTGCTGGCCGCCATCGCCAAGGTCTCCAACGGGGGTGAGCTGTCTTATATGCACACCCGGATGTGTAGCAGTGATGGGTAGGATGCTGCAGCTGCAGGCCCGGGACAAGGACTTCCTGCTGGCCGCCATCGCCAAGGTCTCCAACGGGGGTGAGCTGTCTTATATGCACACCCGGATGTGTAGCAGTGATGGGTAGGATGCTGCAGCTGCAGGCCCGGGACAAGGACTTCCTGCTGGCCGCCATCGCCAAGGTCTCCAACGGGGGTGAGCTGTCTTATATGCACACCCGGATGTGTAGCAGTGATGGGTAGGATGCTGCAGCTGCAGGCCCGGGACAAGGACTTCCTGCTGGCCGCCATCGCCAAGGTCTCCAACGGGGGTGAGCTGTCTTATATGCACACCTGGATAAGTAAGAGTGATGGGTAGTTCGCCGATTAAAACCATGTTCGCTCCTAAATATTAAGTGCTTTTATTTATAATTTTCTTTAAAATTACACTTGATAAAATAAATAATCAAAGATTAATCAATTCTTTCAAACATCTGTTATTACAAACAATGAATCAAAATAGATTAAAGAATAGTGACTCGAATAAAAACGTCTGCACCGTTCGAGTGACGGGCGGTAAATGTGTTTCGGCCCGACCCTATAAGCGGGTTTTTATAACCGGGCTTGGGTAGTCAGAGCATGAGTCATGCGATGGCGCGTCGTACGATGTTTCATCGTGACTCAGCGCTTGCGCCGATAGATAAAGACTCGCACAACTCGAAATAATTCAAAATGACTTATTATCTTTACGGGAATCCGCGTTCAAAACTACACAATCTCCAAAGACACCCGTAGAAATTGTTCCATAAATGAAATGAAGATGACGCTATAAGTCAGTATTGCTGATTCGCTCGGACCAATAATACTATACTAATACGGCCAACAATACTAACGCATTACCAGTTGCGACATGTTAGCTGAAGAGATAGCTATTTTATAATATGTTTCTTTTATATTCTATCATAGTGTTACGCTTTAAAGCCTCCCAGCAAACCCTAACTGCCGTCAAAAATGTCTTAACGTCAAAAAATGACAATTCAAAACTAGTCGCTATGCCTACCGGGTTATGGTCTAGATTTAAATGAAAATTTTTGACATTAAATACTCATTAAAGTTGATTGACGTCTCTGAGTGCGGCAGTTAGACACCCAACACTGACTGCTTGTCCGTTTGCAGAGTGGATGTACAGCCCCCGGGCAGAGCCCCAGGGCTCCGGCGGGCACACGTGGCGGTACGTGCGCGAGGTGCGCAAGCCGTCCAACGCGGGCTTCCACTTCGACGCCTCTCGCCTGAGCCACTCGTTCGATGCCCGGCCGAGGTCGTTCGCAGCCTCCGCCAAGGACACCGAGCGGAGAACTAGCGACGGGGACACCGACAGCTCCTTCAGCTGGCAGGGCTCCGGCACCTGCCTCAACCGGAAGGGGGCGGAGCCCAAGGAGAACAAGTGGTACTAAGCACTACGTACATAAATCACGCCTATATCCCGTAGGGGCAGGCAGAGGTGAATCATCACCCACTTTTCGCCAAATAAGTTAGGTCCCATGTAATAGGTGGCGAGCCTATTGCCATTTATCGGGCACATGAATCGCAGTATATGAGGTGGTATGAGAGGAATGCTGCTGGCCATTACGCATCGCGGTTTTTACCCTTAGTCGCCTTGTACGACACCCACGGGAGAGATGGGCACTAACTCACAAATAAAATTCTACGGTCAGCATCATAAGTCGATGACTATTTTAGCCCTCTGTCATGCCATAAACAGCGAACGCGCATTAATTTATATGAACAACTATTGTGACAAGGTATTAGTGTTAATCTACTTATGATGCTGACTGTACATACCAACATAATCATCATCACATAATCCCCAGCCCTTTAATGTCCCCACTGCTGGGGCACGGGCCTTCCCTGTGGATGGAAGAATATAGGGGATATTGGGCCATATCCCACCACGCTGGACCAGTGCGGGTTGGTGGGTGTTAACGGCTGCAGATGCCGCCGGGACCAACGACTTAACGTGCCTTCCGAAGTACGGAGGAACTCGAGATAATAAATTTTTGGTCACCCATCCATAATGACCGGCCTTAGCGAACACTGCTTAGTTAACGCAATCGCAGGCCAAGCGCGCTATGCCACTGCGTTAGCGAGCTCCTTCTACATACATATATCACGCCTATACCCCCGAAGGGGTAGGCAGAGGTGAATCAACACCCACGTTTTGCCAAATAGGATAGGGCTCATGGTGCTTATTGAATTATGGAAATTTATTGATACTTTAGGTCAATATTACCTAACAATGACTAATTTAAGAAATACCACTTTGTCACATATTTTAAGAACCTCAAAAAGAGTCTTCCAGAAAAATGTAGTTTTACTATTAAATGTTATATTTATTGCATAATCTTAGTGAAATTATAATAAGATACGCTTTTCAGTGCGATTTAACGATTTATAAACGTAATAGTGTGTTTATGTCGTTTGTATTATGATATTTTACTATTATGATCATGATATGATATATAATTAATATATCTACATTGTACAGTAGGTATTTAGCAAATATGTATTTGTGTAAGTACGTCCATACATAATAGGTACCACTAAAGTACCTTGTTTACTAAACCAAGCAAACTTTTACAAATCTAATAAGGTGGATTAACGAGCGATGTATCAAAATATATCACTACTTATGTAAATATAATATTAATTGATATTCATCGTTCGTAAATGTATGACATTTACAATTATTTTTTATTAGTTTGTAGGATCCCATTGCTGGGCAAACTATACTTATTTACTTTTCAGTATTTACAATGCATTTATTCGTTGGGGCCACTCTTTAAAACTAAATTAAAAATATGTTCTACGGACGAGACTGTATATCGACATAATTACCAATCTCCAATGATTTTGCGTTAAGCGAGTCACACACAGCGAATATAATATATATTATAGCGTCTACACAAAGCGACCACACAAAAGTAAAGATACTGTAATATATTGCAATTACGGTATTCTATCGGAAACGTCTTGCGAGTCGCCCGATTCGTTCCATATCTTAACATAAATATTTCGACCATCTTAAGATGTCTTTGACATATTAAGATGTCTCTCGTATATCGGCCGGTATCTTAAGATACTGTAAGGTAATAGTTATTTGTTGTACGTGAGTGCAAAGTTGTTTTTTAACCGCGTGCTCAATTTTGATGACCGAGCTAGCGAAGGATTCTAAAATTGAATTCAAAAATTAGAATCCTGAGCGATAGCGAGGGAATCAAAACAGCACAAGGTGAAAAATCTTTGCACTCGAGTGCAACACGTAACTTTTCATCCCCAACAAGGAAATTGCAAAACCATTTACCATTTACATTTATTTAAAGCAAGATTGACGCCAAGCTGATTGTCCGTCACGGAACTCCAAGGTTTTAACAAATTTATGACGTGAAAAGAAAATGGCGCTCGCAAAGCAAATTACAAAAAAGTACACCAAGAAGGTTCCGAGTCTGAGTTTTTAACAAATTAAAATAGGTTGTATGATAATTTCGGCACCATGGACTTAGAAATAAATAGGTATAATGATGTTTTGAATTCACAAACTCATTGCACACGATGTTCTAAATTCAAATTTACTTTGTCCTCTAGAGGATAAAAACGGCTTTTGCACTCAGATATCGAAGAGAGCGATACTTCGGAGATAAGATATATTTTATAGTATCTTCGTTGTGTGTACACGTGAGTGATACACTTTACAGTCAAAGTATTAAGTTAAATGAAGTATTAAAAACATTATTTGACTACTAAATTAGTATAATTATGTAGTGGCTCCATATTCCTAGCAAATTAAGAACACAATTATAGTAAAACTAAACTTATATCATAAACGGCGGGTTATTAGATCATTAATATTCTATCAACAGTTGAAGATAAACATACTACAGCTTAGTTGCTTAGCAACTAAACTTCAGTTAGCTTACTTTCAACTGTAGATAGATTATGGGACCCGCCGTAAGTAAATGTGTCATGTAATGTTAATAAATGAAATTAATTTTTCATATAATATGATTGAAAAAAGATTCTTGCTTCCACTTACATATTTTAATTTGAAGAGCCTTTGTGACGTTATTTATTATGACGAAATTAAAGATTTTCTAACAATTATTGTTAAAACTTTTCCTAACCACAATTTTCTTTCTAAAATAAAAGTGCTAACTTCTAATGTTAATAGATAATTTTTGAGATTTTATTCTAATATAAGTATGTAGATAAATTATTAATTTTGCACAATAATATCACCTCTATGCTTCAATTATGTGATATCTTGTAAAACTGAAGCAAAGAAGCGATATAATTATAGTACAGTCAACAACACATTAAACTTGACAAAACTATTACAATAAGATCAATTGTATTCAGGTAGCAGTGGTTCCTCTACATTGCTCATGATGTGCCAACATTATTTTATATAATATTTTTGGTGAACATTTTCACCTGGCTCTAGAACTATATGTCAATTAAAAATGATAATATTTTCTAAGCGATACGATCATTGTACTTTTTAAGCGACAATTTTGTCTATTTTTAAATTACTCTAGTAATAATTTTTATATCAATATACACGTCAAACAGTTACTTAAATAAAAACCTTAATCTATTCAACTTTGGTTGTTTTATTGAAACAATAGAAGAGAGTTTGTAACCATAACCCATGTAGGTAAATAGTAAGATTTTTGCCTGGCCGGCTACTGCATATCACTCAGACTGCTCTAGTTGAACGGCTCTGTTTAGTTACATACATACGGCACATACATTATCATTAGGCAGAGGTCAATTCATTCCATTTTTTGATTTTGACCTTGTTTTTGACAGCGATCGGCCCTTATCAGTTATTTTAGTTTTATGGTGTAGCTAGTAGCGGTACTTACCCGTGGCGTGAACTTATCACGTTGATACTGCTAGGATTTCTTAGGGTAATAAGCTTACCATGTAATAAGAAGGCCGAGGCAGATCTTTTATTCGAATTTAAAGTCTATAAAAAAACATTAATGGGATTGAAAGAAGCAACAAAAGAATGTAGATAAGGGTGTGGAAAGAAGTGAACTCTGCCTACCCTGTGGGAGAAAGGCGTGATATGTGAGTATATGTATCTATGAAATATGTGATTTCTTCCGATTTGACCCTATGTTTTAAAACAATAAACCAATTCTAAGACAGTCGACCACGGTCCTCGTGATGAGTTTAGGGTCAATTCTTCCAATACCCTATAGTACGCATTGCCTATTGGAGTTAGGATATTAATTGACAGATTTACCTATTTATTTGTACAGACACCAATTATTCACGTAGGTTCTATTATGTAACTATTCAAATATTGACATACATTTCCATGGTACTTAATAATGTAGGAATAAATAAATACATATTTTTACACTCACACCTATCATCTAGCCCAAAGTAAGTAGCCTAAGCACTTGTGTTATGGATACTAGATGACGGACATATTTTTCATATAATTATGTATATAAATGTTGAAAATATACTACATAAACATATACACACAACCATGACTCGGAAACAAACATTTGTGGTCATCACAAAGTTTGCCCCTACTAGGATTCGAACCCGGGACCTCATGGCCAATACCCACCAATCTGAGCATTCGACCAAGGCGGCCGTCGAAGGAATAAATATAAACTACCGAGAACAGAGCAATAAATTAATTGATAGAAGTCGTTTTTGTAATACAATTGAACTGAAAAAGACACTATCTATATCTACTACTATCTCAATCCTTAAATTATGATATTACACAATTTGATCTTTGATATAATTTGTTTCGGATGGTCTACGGAACCTTTTACGCAGAATCCGCTACACGCTTTAATATTTATTGCTTCCTTTTCGTGCATCCAATGTGCAGACCAGTTTCGGAAACCATTTAGTTTAGTGTGGTTGTGCCTTAGCATTTGATAATGTGTCCATTTGCATAGTAATAAAACCTGATCGCTTACAGGAAAGTGAAGTGCTCACAAAATGGATTTTTGTTAAATCTAAAAAGTGCTAGACGTATTTTTTGTTTTTTTTTTGTTTATTTATTCTGAACTCGAATAGGATAAAGGTGGTTTATAAAAAAAATAATTACCTATGCACACGTTAGCATTATAAATATATTGTTTTATTGTTCATGAAGTTAATAGGCAAAAATCTAAAAAAACAATTGAAAAAGGTATATACCCTCAACTATTTCGATGATAATAATATTATATCCAGAGCCTAAGTATAAATAAGGTGTAGCATCCAAAACAATGGCGAATGTTTCTCTGTGTGGTCGCCTTGTGCTGATTTTCTGCGTTTGGTCCTCTACGATTTCAAATCATTTGCAAGGTACTTTATTTTTAATTTATTTTTATGCTAGATAGGGAAGCTCTTGGCTCATCTCATCTCAACTCACCTGCTCCTGTAGCCCGGGACGTGGACAAAATCTCCTCGGGGAAAAAGAAAATATTTTCCTCTCGCTCTAACACCCTCCAAATCTCGAGACAAAACACTGTCAGTTGGTGTAGAGAGATTTTGTCCACGTCTCGTGTTAAGCCTACTGATGGTAAGTGACGATAAAGGCCGAAGATGGAATTAAGCTTCGCCTGGAACCCTCAACTACAGAGTGAATGCTTTAAACATTGGCGACAGATTTTGACAAGATGGTGGTAGCTTATCCAGGCGGACTTGCCAAAAGTCCTACCACCAACCAAACCGTGCTCCCTTGTGGATCCAACCCGGGACCTCTGGATCTTAATTCCGGTAGGCAAACAACTATGTAGTAAACCAAGGAGGCGGTACTGTGACTTATGTGGTTAAGCTTGGAATATTGTCATCCCAATCACTCCCCGTTCACCGGTCTTTCGAAATGTCACTTTTCTATACATTCATTATTCATTAGCACCAGCTTGGTGTGATGAATGATATGACTTAAAAGAGTTGGATGATATTTGAAGAAGAAATTTAAATTTGTCCGTCATCTAGTGTCCATAACCCAAGGGTATACTTTGGCCTAGATGATAGGTGTGAGTGTAAACAATATTTATTAACATTATATTGTTTGAAGCTTACGTGGTCACTTTCATCTTTAAATTGTGATAAAACGGGATTTATAGCACGTACCTGGATTTTGGTTTTGCTCCATGGTCACGGATGACTATATGACCGTGACCGTCATCCCGTGACCATGGCGCATGTAGGTAACTGTGCCCAAATATCAGAATCACAACAAAATCCAGGTACGTGGCATAAATCCCGTTTATCACAATATTTATTAACTTTGTTTATTTTTGGCGTGCCGATGCCGTGTGGTGACGGCAGAGAAGAATACAATTGTCACCACCTGCCTTCTCGTGGGTGTCGTACAAGGCGACTAACTGCCGCACTCAGAGACGTCAATTAACTTTAATGAGGACTTACTTATGTCAAAAAATATCATTTAAATCGATGCAAAAATAGCTAGGTACTTGTTTTAATAGTTATTTGTTGTACGTGAGTGCAAAGTTGTTTTTTAACCGCGTGCTCAATTTTGATGACCGAGCTAGCGAAGGATTCTAAAATTAGAATCCTGAGCGATAGCGAGGGAATCAAAAGAGCACAAGGTGAAAAATCTTTGCACTCGAGTGCAACACGTAACTTTTCATCCCCTCCAACGAGGAAATTGCAAAATACAATCACAACAGTTTCTATTTTCACCCAGAAACTTCCACAACACCCTCCCATTAACCCAAACACACTCTCAACACCCACCCAGAAACACCCACAACATTCACACCCGCAATACACACCCATCCACTCAGACACACCCAAAAAACACCCATTCACCCAGAAACACCCACAAAACACCTATTCACCCAGAAACACCCATTCACCCAGAAACACCCACAAAACACCCATTTACCCAGAAACACCCATTCACCCAGAAACACACACAAATCACTCATTCACCCAGAAACACCAACAAACACCCATTCACCCAGAAACACCCACAAAACAACCAGTCACCCAGAAATACCCACAAAATACCCATTCGCCCAGAAACACCCTCAAAACACCCATTCACCCAGACTCACCTCCAACACCCACCCATCCACCCAGCCACACCCGCAAAATTTATCCAGACACACATGTAAGTACCTAATAAAAATTACCGTCCCTAATAGAGTTCCGAGATGGTCAATCAGCTTGAGTCAAGCACGTTGATTTTCTGTATGTTTTTGTTCCGTTGCTAGCGTAAACAAATCAAACAAACCTAAAAAGCTTTTAAATGCTTGACTCAAGCATCAAGCAAGCATTGTAGACGATCAAAATGTTTAAAGCAAGATTGACGCCAAGCTGATTGACCGTCACGGAACTCCAAGGTTTTAACAAATTTTTGACGTAAAAAGAAAATGGCGCGCGCAAAGCAAATTACAAAAAAAGTACAACAAGAAGGTTCCGTTCAGTCTGAGTTTTTATTGCATGATAATTTCAGCACCATGGAGGTAGAAATAAATAGGTATAATGATGTTTTGAATTCACAAACTCATTGCACACGATGTTCTAAATTCAAATTTACTTTATCCTCTAGAGGATAAAAACGGCTTTTGCACTCAGATAACGAAGAGCAAAAACGCCTTTTCCGAGATGGTGGGATGAAAATGTAATTTTTTGACATAAGTAAGGTCTCATTAAAGTTAATTGACGGCATCTCTGAGAGTTATAATATAACAAGGAATCGGCTACAGCGTTCCTGGTGCATCATCTAGCAAATTACTGCGATTAAAGTTCCCGGTGAATGGAAATAGCCTCGCCCTCTATTACATGGGACCTAACCTTATTTGCAAAATGTGGGTGTTAGTTCACCTCTGCCTATCCCTTCGGGGATATAGGCGTGATTTATGTTTCTATGTTCATTATTAAACCTTTCAAACCAATAACCGTAGGTACAGATAAAGGATTTTTTGCTTAAACAGCTGTAGGAGAGTTCCGAAAAGATTACAAGTTCCACTCAGACATCAACGGTTGGCTAAAGTTCCACAGAGTGCCTTCAACGTGGAACGAAGCCAAGCTCAAATGTTATAATGAAGGTAAAGCATATTCCTAGCTTTTAATTTTTGTATATGGTGGCATTGCAGCGAATAAATAACGTAGAATATGCCAGCCCCGACTCATCCCATGGGTGTCGTAAAAGTCGACTAAAGGAGATTGCCCGGTGTAGACCAATAAGCACCTTGGGGCACCCGAATGGTGGAGGGCAAACCACCAACAACAGCATACCCAAAGAGAGTTGGTGTCAGGCAGGCGGCTGGCTGTAAAACCTATGCCAAATTCTTGAGCAGTATGGATTCGAATGTTGTCACCCCAATCACTCCCGTTCATCGGTCTCTTGTCATGGTCCTTTCCGTCTCTTTGTGTGTGTGTATAGTGTATAGAACATTCATTCAACACTAGCACCTTTACGGTGTGATGGACGATACGAATCAAAAGGAAGTGGATGGCTTAATGGCGTCTGATACCTATGCAATAAATGAATGTTAATTGTTATCGTTGCATCTTGCAGGGGCAGTACTGGCGTCACCCCTCAACGTCCAACTGTACAGCGCGATGAGGAGCTCGATGCTGGCTGGCCACGAATACGCGTTCACAGGAATTCAATCGCTAACTGCCACAGGAGATTACTTCTCAGTTGAAGGTAAACTCCAACCTACTCCAGAGACGTCAATTAACTTTAATGGACACTTAATGTCAAAAAACATCGTGTGGGTACGGCAGAGCAGAATACAATTGTCACCAACCCCCCATCTCTCCCGCGGGTGTCGTACGAGGCGACTAAGGGTTAAGACAGCAATGAGTAATGGGCAGCAGCGTTCCTGCGATTTCCGTGCCCGATAAATGACAATAGGCTCGCCACGTATTACATGGGACCTAACCTAATTGGCGAAACGTGGGTGTTAGTTCACCTCTGTCTACCCCATAGACGACAATAATACTACGGGACGTCTACCCCTTCGAGGATATAGGCATGATTTATGTATGTATGTTTCGCCAATTTGGTTAGCTTCTATGTAATAGGTGACGAATCTATTGCCAACTATCAGGCACGTTAATCTCAGTATATGGCTGGGTGGTATAAGAGGAACGCTGCTGCCCATTCCTCATCACTGATTTATCCTTAGTCGCCTTGTACGACTTCCACGGGAGAGATTTGAGGTCACCACGTGACATAACAAAATTGCAATGTCCTATCAGGGATCCACTTAGAAGAGATGTCGATTTCGTGGGCGAAGGGAGAGCCAAACAACTTATTGAATGAGGAGCGTTGCCTGGCCATCTCCCGGGAGGGGGGACTGGCCGACGTGAAGTGCTCAGCCGTGTTTCCCTACATGTGCTACAGGGAGAAGCGAGGCGATGAACAGCTGACCGAGTGCGGCACCCATGATAAAGGTGAACCCTCTTTTTGTTTTTACACTCACAGCTATCATCTATCCATCCCTAAGGTTGTCTGGAATCGCTCTTAGCGATAAGACCGCCTCTTGTGCTCCGTTGTCATGTTACTTCCTGTATTATTGTCCTTTTTTTGGTGTACAATAAAGTGTATTCTATTCTATTCTATCATCATGTTAACCGCCTCCATGGTCATGTGGTTTACCCACCGGAATTATGATCCAGAGGTCCCGGGTTAAATCCCCAGTGGGGTACAAATTTGTACTCGGTTTGGTTGGTGGTAGGACTTCTTTCAAGTCCGCCTGGCTAGCTACCACCATCTTATCAAAATTTGTCGCCATAATAATAATGTTACATACATACATACATAAATCACGTTAAATCCCCGAAGGGGTAGGCAGAGGTGAACTAGCACCCACGCTTCGCCAATTATGCTAGGTCCCATGTAATAGGTGGCGAGCCTATTGCCATTGCCTAATAATAATGTTGACAGCATTATTCTGTTCCGACAATGTGTGATAAGATAGCCAGTCCATCTATGGTTTCTAGGTGAAGCTCGATTCCATGTTCGGCCCTTATCGTGACTTGCCATCAGGTGAGATGAGGGGCAAGAGCTTCCCCGTCTGGCATACAAAAAAAACTTGTCGCAGGATATGAACGAGTCGAGTCGACGGGCAGCTGCTACAAGTACCACCCGGACTGCGTGACTTGGGCCCGAGCGCAGATGGTTTGCGCCGCCGAAGGTGGGACCCTGGCCATCCTGAACAGCGCGGAGGAGACAAACGCGCTGATGGACAAGTACGGCAGTCAGCCCATCATGTGCGATGGCAAACGGAACACTGACGCGGCCAGATTTTACCATGTGGGTTTCCACAATCCCTCCGCCGATTCAGCATACTGGTTCACTCTGGACGGTGAGTCAATCATTTATGCTGAGAATGCTGTTTTTCCTCTTCTCCCTGCCCTGTTCCCAGTCTATCTGGGGTCGGCGCAGTATGTTTCCTTTTCCATTCATATTGGTCAGACGTCAGCAAGCCATCCACCCCTTTTAGATTCATACCACCCACCACACAGTAAAGGTGCTGGTGATGATTGAATGTATAGAAAAGAGATGGAAAGGGCCATGTCGAGAGGCCCATGAACGGAGAGAGTGATTGGGATGACAACATGCCAATCCATACTGCCTTAGGTTTTACAGCCGGCCGCCTGCCTGAAACCAACCCTCTTTGGGTATGCTGTTGTTGGTGGTGTGCCCTCTACCATTCGGGTGCCAAAAGGTGTTTATTGGTTACCTAGCATTACTCGACTTTTACGACATGGGTGTCGTAAAAGTATGAGTCAGGATGAGTCGGGACTGGCATATTCTACGTTATTTATTTCGCTGCCATGCCAGCTAGTTAAGAATGATGTTACGCATGTTCAATTGCAAGGCAGACCTGTAGCCTGCCTAGCATGGGACGTGGACAAAATCTCTCTCCACTTGACAGTGTTTAGTCTCGGGATTAAGTCGCGGTCAGAGCGAGAGGAAAATATTTTCCTTTCCCCCGAGAAGATTTTCTCCACGTCTCGTATTACTGGGGCGGGCCTAGACAAGGGCCAATCTATTCGAATGAATAGAATGCAAATGTCAATTTTTGATGGCTTCTCTCACATTTGACATGACGGTCGCCATGTTCTTTTCTCTGTAATACTTCAGTTTCAAACATGGTGTATGCGTCCTTTAGCAGGAAGGTGAAATCTAGGTTTTTGAGCGCCTTGGAACATGTTCCAGGACTTGAAACCGAATTTTTTTTCATAAAAAATAAAATACTTAAAAATTATATTGTATCATTACTTATAATACTCTCATTAATCGTCAAAGAAATAAATAAACAAAGAAAAACGGTTTCCAATATTTAACGTTATTAGCTACACCATCAGAATGTAAACTACAAGGAGGGTTTGTTCTGAGAAGAACAGGCAAGAAACTCAACAAGTTTTGTTCCTCCCTTCATAGAATCTACACGTACCGCGGTATAATTTAGTTTGGTGGTAATATCATCCCGTTCCTTCCATTGATGTAGATAATGTGAGCAGTTACGTAGTATGCTCAATTTGTATTGGCTCAGTGCGGATTTAGCGGCTGCAGACGTAGCTGGCAACAACAGCTCAATGGCTTGGTTTACACATTGCGAGCTAGCATGCGAGTCAACCTGCTGAGTAACTGCACTGCAGTAACTCGCACTGTTTGGACGTACGTAACTTACTCGCTACTAGTTATTTCAACATTTTTTGTTTTCACTCGCATGCTCGCGCGGCAGCAACTCGCACATGACAGCAGCTCGGTCATGACTCGCATCATCTGGACGCATCCGGCAGTAGCCGCCCAGTGCCAGCCGGACAGTTGTTAGCGGAACTTGTGTTTTTTGTAAGCTGCGCCTACGAGCGTTTTGCGACAACTCGCAAGACTGGGCAGCAGCTATTACGTGTCGTGTGGACAGCTAAGGCGAGCCAAGCTACTGGCGTTCGAGTAGAGAAGCCGAGTACCTGCCTACTGGCTCAGCAGCAGCTCGCACAGTGTACACCAGCCATTACTACAACATTTTTTTGATTTTACCCGCCACTTGCACCAGTAGCAGTAACTCGCACGCGACTCGGACGTCGGCTCGCACTTCTTTGCATACAGACAGTTGCTCGTACACTCGTGAGAACATTGCACGAGACTTGTCACATTAGAAGCCGGAAGGCGAGTACACAGATGCAGTAGCTGTCACATCAACAGCTCGCAAAGTGTAACCTCGCCTTAACCCTGCCCGGCTAGCATGACCGCCGAAACTCGATATTATGATATAGCCGTTTATCGCTTTCTACTGTCAAAAACGAAAACAATGGTCAAAAACAAAAATTAAGATTAAACAAAAAAATATACATACAGTCCACAAATATATGGACAAGGCCGGATTTAAAAAATAATAATAGTTGTTTGTGGATCCGTTTTGGGGATCACACCGGAATAACTCCAAAAAACAAAGATCCATAGGTTTTTGACGTTAAATGGTTTAAAAAATATATCATATCGTGTTTCGGTGGTCATGCTAGCCGGGCCGGCTTATTATATGCATATCCAATGAAATACGCGGTCTTCGGTTCTGATCGATCTCTGCACTTGCAGGTAAGCGGATCGAGGATGCCGGCTATAGCCAGTGGCTGCCCGGCAACCCGAACAACGTCAACCCGCCCGAGACGTGCGGCACCATACTCCGGCCCTCTGGGCTGCTCAACGACATGAACTGTGGCCATAAAGTGCCCTTCATATGCGAGATGTCCCGCGCCAGAGCTTACCTAGGAAGATAGTGGTGGATTTGCGGCGGGTCCCAATATTCTATCTACAGGTAAATGTAAGCTTAAAGTTTACTTGCCTGGCATTTTTTTGTTATAATTATAACGATAAATAACAGCAGTTGCTGAGCAACTAAGCTGTAGTATTATATATCTATCTTCAACTGTTGATAGAATATTGGGACCCGCAGTTACTCAGCATATTCTTTACATGGGATGAGTAAAATAGAGTAGAGAGGATGAGTAAGATAGGAGTCGGGGCTGATACACTACGTTGTTTTTTCGCTCCCAGGCCAGCAAGAAGACTGTGTGAAGAAGACACGAGATACTTTTATTAAGATTATTATAATGTAAAAATATGTCTTCAAAACCATTATGTATATTAAAAGATGTACATAACCACAACACAGCTGCTTAAGCTACGTACTTTGGACTAATTATGATAGGTGTCAGTGTAAGAATTCTTGAGAAATAAAATATTTTTTTACATAAAATACTAAGTTGTTTTACTGGAAACCACATAACTTTAGATATAATATATCGCAACAGGAAAAATTGAGCTCAAGAATTATTTATAGCTGGGTATTTATAATTGAGTTTAGTAAAACCAGTTTTTTTTAATATAAACGTCTTATCATCTGCTTATGAACATTAGGTTGTTTGTGAATGTAGAACGGAATGCTGAGTTTATACATTTTAGATGTTTCTTTTGTTTTCTGGGTCTTTGTGCCAATAATACCGTTATGAAGGTAAAAATTGTCCATTAACACAATAGTTACATTGTGGACTATCGGTTTTGAAAAGAGGTTCATCATCATCATCATCACCAGCCCTTTAACGTCTCCGCTGCTGAGGCACAGGCCTTCCCCATGGATGGAAGAATTAAGGGAGAATAACCCACGCTGGCCCAGTGCGGTTTGGGGTTTTAAACACGACTGCAGGTGCAACCGGGACAAACGACTTAACGTGCCTCCCGAAGCACGGATAAACTTGAATGCAATTTAAAATACAATTTGGCAACGTTAATTCAATGTAAAATATTTATTTAATGAAGTTATTAGATGTTATATTGATACTTGCAAGTGCATTAATTATTGTCCTCTATGCTTGAATGTATGTGTACAGCAGAGTTGCTGTGCGGAGAAAAACCTCTTTCAACAAATCTGTTCCCATGGTGATTGGAAAGCCGATGAAAAAGTTACGTCGCCATGGCAACGCGTCGCTATCGTTGTGTCACAATGACGCACACTCGTGGCAGTGTTGTGCTTTAGTATGTAATATTTTTGGCGTCAGTTACATTATCCTTGTAGCTGTATACGTTAAGGTAATATATTTTATAATACTACATTTATGTAAATATAAATCACGCCCATTATTCCCTGAAGGGGAAGACAGAGGTTATTTAACACCCATGTTTCGCCCATGTTGTTCCAGTTAAACAAATAATTGGTAATGAAATTAAATTTATATCATATTAGCCGTGTGGTGACGGTGGAGCAGAATACATTGTCACCATACTCATCACCCCATCTCTTCCGTGGATGTCGTACAAGGCGACTAAGGGTAAAGACAGCGATGGGTAATGGCCATCATCGTAATTGTTATAGCAGCTTGCAATATAGCTACTGTGATTTACGTGCCCGATACATGGCAATAGGCTCGCACCCTATTTCATGGGATCTATCATAATTGGCGTAACGTGGGCGTGATTAAAATACCACTCTGTCTCAAAAAGGGGATAAGTAGGCGCGATTTATTTATGTTTAAGTAAGTACGCTCGGCCTTCGATTGCGTCAATTAAGTAATGTCGCTAAGGCCGGTCATTGGACGGGTGACCAAAAATTTATTATCTCGAGTTCCTCCGTGCTTCGGAAGACACGTTAGGCCGTTGGTCCCGGCTGCATCTGCAGTCGGTAATAACCACCAACCCGCACTGGGCCAGCGTGGTGGGTTATGGCCCAATCTTCCTATATTCTTCCATCCATAGGGAAGGCCCGTGCCCCAGCAGTGGGGACAATAAAGGGCTAGTGATGATGATGATGATTAATATTTAAAGCATGTCCACCGGAGGCGCTCGGAAGCGTCCCCGCGGGGGCGTAAGCGGCGGCGGGGGCGGGGGCGTGAGCGGGGCGAAGCACCGAGCCCTCGATGGGGCGAAGCGGTGTTCGCCCCGGTTCACGGGCCCGGCGCGCTCGCAGCCGGCCCTGGCCGGGCTCACCCGCGCCGGCTACCACCACGAGATGGACCGGGACAGCCTGCTGCTGCAGGCCGCCAGGAATCACTACCCTGAAGGTCTGTGTGTTGTAACACTTTTAACTGCCTCCACGGCGCGCTCACCGGAATTAAGATCTTGGGGCCCGGGTTCGATCCTCAAGGGAGTACAACTTTGTACTCGGTTTGGTTCAAGGTGGGACTTTTGTCAAGTCCGCCTGGCTAGCTACCACGATCTTATAAAAATCTGTCGCTGTAATAATAACCTACACTTGGGTCACAAATCCCAAGCGCTGCACTAACTGCACTAACTTCGCCCCCTCCCTCTGCCACACTAAGTCAACACTACTCATTTATGATTATTAACAGCGCTTTCCACGTTATTCCTGAGGAAATTTCATATTTTATTGACTACCTTTATGAATAGGTAGTTAATAAAATCATGGCATTTTTTTAATATGCTATTATAACTTAAAATAACCATGGAAAAAAATGAAGATTTGTAAGAATATCGTCCTATATAGTAGTATTTACGGAATGCCGCTAATCGGCTGGAATAATTTGATGTTGTGGAATTCCGAAGAAGATTTCGATTATACTATACTTATACTTATACTGATATCAAGGGTGTTTTTTAAGATTTCCTTGAGGTGACCTCGACTAAGTTCGAGTGGAGGAAATCTCGAGTCAAATCAAATCAAATCAAATCAAATCAAAATTCGTTTATTCATATCTGGTATGATTACAATACACTTATGAATCGTCAAGACAAGAAATTTACGCCATCCGTTCGCAAACTACCAGGAGGCCCTGTCCTGAGAAGAACGGGCAAGAAACTCAGTCAGGTTTTTTCCTCCCTTTACATAAAAGTAATTTAAGTTAATTAATAATTGGAAATTGAAAGATGTCAATAACTTACAACGTCAAGTAATAGTATGTCAATAAAGATACAAATTCTGAAGTTATCAACATCCTTCATTACAAACACAATGTCTATTTTAAATAAAGAACACTCAAGGGCAATCGTTTAATCATACTGGATAAAGATATTTAGTATTTATATAATAAGTATGTAAAATAATAAGAGTAACCGACTATATGCATATGGGTAGAGTTTTCGTCTCGTCCCTCTATGAAAAGATGTCTTATTCACAGGCGAAGGTGACGGCGGGTGCAGCGAGTTCCCTCCCCTGATGCAGAGGAAGTCTTGGACGCGTGGAGTTCCTTATAGAGACAGCTTTGACCACGCCAAGCCTGTGGATTCAATTGGTGAAATTGCTATTTTGTAATATTGTTAGGTCTTCCATGCTGGCCTGGAAGCAAAGAAATAACTTAGACTTTGCCAGTCCCGACTCATCTCAAGGGTGCCGTAAAAGTCGACTTAGGGAGATTGCCCGATGTGGACCAATAAGCACATTGGGGCACCACCAATAACAGGTTTTCCAAAGAGGGATGGTCGGCAGCCGGCTGTAAAACCTGAGCCAAAACCTTAAGCAGTATGGATTGGAATGTTGTTATCCCAATCACTCTCTCCGTTCATTAATCTCTCGACATGGTCTTTTCCGTCTATTTTCTATACATCACTAGCACCTTTACGGTGTGATGCACGATATGGATCATAAGGGAGTGGATAGCGTCTGACCGATGTGAATGGAAGAGGAAACATACTGCGCATACCCCAGATAAACTGGGAACAGTGCAGAAAGAAGAAGGGAGGAAGACAACACGTGCGTTTCATTGGCATTTCATACACTGGGCCAACTCTAAACGCTACTTTTCCCATTGTTAAAGTGAGACCACGATATAAGCCGAGTAGAGCGGCGTCCCGTTTTTCACCCGCGTTTGGATCGCGCTAATACTTCATGGTACGGCCACAGGTAATTGCTACACTCCCATGACTAAGTCGATGCGCACCATCTGCATGCCGCCCAAAAGAAGGGCGCCCCCTACGTTGTATGGGCCCATTGGGCCCAACGGCGAGCTGCAATTCCCACCCCTTAAGACATGGAAGGAGAGGGAGAAGGAAAGGCTGGAAGTGGAGAAGAGGGAACGGGACAAACACAAGCTCCAGAAAGGTTTCATTTCAGAAATTGTTATTTTCAAATTTCGCCTTTTTTATATATTAGTAAAGAATAAGATAAACATTTCTTACTGTCGCACTCAGAGACGTCAATTAACTTTAATTAGTACTTAATATTTTAAAAACTCATTTTAATCTAGACCATTGACCAGAACCCCGATTATGTAAGCCTCTTTCAATCGCTTTCGTCTATCTGTTACTCTCACTCATTACGAATAATCGCAAAGTGTGTATAACCCAGCCGGCTAGAATAGCGACTAGTTTTGACTTGTTATTTTTTGACATTAATTTACGTTAATTGACGTCTCTGAGTGCGGCAGTTACACTCTTAGTTAAACAACCTCTAAGTAAGTAATAATAAGTAGATTCTGTGGTAATATCAATTATCAAAGCATGTAAAAACATTTTTGTTAAGTGTTTGCTTTATTGGCAGGACTGGTCTTGCTAGAAGATTTAGTTTCTGGTGAATACGAAAGAAAGAAGAAAGCCGAAGCAGAAGCAAAGCGAAAGAGAATAGAGAAGAAGAAGCAGGAAAAGATAGCTGCCGAAATTGCTGCACAGGAAGCGCTTAAGAAGTAATTGGGTATTCAATATGTTTTCTTTGCCAGATATGTTTGTTTATTCAACATTTGTGTCGTGTTTTAGGCACTTGGAGAAGCTCGCGTTTGAACTCCCGCGGGACCCGGACCAACAGAAAGAGGAGATGATGAGATTAACTGAAAAAGAACACTATAAGGAAATCCACCCAAAGGATCTGCAGAGGATTCAATATTATTTGACCACGGTATGAGAAGTACAATTATATATTTTTTAACGGTATCGAATGTAACTCAATCAAGCGCGCTGAGGACGATGAGGAGCAGTGGCAGCAGTGCAGTGGCTAAACGCGCTCGGCCTGCGATTGCGGAAACTAAGCCATATTCGCCAAAGCCAATCATTGGATGGGTGATCATAAATTTATTATCTCGAGTTCCTCCGTGCTTTGGCAGGCACTTTAAGCCGTGGGTCCCACCCACGGGCGCATCTGCAGTCGTTGATACCTACCAATCCTCACTGGGCTTGCGTGGTGGTTTAACGCCCATTCTCCCTGTTAGACCTGTGCCCCAGCAACGGGGACGTTAAAGGGCTGGTGATGATGGCGATGATGAAATTGTACCTGTATCCTAATTAGGTATCAGAACATGCTTATTTGTGATATGTTTATTTACATTATCCCTATATTGTTCCATCCATAGGGAACGTGCCCCAGCAGTGGGGACGTTAAAGGGCTGATGAATATGATGATGATGAATCGCTATAGCCGTTCATTAGAAGGGTTACCATAAATATATTTTTCACTTCTCATGCTCTGAAAGTGCTTGTTTGTGCAGGATATAGGCTGCACAAAATCGAATTTTGTGCTCTAGAGCATTAACGTATCTAATCATAAAAGTATCTATATGAAGGCAAAGAAAATGAGCTATGCAGCCAAACTCAATAAGAAATTCAGACATAGAATTTGTTATTTTTTGATATTTACTTAAATTTATTTGCCTAATGTGTTTTTTAAGACATAAAAGATATTAAAATTTTAATTCAAGTAGGTACGGTAAGTATTAAATTAATTTAAGAAAATTATTATTTCAAAATTAATTTAATACTTGGCTGTATAGGTCTGCAGCCCAAGCCTAATATCAATGGGAAAAACAATTTCCTTTAGTATTCAAAACTGTACTAATTTTAGTTTGAATTTTATGAAATTTAAGATAAATTACTGTTTATTTCCTCGCAATCGAAGTGAAAAGCAGAGTTTCTAACTCGTCCACAAAACCATTTTTATCCTCGACATTGCTATCAGCCCTCGCCTTCGGCTCGGGCCGCTAAAAGTCTCGGACAAAAATGATCCGTTTTGTGCACTTGATGGAAAATCTACTATTTCATCCCACCATCTCGGAAAAAGCGTTTTTGCTCTTCGATATCTGAGTGCAAAAGCCGTTTTTATCCTCTAGAGGTTAAAGTAAATTTGAATTTAGAACATCGTGTGCAATGAGTTTGTGAATTCAAAACAACATTATACATATTTATTTCTACCTCCATGGTGCCAAAATTGTTATGCAACCTATTTTCATTTGTTAAAAACCCAGACTCGGAACCTTCTTGGTGTACCTTTTTGTAATTTGCTTTGCGCGCGCCATTTTCTATTCACGTCATAAATTTGTTAAAACCTAGGAGTTCCGTGACGGTCAATCAGCTTGGCGTCAATCTTGCTTTAAACATTTTGATCGTCTACAACGCTTGCTTGATGCTTGAGTCAAGCATTTAAAAGCTTTTTAGGTCTGTTTGATTTGTTTACACTAGCAACGGAACAAAAACATACAGAAAATCAACGTGCTTGACTCAAGCTGATTGACCGTCTCGGAACTCCATTAGGGACGGTGTTTTATTAGGAACTAACAGGTGTGTCTGAATGAATGTTGCGGGTGTGGCTGGGTGGATGGGTGGCTGTTGGAGGTGTGTCTGGGTGAATGGGTGTTTTGAGGGTGTGTCTAGGTGAATGGGTGTTTTGTGGGTGTGTCTGGGTGAATGGGTTTTTGTGAGTGTGTCTGAATGGATGGGTGAGTATTGTGGGTGTTTCTGGGTGATTGGGTGTTTTTTGGGTGTGATTAGGTGTTTTGTAGGTGTTTCTGGGTGATTGAGAGTTTTTTGGGTGTTTCTAGGTTAATCGGTGTTTTGTGGGTGTTTCTGGGTGAATGGGTGTTTTTTCGGTGTTTCTCGGTGAATGGGTGTTTTGTGTGTTTTTGGATAAATGGGTGTTTTTTGGGTGTTTCCGGGTAAATGGGTGTTTTGTGGGTGTTTCTGGGTGAATGGGTGTTTTGTGCGTGTTTCTGGGTGAATGGGTGTTTTTTGGGTGTGTCTGAGTGGATAGGTGTGTATTGCGGGTGTGAATGTTGTGGGTGTTTCTGGGTGGGTGTTGAGAGTGTGTTTGGGTTAACGGGAGGGTGGTGTTGTGGAAGTTTCTGGGTGAAAACAGAAACTGTTGTGATTGTATTTTTTTTTGTATTTTGCAATTTCCTCG
This sequence comes from Cataclysta lemnata, assembly GCA_963931975.1. Taxonomy (NCBI): domain Eukaryota; kingdom Metazoa; phylum Arthropoda; class Insecta; order Lepidoptera; family Crambidae; genus Cataclysta; species Cataclysta lemnata. Next base: position 15,090,611 of record OZ008348.1, read on the forward strand.
TTGGGGGGGATGAAAAGTTACGTGCTGCACTCGAGTGCAAAGATTTTTAACCTTGTGCTCTTTTGATTCCTTCGCTATCGCTCAGGATTCTAATTTTTTTAATTTTAGAATACTTCGCTAGCTCGGTCATCAAAATTGAGCACGCGGTTAAAAAACAACTTTGCACTCACGTACAACAAATAACTATTCTCGAGTTGTTTCGTGCTTCAAAAGCTACGGTAAGCCGTTGTTCTCGGTTGCGTCTGCAGTTGTTAATCCGCACTGGGCTATATAGCCCATTCTCCCTATATTCTTGCAACTATATGGAAGAACGGTGCCCCAGTTGGGCATTAAGGGGCACATATTACGAGGAACATCTTTCTTCTTTGTTATAACCATGGCTTCTCCACTTGCATACTTTTCCAATTTTATATCGGTATCGATAGATATGTAAGAGCTAAACGCATTTTTTGTGATCTATTTATTTTAAAAAAGGAGGCAGGTGTCTAATATCCGACTGTCGCGCCATGTTGTGTTTGATCGAATGTTAAAGGGGCAACAGAATAACAAAAGAGGTGAACCTACGTGCCACTCGAAAGATATCGAAGGTTCTTTGCAACTATTCTGATTTGCTGGAAAATACGATACCAATACATATAAATCACCCTTATATCCCCGAAGGGGGCAGAGGTGAAATTATAAAATTGTCACCACCCCCATCTCTCCCGTGGGTGTCGTACATGGCGACTAAGGGTAAAGACCGCGATGAGTAATGGGCAGCAGCATTCCTCTTACACCACCTAGCAATATATCTGCGATTTACGTGCCAGATTCAAGGCTCCTAGATCCAAGGACCTAATATTTGGCGACACGTGGTTGTTATTTCACCAATACAAGCGCCATAATTAGTTAAAAGAGGAAACACTCTACTCAGACACAATGTTTTGCAGTCCTTGGTAGACCACCATTTGCCCGATTTTCCAATGCACCTGTACAAGAAGGCTAAAGCGGCAGTGGACAAACAAACGGCCGGCATCAAGAAGCGACTGCTCATCCTCACCTACCAAGCTTGTGTGCGACAGAGCGAAGCTGATATCAGGGAGTATTTCACAATTGGAATGAAGAGGTAACATCTAGTATTATTAATATTATTTCGATCGATTTTAATTTCAACATTATATAAATGTTAGAAAAGTAAGTACAAAGATTTTGGTATTTAAAAAAATAATTTCGAAAAATTATGGTCTTGATGCGGGAATCAAACCCGCGTCCGCTGCTATCCGGGCAGGTGCCTGACCGCTCGGCCAACCAAGACTTCGGTCATGCACCTGACAGTAAGCTCGCCACCTATTACATGGGACCTAACATAACTGGCGAAACGTGGGTGCTAGTTCACCCTGCCTACCCCTTGTGGGATATAGGCGTGATATGTGTATGTATGTATCTAATACACTTCTTCAGATGCCTGCTCTCGTACATCCTGGAGGACCCCTCGGAGTGCGCCCGCCTGCGCATCGCGTTCCTGCCCCCTTTGTGGCCGTCGCTGTGCGTCCGCGCACCGGTGCCGTGGCACTGCGCCTACGTGCGCTGCAAGCAGGCCATGCATTACAGGTTTTACCACGGCAACCCCATCCTTTTGGAACTCAAGAGGATATGGCATGACAGGTACACATACTTACAAAAGTGGAATCAAATTTGGTTTCGAAAGTAACGGAATGTTCCAGAAATATATTAGTTATCATTCGATCTCCTTACAATGGTCAGTTATTTTTCTGGAACTTTCTGTTTACTGTCAATACACTTAAAATTCAAATCAATATCCTATTAATGCCTTAACTTTTTTATATCAACGTACTTTTCAATAAAGCTAATATTTCAAATTTCGATTCTTAATTTTCGTCATAATCAGCATCATCATTACCACCACATGACACCACATGATGTAGGCCACCCAAAATATTGAGATTTGAATGAGATATATCGTGGAGTAACGCGCTCGGCCTGCGGTTGCTGAAACTAAGCTGAAATGTTCGCTAAGGCCGGTCATTGTATGGGTGACCAAAAATGTATTATCTCGAGTTCCTCCGTGCTTCGGAAGGAACTTTAAGTCGTTGGTTCCGGTTGCATCTGTAGTCGTTAATACCTGCCAATCCAATCCGCACTGGGCCAGCGTAGTGGTTTAACGCCCATTCTCCCTGTTAGACCTGTGCCCCAGCAGCGGGGACGGTAAAGGGCTGGTGATGATGACGATGATGAAATCTTATTTGTGTCATTTTTAGGTACCAGAACATGCTTATATGTGATATGAACAAGATGCAAGAAGAGGTGCAGTTCCCACAATACATACCGGAGTTCACCGAAAGGCTGAATAAGCTCTGTGCCGAAACCAGAACTGAGCTAATGGACAACTGGCTCATTGATGTCGCTGATACTATGATTAAGATGAGGAAGCACTGGGCGGTGTACGTAGCTAAGAAGAAGAAGGAATCCACGTTTCAAGTGGAACAGTTCTTCAGGTGACACGCACTGTTTTTAGATTCGCCTCCGTGGTCAAGTGGTTCGCCCACCGGAATTAAGATACAGAGATCCCGGATTCGATCTCCGTTGGGTACAAGTTTGTGCTCGGTGTGGTTGGTGGTAGGACTGCTTTCAAGTCCGCCTGGCTAGCTACCACCATCTTATCAAAATCTGTCGCCATAATAATAATATTATTAGCATTCTTGTGTTTCCACAATGTGTGATAAGATAGCCAGTCCCTCTGTGGTTGAGGGTTCCAGGTGAAGCTCGATTTCATCTTCGGGCCTTATTGTCACTTACCATCAGGTGAGACGAAGGGTAAGAGCTTCCCTGTCTAGCATAAAAAAATCTTATCGTTTATAGGTCATCCTGAAATTAAGTTTTGCCTAATTTCGAGCCTTTCTTAAGTTTATTTCAAATTAATTGTTTGATTTATTACTGCATAAGAATATATGCAATGCGTTAAAGTAACAATAAATACATTGCCCAAAAGTAAGGACTGCAATTAAAACCAATATTCACTTTACAGAAGTATCCATGCTTTGATGTCAAAACAAGTGCGTGATATGGTGGAGAGGAGTGTTTATCACTTTGCGGAATATTTCCAGTATTATTGGGTTAGTATTGTGTTGTTTGAAATTGAATATCTATTTATGGTGAAGTAGCAGAGGTTTTTTCGGAATAAGAAGTGAGATACATTTGATGTATTTTAATTTGTACAATTTAAATTTCCTCAGCACTTCTTTGAGGTCTAAAATATTCGGATGATGTACGTGTTCTTTAAACACGTGTGTTGTTGTTTTGGAGACTCACCGAGCAACGGTGAGTCTCCATTGTCGCCGATCTAAGACCACGGTTTTACTCGCTCGTCGATCAGGGCCTTTGGACGTCGTTCAAAAATTGACTGAAGCTGTATATAAAACGGATTTTATTTCACAGGACGGCAACCGTTACAATGGCGACTATCGCGACTACATGTTCATCAAGAGACCGCTGTTCCGTATCAAGGTACTGGGACACGCGGGCACCAATAACATCACCTTTGAGCCCACGCTCGAGCAGATGCGCGTGCACATCGTCAAGTGGTTTCACGCAATCATCAATGTCAACTACCAGCTGCCCAGTGTCGATGCTATTATGTATCCTGGTAATTATGAAACAATAATAAAATAAACAAAATAAGAATATGGTTTATTCATATAAGGTATCATTGCATACACGCATGAATCGTCAATTAATTTGACTTTTAAATTTTCGATACGGGAGTTCCTTTAACGGTAGTTGGATTTTGTTGTATATTGGTATACATTTCCTCAAGAAAGAACGACCAGTTTTATGAAGACGGAATTGAGAAAAGGCTTATCTACTTTTATGCCTGGTACAATATTTATGGTAATCACCGACTTTTAAAATTGATACCAATGTAATACTCTCGAAACCGTGTTATCCACATCGCCAAACTCACAAAGTCCTCTCTTTACGTTTAAAAATTAAAGAGGTTTCATCAGCAAACAAAACCGTTTCGCTAGAATTGGTTGTATATTAAGGCAGATCAGTTATGTAAATTATGAAAAGACAAGGTCCCAATATCGTTCCCTGACGCACTCCCACACATAATTGCGAACTCGAAGACTTCGCCGTATTTAGTACAACTTCTGTGTTCTCTCGCTCAAATATGGCTGCATGAGTCGCAAAGAGTTTAATAATGTTCACCATAATGTTTCAGTTTGCTTATTAATGTTACATAGTCCACACAATCAAAAGCTTTAGACAGATTGCAGAAGATACCAAGATCGTCTTGTTTATCAGGCCTCATAAATGTGTTTTAAGAGAACAACTCCCGCATCGTGATATTATTCCCTTTTCGGAAACCAAAATGCTTATCGTGGAGCAAGTAAATTCTATTAAAATGATGAGGTGTCCACCCGTGAACCATCTACCAACAACTTGTGGACGCCGTGCGGGTCAGATGCCGGGTGGCTCTAAAAAGCGTTGACCTCCACTCTCACTCCCCGTCCTTATGTTTAATCCACACAGGTGCGTCTCGACCGAAACCTCACCTGATGACGGTGTACCCCGAAGAGTCGTACATGGTGGACCTGATCAACGGCTGCATCCAACACTTCAATAAGAACAGGCCCGGCCCAGTCAAGTTCCTCGCCTGTTACACGGACTACTTCTACATCCTGGAGGGCGCAGCCAAGCAAGACTTGCTCACGTTCTTCGCCCAAGAGCCACCACCGTATCTAAAGGTCGAATTTTGATAACATTTGTTTTCAGTCATCTTGAGAAGCTAAAGCAGAGCGAAAAGTGGGTTTAAATTCACCTCTGCCTACCCCTTCGGGGATATATGCGTGATTTATGTATGTATGTAAGTTCCTCCGGGCTTGGAAAGTATGTGAAGCGGTTGACCTCAACCACCAATGGCTGGTGTGGCGGGTTATAACTTTCTCCCTTTATTTTTCAATCCATAGCGAAGTGATGATAATCAGATTTAATAAGTACACGGACTCCCTTGACGGACTAAAAACAAAGCAAAACAGAAATAAGTCTTAAGAACTGCATTATTTTATGTTGTTTATTTAAACGTGGGTGCTATCACCTCTGTCTACCCCTTCTGGGATATAGGCGTGATTTATGTATGTATGGATGTTTATTAAAACAGGATTTCTCAGCGCGGATCCAGATGTATGAGAAACTCCGGGACGAGATACTGTTCTTGCGGCGGGACATCCCGCTCAACATGGTGATGCTGGACTGCGGGCCCATCAACGATGTCATGTGGGCCATCGTGGATGGCCTCCGGCTGCATATAGTGGACCACTTCATAGCCATCAACAGGAAGTGGAACAGATCGTTAGTTTTCAGGAATATTCCAAAATGTTAATGTACACCTTAAGTTTAGGCTGGAGTTCACCAACACTTAAACAGGCGATTGTTATCTGACCGTTGGATTTTGACATTTTTCTGTAGGGAAGAACTGTCAAAAACTGCTCGTTATCTTTTAATCGTTTGATTTACGTGTTGGTGAACTCGGGCCTTAGTAGTAGGACCTTTTTAATGCTAGACAGGGTACCTCTTGCCCTTCATCTTAACTGATGGTAAGTGACGATAAGAGCCGAAGATAGAATCGAGCTTCTGCTCTGCCGTCACCATTTAGCGTAAAAACTTTGTCTTAGCAATTATTATGACGTCAGAATTGATTTGGTAATGAAACGAGTTGTTGAATTGTTATGATTTAGCTCTTCTTAGAGAAAATATTACTTATAAAGATTTACCTAACTGCGAAGATTAATTATTTGCGTGACCGACGGGGTCCATAATGCTCTAGAACAATATTACTGTAACACCTTATTGTACGGTCGCGGACAGAAAATGTTTACCAGTTTTGAAATTAGATTCTAACACACTTTTTCACTAAAGTCAAAAATGACATAACAAAGTTACATTACCTTTTAAAAGTTAGTATGCAAAATGATACACCGAGGATATCAAAGAGAATTGTCAGACGTTTTTGATGATGAAACTCATTTCTTTATTTGTTCACATTCTATCAAAAAAAAAATTGTTTGAACCTCATTTGGACAAGAGCAAAATTTTACGAAAGAAGGTTTTCTAATATCAAACCTTGATAGTAGTCAGTCCATCTCCAAGAGCGATTGATTTTCAGATTATTTGAAAAAAGATAATCTATTGTCAATCAAATTATTATGAAATAGCCAATTAGAACTTGTGACCTAAATGTGTGCATGCAATTGTGATCCTTAAGGTGGTAAACAGTTTCTGTCCGCACTGTACAATATGTACATGATGGTCAAGCAATGAATATATTGAGTTTGTATTTATAGAATCTGCAACGTGTACGAAGAAATGGCGGCGCGCGCCTCCGAGAGCCCCGAGACGACCGCGCAGCTCGTGGACCTCGTCGGCTACATCCAGGAGTGCCGCGACTGCGCCATGTTCGATCTGCGCGAGAAGTCGCGCACCACCGCCGAGTACGTGCTGTTCCTCATGCAGCACGCGCACCTCAACTGTGAGCCGTTGCACACTTTGTGATTTCGTTGCACAACCACTGGAATATAGAGTGCGCGCCAGGTAAGTCCGCGCGTGGTCAAAATTGTTGGAACTAAGCTTTCGTCTGCTATTTTGTTTGTCTGCGAGTGTCAATGTTAGCGAGCAGCGCCATCCATCGCGCGCAGACTTATGTGGCGCGCACTCTATCAGCCGTAACTGGGTAAACGTACGAAGATTAAGACCGCGGCTTTTGAGGTTAGGGTTCAGTCTTCATTGAAAGGTGCCGGCGGAGTTGTAGAGATAGTACTGCACTTCTGTGGATCTAGCTATTGTTCGGCGGAACCAATATAATCAGCTATGTAATCATCGTCGTCATCATCACCAGCCCTTTAATCTCCCCCCTGCTGGGGAGAATATAGGGAGATTGGTCCATAGCCCACCACGCTGGCACGGAGGAACTGGAGAAAAAAAAATTGGTCACCCATGCAATGACCGGCCTTAGCGAACATTGCTTAGTTTACGCAATCGCAGCCCAAGTGGGCTATGCCACTGCGCTAGCGAGCTCCTCCGGTTCTTAAGATCGTGAACATATTCGGCTCGAAGTCGGTGGTACGCTGAAGCTTGATCATCCAAGGGGCTAATACCGACCTCAACATTATTGAAATAAGTAGTGGAAACAGGACACAACATAATTATTCAGCCAGCATATAGTGGTGGCACACACACACACACACACACACACACACACACACACACACACACACACACACTTGTGTTTGTTTGGCAAGCGTACAATAATTTTCATTAAAGCCGGCATCAGAAATCTCCCAAATCTGATAATATTTATGATTTTCAAATAATACTAAAGTAATACTCTTTGGCGACGATTTTTCCCCAGTTGAGGATGTGAACCTGAACACCCGAGTGTTCCTGTGGCCGCTCGACATGGAGGAGACCATCGACCTGACCCTCAAAACGCTGTACACGAAGAAGACGATGGCCGAGGACAAGCTGCGAAGCCGCAAGGTTGGCCGCAAGATTGAACATGACTTCTACAATTTTTTTTATTATTTATTTGAATAAGTGATTATTATAATTATTGTATTGTTTTGTTAATGTATAAAAAATAATGATTAATCCAATGGAATTGCTTATAAACTAACATTTTAATTTCGATATTAATATTGTAATTTATATTTTGGAAATTTGAATATGTATAAATCAATTGGGTATTGCATGCTGTAAAACAGTAAAATATGAGAAACGATTTACTTTGGACAAAGTCTTATACCATATTTTATGCAATTAATTATTTATTATTATTAAGGCCATCTTCGAGGAGAAGCTCAAGAGGCACGAGAAGGAGTTGGAGCAGTTCCGGAGGTTCGACCCGCCGCTCCTCAACCTGGACCTCCTGAAGGACGTGGTGGGGAAGGTGGACGAGATATTTAAGAACTTGACGGTGGGTAGAGTGAACATACATACAAAAATCACGCCTATATCCCCGACGGGGTAGGCACGGCAGAGGTTAATCAACACCCACCCATGTAATAGGTGGCGTACTTTTTGCTATTAATCGGGCACAGGAAATCCTAGTACATTGCTAGGTGGTTTAAGAGGAATGCCCATTACTCATTGCTGTTTTAACCCTTAGTCGCTTTGTACGACACCCGCGGGAGAGATTTTGGGTGGTGACAATTGTATTCTGCTCTGCCGTCACCACTCAGCTTTGAGTAGAGTGAACTGAGTGAAGACATTTCGAAGTTATTTGAATTAGAATCACATCAGGATAATGATACCTATCGGTATCAATTTTTATTAGTAGATGTGAAAAATTAACATTCTCATATTTGGCTGTGTGGTTTTACAGGAAGACAAGTATGAAGCGGAGGACATAATCAACGAAGAGACGTTACTGGACCAGGAGGTGTCCGTCTACTTCAGCCTCCAGACAATGCTGGCCAGCATTGACCCGTTCCATAAGCTATGGCATACCGCTTTTGACTTTTACGATGGATATGAGAAATGGTGAGTGACTTTTATGCACGGTTCCTATCTACTATTAGTAGGCCCGCCAAATATTAAATCGATTTTGTCTGAAGCTTCTTAAGAGCGCGCCTATGCGTGTTTTGGCAAAACAATATTTTGTTTGTTGGGTGAAAAATCGTATGGCGAATTTGAGACCGCTTTTTAAAAACTTTAGCTTAACGAGCATTTATATATATTATTTTTTTATTTATCTAAACTGAATTAATTAAAAAGAATAACGTACAAACTATTAGAATGAAAGTACAGTCAACGGCTCTTTAGACTACCCAAAACTGTTAAATTTCTTTAATCGATTGTCAACCTTATCTTGTTGGCAGTAGAGCCAAAAGTCGATTGAGAAAATTGAACAGTTAGAATGAGAAATTTTGGTCTTTTTTGATTCAGTAAATTGTCTACTGAATCACAAAAGACCAAAATTTATCATTTTGTAGTTTCAGGGGAGTGAAGACGTTATCGCTCGATACAAAAGTATTAAAAAATGTAGGCAATTGCATTCATTACTCGCGCCGCGTATTTGCACTTCACAATCCTCTTAAGATCTTAAGATTCTAACACCCATATGCATGGTCGGTTCCTCGAGATTTCCACCTTGAGGTCTCCTCAAAGATTAATAACAGCGCTTTCCTCGTTATTTCTGAGGTTATTTCAAGTTTTGTTGACTACCATTATTCATAAAGGTTCATTCATGAAGGTAACTAGTCCATAAAACTTGAAACGCCCATTATCACACAGGTACCACGGTCCTTTCCTGGGCCTGGACGCCGAACAGATTGCGGAGGACGTGGAGGCGTGGTGGAAGCTGCTGTACAAGCTCGGCAAGCAGATGTTCGAGTACCCCGGCGCCAAGCGTATAGCAGACATGGTCCGCAACAAAGTGGAGAAGTTCAAGGTGTTGCTGCCGGTGCTGTGCGCCATTTGCAACAAGGTCAGTCGTCACCAGCCACTGATCTCTATTACCTGTACAAGTACGCTGGACTGAAGGTTGTCATCCAAAAAATGACGCCAATTTGATTATCGCCATCTTGGCGCTGATGGCACTGGTGTACGAAGGTTTTGCTTTCCGGTCGAGGGGGCGCTTCAAATAAGATAACATAAGAAATTTGACATTTAAGTAGACGTATTCAGTCCAGCGTACTTGGCACAGGCTGTCGTGGCCAGGAAAATTTTTGGAGGGAAACACCAGTGTTTTTTCGATAGTAAAAAACTATTTACTGGCAAGACACAAAATCAGTACCGCTCTGACCCCGTACCACGGGACGTGGACACATCTCTTTCGGGGGACAGAAAATGTTTTCCTCTCGCTCTAAGCTCCCGAGACAAAACACTGTCAAGTGGTGGGGAGGAACTTGTCCACATCCCCGTGTTAAGCCCACGCGTGGACGCGCGGTGAGGCAACAGACCGAAGAAGATAGGAAGAATGAGCCATAACCCCATAACTCACCATGGCACGCTTGCCCAGTGCGGATTGGTAGGTATTAACGACTATGAATGCAGCCGGAACCATCATGAAATCTTCATAATTTTTTTTATTTCACACCTGACCATAAGGTAGCCTTAGTGGAATTTTCCGCCCGCTACGCCTACGGAAAATATCACTTCTTGGTCAGATGACATAAATAAGAACTTAACTTGGGCGATAAAATAGAAAGCCTCAGAACGCATATTTATCGCCCTCGCCATCGGCTTAGGCTTCATATACTTACGATCTGAAACAAACCTCGCTTCTATTAGAGCCGCCATACACGGAAAGTAAACTACAATCGTCTACGAGACCGCGCGAGCATTTAGTATGCAGTCGCAGCTTGAAGCAGTTCATCCTGGCTGCCTTAAGCTTTCCGTGTATGGCAGCTCTAATAGCCGCGAGGTCCGGGCGGGCTCGTCTGCCCGTATGCCGGCGGGCATGCCCGTGCAGCGAACGCCCGCTCACCCGACGCGCGGCAGGGCATGCGCGACCGGCACTGGGCGCGCATCGGCGCGCTGGTGGGCGCGGACGTGGCGCACGGGCCCGCGGCCACGCTGGCCGACATGGTGGAGCTGGGCGTGCACGCGCACGCGGCGCAGCTCGAGGAGATCGAGCAGCACGCGTCCAAGGAGCACGCGCTGGAGCGCGCGCTGGCCAAGATGCGCGACGAGTGGCGCGGCGTCAGGTTCGAGGTGCTGCCCTACAGGTGATCTGAGCTGCCCACTGACCTCTATTATACTAGTACGCTGGACTGTAGGTTGTCATCCAAAACATGAAGCCAATTTGACTATCGCACTCTAGGCGCTGATGGCACCGGTGAGCTAAGGTGAACGTCCTTCTTCTCCCTGCCCTGTTCCCAGTCTGTCTGGGGTCGGCGCAGTGTGTTTCCTCTTCCATTCGTATCGGTTACACGTCATCAAGCCATCCGCTCCCGTTTGATTCGTATCATCCATTACTCCGTAAAGGTGCTATAGTCCGCCAAGTTCGTGCGCGACCTTCCTGCGGTATGAGACGGTGGCGGGGACGGGGCACTCTAGATGTTAGCGGGGGCGGGTGATGCAGCGAGGTGCGAGTTTTCCCTTCTGCGCACGAAGTTGTCAAACTATAGCTACATGTAGACAAGATCGGAGAGTACGTCAGTTGACTGTGGATCGTTGACAGTGGTGTTTGTTACTGTAGGACTGTGGTGACAATAATGAGTTCAATACAAAAACGTAAAATGAAAATATTACAACAATGCTGACCCTAGATAGCCATGGTTACGATTGGGTGCTGTCATACTCATCATACTCAAATACGACAATACTCGAGCGGACTCGACTCTACCGTACCGGACGAACGAACGGCAAATGTTTGGCAGGATAGCAGTTTCTATGCGAAAATAAAAATGTTGTTTTTACTGTTTTCCTCGCAATTTTTCCATATTTTCTCACATTTCATGCCTTGCCTGGCCCAAGACAATAATTTAAAAACCAAAATCAGCCAAATCGGCCCACCCGTTCCCGAGTTTTAGCGATACAAACGCACAGCAATTTATTTTTAATAAGAGGTGGAGAGTCGATCTGGAGGCACACTGCAAAACATGGACTGAGTTGGCTCGAAATTGCTCGAGATGGAGGGTTACGGGGGAGGCCTTTGCCCAGCAGTGGGATCTATTAGGATAGTTATAAAAAAAAGAAGATAGAAGATATGGTAAGCCAACACTCATTTCTATCCTGGCAGAGACACGGGAGTGGGCATCCTGACAGGTCTGGACGACATCCAGCAGCAGTTGGATGACCACATCATGAAGGCGCAGACCATGCGGGGCTCGCCCTACGTGAAGGCCTTCGAGGCGGACATGGTCGCGTGGGAGGAGAAACTGATCAGCATGCAGGACATTCTGGACCAATGGTTGCAGGTAAAAGTCTATAATTGAACTATTAGCCTGTAATTTAAACAATACAAAGAAACTATTCGATTTGAATTTTAACATTATATAAATGTTAGAAAAATTAGTACAAAGATTTTGGTGGTTAGAAAAAGAATTTCGAAAAATTTTGATCCGGGCAGGTGCCTGACCGCTCGGCTACCCAAGACACTAATTAACTTGCCGAAATTATTCTAAACTTCACGTTGTAAGCCAATGGTTAACCTCGCAATGTAGAAATAAATTTCAAACATTCCAAAGCAGATATTTTTACAAATACCGTGCGTTCGGTGAAGCTTGGGTTTGCTTTGTAAACTATTCGATTATAATTTTAACATTATATAAATGTTAGAAAAATTTGTACAAAGACTTTGATGGTCAGAAAAAGAATTTCGAAAAATTATGAATGTGAAATCTTAATACAAAGAAAATTTGTGGTTAGAAAAAGTTCGAGAAACTTCTTGGTTGGCCGAGGTATCTGCCCGGAATGCGGAGGACGAGGGTTCGATTCACGCATCAACGACTATAATTTTTCGAAGTTTTTCTAACCACAAATGTTCTTTGTGATAATTTTTCTAACATAATATAATGCTGAAATAAAAATTAAAATAATTATAAGTATTTTTATATTAGTATTATTATATGGATGGAAAATAGACATTAGAAGACTCGACACGTATTTCTCAATTTTCTTTCATTTCGATTCTAAATGTGAATGTGTTTGAGAAGAATGAAAATGGAGTGATTCTATTGGTTCTTCTCCCACTCTATTTTAAAATGGAGCGATTCTATTGGTTCTCCTCGGACACATTCCCCACAACGCATCCTTGCACAGATCTGTCAGAAAAGCACCCTTAAGGCAGTGCACGCGGCGCTATGGAGATGACACGCCGCGCGGGTGTCCGCGCCGTACACGCTTAACGCAGCGCACGGCCTAAGGGCTCGTGCTGAATTTCTATCATACTGTAGCCACAGGATAAACTCTGTCGCAAAATAGGCTCTGAAAAGAGCCGTGGCACAGGACAACAAAGAAATCAAATAAAAACATTCCATTCCTGCAAGAACACGCTACGACTTTTACTCCAACGCTTCCTCCTAAAATACCATTTCCACTCCACCGCCTGTTTCAGTGCCAAGCCACTTGGATGTACCTAGAGCCGATCTTCTCCTCCGAGGACATAATGCGTCAGATGCCCACGGAGGCGCGCAACTTCCGCGACGTGGACAAGGAGTGGCGCGCCATCATGGCCGCCACGCAGAAGGAGCCACTGGTGCTACCAGCTACTGACTTTCCGGGCCTGCTCAAGAAGCTACGCTACAATAACTCTCTGCTGGACGACATACAGCGCGGCCTCAACGACTATCTAGAGAAGAAGAGGCTCTTCTTCCCAAGGTTAGACATGCATACATAAATGTATCACGATGGGGTAGGCAAAGATGAAATGACACCCACGTGTCGCTAAATGTTAGGTCCCATGAAATATATATATAAGCCGTGTGGTGACGGCAGAGTAGAATACAATTGTCACCACCCCAAAGCTCTCCCGTGGGTGTCGTACAAGGCGACTAAGGATTAAATCATTGATGAGGAATGGGCAGCAGCGTTCCTCTTATACCACCCAGCAATGTACTGCGACTTTTGTGCCCGATAAATGGCAATAGGCTCGCCACCTATTACATGGGACCTGACATATTTGGCGAAACGTGGGTGCTAGTTCACCTCTGCCTACCCCTTCGGGGATATAGGCGTGATTTATGTATGTATGTATGAAATATATGGCCAGCCTTTTGCCATGTATCGGGCACAAAAGTCGCAGTACATTGCTAGGTGTAGTAGGCTATGCACGCACGCATAGGCACGCAGTGGGAGGCACTGGTGTTGCCAGCCACTGACTTTCCGGGCTTGCTCAAGAAGCTTCGCTACAATAACTCTCTGCTGGACGACATACAGCGCGGACTCAACGATTATCTGGAGAAGAAGAGGCTCTTCTTCCCGAGGTTAGAAACGTACATGAGTAAACAGCCTCCGTGGTTTATTTGTTCGTCCACCACGATCCAGAGGTCCCGGTTCGACCACAAATTTGTACTCTATTTGGTGGGTGGTACGACTTATTTCAAGTCCGCCTGGCTAACTACCACCATCTTATGAAAATCTGTCGCCATAATAACAAATGTTAACAGCATTAGTGATAAGATCGCCAGACCCTCTGTGGTTTAGGGTTCCAGGTGAGGCTCGATTCCATCTTCGACCCTTATCGTCACTTACTTCAGACAGGGAAGCTCTTGCCCTTTATCTCACCTGATGGTGAGGTCCGGTATAAAAAAAAACCTTTGTCTGAAACCCGTCTTGTCTCCACCTAAGGTTCTTCTTCCTGTCCAACGACGAACTCCTAGAGATACTGTCGGAGACCAAAGACCCTATGCGGGTGCAGCCCCACCTCAAGAAGTGCTTCGAGGGCATTTACACTCTGGAATTCAATGCCGCGAAGGAGATCGTGGGCATGGCGTCAGCGGAAGGGGAAGTCGTCAAACTGTCTACTAGCATACAACCAGCTGATGCTAAGGTAACAACTTTATTTATTTATTTAAATAAGTTCACTGTTACAATTTTTACACGACGACTACAACGACTATTTAAGTATGTATATGTAATGTAAGCGCGCGCGATATAAAGAGTACTAACCGCGCGAGGCGAGGCGGTACGAGTCGGGTACCGGATCCCGTTTTATGTAAGCCGATTTTAGCTGCTTTCGTCTACCCACCACTCTCACACTTTGCTATTATTCTCAATGTGTGCGAGAGACGGGTAGACGGAAACAGCTGCAATTGACAACATTTCATTTTTTCAACATACCTACCCTTTATTATGATGTTATATGAAATTAAACCGAAAATGAAGACACCCATATTTTTAATTTCTTCTGAATTCCGTCGTTTTCATACAAAAAATCATGACTGAAATACCGGTCATTCTAAACAGACGTAAGTGCCAAATGACGACACTGTCGTGGACGAATGGCGAAATCACTCTTCTTCTTCCTGCCCTGTTCCCAGTCTATCTGGGGTCGGCGCAGTATGTTTCCTCTTCCATTCATATGTCAGACGTCATCAAGCCATCCACTCCCTTTTGATTCATATCATCCATCCCACCGTAAAGGTGCTAGTGATGAATGAATGTATAGAAAAGAGACGGAACGGACCATGTCGAGAGACCCATGAACGGAGAGAGTGATTAGAATGACAACATTCCAATCCATACTGCTCAAGGTTTTGGCTTAGGTTTTACAGGCGGCCGCCTGCCTGACACCAACCCTCCTTGGGTACGCTGTTGTTGGTGGTTTGCCCTCCACCATTCGGGTGCCCCAAGGTGCTTATTGGTCTACACCGGGCAATCTCCCTTAGTCGACTTTTACGACACCCATGGGATGAGTTGGGGCTGGCCTATTCTACGTTATTTGTTCGCTCCCAGGCCAGCATAGAATGGCGAAATCACTCTTGACTCGAAAAATAAAAATCTCACTTGTCAAAATTGACGAACTGGCGTTTCCGGTGTCGAAAATAAAAACATTTTAC
The DNA here is from genome assembly GCA_963931975.1 of Cataclysta lemnata. Classification (NCBI taxonomy): domain Eukaryota; kingdom Metazoa; phylum Arthropoda; class Insecta; order Lepidoptera; family Crambidae; genus Cataclysta; species Cataclysta lemnata. The sequence continues at coordinate 15,106,114 of OZ008348.1, forward strand.
TTGAAATGTTTGAAATTAATTTCAAAGTCAAATACGTTTTAAATTAAAGTTTATGAAGGATTTCATTTTATTGCTACTCTAATATTGTTAATTTCGACGATGACAATTAATAACATTGGATTTGATTTATGACTGACGTCTGTCATCATGTCTATGATAACTTTTTTATTCTTCCATCTAGGAAGGCAAACGTTTTAATTCATACATCCCCGACCGTGACGTTATCGCATGATTTTTACATTTTATTTTTTTTTCTCTGTTATTAAGTAATAAAAAAAATTAATAAAAATATTTTCGAAGTCAGGATTGGTAAATAAAGAAACGGTATTTTTATTTTGGGAGGTTGTCATTTTTGAAGTGTTGTCAATTGGCTTACATGATAACGTCACTCACCATCAGGTGAGGTGAAGCTTCCCCGCTTAGCATGGAAGAGTTGCTAGCTCCATGCGCGTCCTCTCGTGGCCAGGGCATGGTCGAGCGGTGGCTGCAGCAGCTGGAGCACCAGATGGCCGTGAGCCTGCGCGACGTCGCCGCGGAGGCCGTCGCGGCGTACGCGACCGCGCCGCGCGGGCAGTGGGTGCTCGCCTGGCCCGGCCAGATCGTGCAGGCCGGCTCCTGCGTGCAGTACACCGCGGAGGTTCGATGCGATACACTCACTGACCTCCAATAGGCAATAATATTAAAATAACTTGGTATCATTATAAACCGACATTCAATAACTTGTAAATAATAATAATAAACAGTTTTATTGCACACAATAAACATTACAAAAGACAAAAACACAAAAAAATAAGCCAATTTGATTATGGCCGTCTTGGCGCTGATGGCACTGGTGTACGGAGGTAAACGTCCACTAATATTAGAGATGCACAAATACAAGCAACAAACGTCGAATTTAGTACCCTTGCCGTTAGAGGGGGCGCTTCAATTGGCACAAGAAACATTTAACATTTTTATAGTAGACGTATTTTTTCTACAGCATAGTAGACGGTACCAGTATAGTAGACATATTCAGTACAGTACTTGTAAAATAGAGGTCAGTAAAAACATTCAACTGGCCTCCCTGTTGCGGGGAGCGCGCTAGCGTAGTGCGCGCTAGATTGCGTAAACTAAGCAATGTTCGCTAAGGCCGGTCATCGGATGGGTGACCAAAAATTTACTATCGCGAGTTCCTCCACACTTCGAAAGGCAAGTCAAGCCGTTGCTCCCGGCTGCATCTGCAGTCGTTAATACTCATCTACCCGCACTGGGCCAGCGTGGTGGGTTATGGCCCAATCTCTCTATTTTCTTTCATCCATAGGTCACACGTCATCAACCCACCCACTCCTTTTTGATTCATATCATCCATCACACAAAGTTGCTAGTTACGAATGAATGTATATATAGAAAAGAGACGGAAAGCACCATGTCGAGAGACCGATGAACGGAGAGAGTGATTGGAATGACAATATTCCAATCCACACCACTCAAGGTTTTATAGGCGGCCGCCTGCCTGACACCAAACCTCTTTAGGTTTGCTGTTGTTGGTGGTTTGACCTCCAACATTCGGGTGCCCCAAGCTGCTCATTGGTCTACACCGGGCATTCTCCCTTAGTCGACTTTTACGACACCCATGGGATGAGTCTGGGCTGGCCCATTCTTATTCTATTTGTTCGCTTCCAGGCCAGCCAGCATAGTAGACTAGATTGCAATATCGCTAATTTTGGCTATTTCGTGTGTGGCCGCAGGCAATAGAAGCTATCCAGTCGTCGAGCCTGCCGCAGCTGGTGGAGCGAAGTACCCAACAAATCAACGGCCTGGTATACTTGGTGCAGGGCGACCTCGACCCTGGCAACAGGATCACAGTGGAGGCCCTGATCGTTCTTGACGTGCACGGTAAGAGAGTAATTAGAAAAATAAGACATTACAAAGATTTTGGTGGTTAGAAAACCAAGCGTCTTGGTAGGCCGAGTGGTAGGCCCACTGCAATCCGGGCAGGTGCGTAAGCACCTGCCCGGATTGCAGTGGACGCGGGTTCGATTCCCGCATCTAGACCATAATTTTTCCATAATCTTTGTACAAATTTTTCTTAAATTTATATAATGTTGAAATTAAAATCGAATAAATAAGACATTACATACATACATACATAAATCACGCCTAAAGGGTAGGCAGGGGTGAATTAACACCCACGTTTCGCCAGTTATAATAAGTCCCAGGTGGAGAGCTAATTGCCATATATCGGGCACGTAAATCGCAGCATATATATGCTAGGTGGTATCAGTCGAGGAATGCTGCTGCCCATTACTCATGGCAATAGACTCGTCACCTACAAGATGGGACGTAAAATTGGAGAAACGTTGGGTGATTTATGTATGCATTTATGTATTAAGTTGTTAACAAAGTTGGTCATTTGGTAACTGCCGCACTCAGAGACGTCAATTAACGATAATGAGTACTGAATGTCAAAAAATGACAATTCAAAACTAGTCTCTATTCGTGTCATGTCTTTGGTCTAAATTTAAATGACAATTTTTGACATTAAGTATTCATTAAAGTTATTTGACGTCTCTGGGTGCGGCAGTTAGAAGTAAATCTGACTTCGATTTTCTCCAATTGCATAAAACAAACCTTTAATTGTCATCACCAGCCCTTTAAGCAGCTAACCAGCCCTGTCCCCACTGCTGGGATACGGGTCCTTCCTATGGATGGATGAATATAAGGAGATTGGGCCATAACCCGCCACGCTGGCCTAGCAGCCGGGACCAATGGTATAACGTGCCTTCTGAAGCATGGAGGAAGTCGAGATCATAAATTTTTGGTCACCCATCCAATGACAGGCCTTAGCGAACATTGCTTAGTCTACGCAATCGCAGGCGAAGCGCGCTATGCCACTGTGCTAGCGAGCTCCTCTACATAATAAATAGCATATCCCTGACCGCGTCGCGACGGCCGCGACGCCGCTCACTAAGGATAAATCAGTGATTAGGAATGGGCAGCAGCGTTCCCTCTTACACAACCTAGCAATGCACTCCGACTTTTTTGCGCGTTAAATGGCGATAGGCTCGCCACCTTTTACATGGGACCTGACATAGTTGGCGAAACGTGGGTGCTAGTTGACCTCTGCCTACATGATATAGGCATCATTTATGTATGTATTCCTGGCCGTAGGTCGGTCAATCCTGGAAGAGATGGTGAGCCGCTCGGTCAGCACCATCACCGACTTCAACTGGATCTCGCAGCTGCGCTACTACTGGCGCGGCGACCGCGTCACCTGCTCGATGATCACCACGGACGTGGAGTACGGGTTCGAGTACCTGGGCAACACGGGGCGGCTCGTCGCCACGCCGCTCACCGATCGCTGCTTCAGGTGAATGTAAATGCAAGGCAACTGCCGAAGAAACGTCTACATGTTCTTCTGTCTTTTTATTCCTGGGTTTGATGAGTTGAAGCGATGAGATGAAGCTAAAGAAGTGCGAAGATATCGTAGCTAGCGGAATTAAGTGATATAAGTCTATACCTTCTCCACATATAGCCTAAGAGGGTTGGAGTCAAGCAAAAACTAAACCAAAACCTTAAGCGGTATGGATTGGAATGTTGGCATCCCAATCACTCTCTCCGTTCATCGGTCTCTCGACATGGTCCGTTCCGTCTCTTTTCTATACATTCATTCATCCCTAGCACCTTTCCGGTGTGATGGATGATATGATTCTGAAGGGAGTGGGTGGGTTGATGACGGGTGACCGATATGAATGGAAGAGGAAACAAACTGCGCCGACCCCAGATAGACTTGGAACAGGTCAGGTAGAAGAAGTAGGAGGAGCCTTCAGCTATAGTAGAAAGGATTGGATTGATTGATTATTTATGTACCTATGTTTGTTCTTAACGCTCTATTGAAATTTTAGAACTCTGATGAGCGCGTTGAAGCTGAACCTAGGCGGGGCTCCCGAGGGTCCAGCCGGCACGGGCAAGACTGAAACCACCAAAGATCTGGCTAAGGCGGTCGCCAAGAAATGCGTGGTCTTCAACTGTTCAGACGGCCTGGATTACAAAGCGCTCGGAAAGTTCTTCAAGGTGATTTATTAAGGGCCTGTTCCACAATCGACGGGTAAGTCCTGAATAGCTTACTTGACAGATCATTTGACAGTTGTAATATGAAATGTATGTCAATTGAACTGCCAAGTTAGCTATCCAGAACTTACCCGTTGATTGTGAAGCAGGCCCTAAGTTAACTGTACAGGTTTTTGTTGACTGAAAGTGTCACAACTCATCGAACTCCTTGATGAATACTTTAGAGAGAAACGCCTATACTACACGGTCAACCAAATAACTTTCAGGTAGACTCTCGGGGAAATATAATATTAACCTTTGAACTCTGTTAGTCATGAATCAAATAGGCTTAAGCATATTAAATGATTGTAACTTAATGATTGTATAATATTCGAGTCCGTTTTGTCAAAGCTGTCAAATATCTCTGATTTGACAAACCTTAACGTATTTACCATAAGGCTGCTATTCCACCAGAGCTGTGCGAGGATGCGCTGCGAGGAATGTGTTTGGTGTAGGGATGTGTTTGTTTGGACATTTCTCGCAACACATCCTCGCACAGCTTTGGCGAAAAAGCACCCTTAGGCACGACTTTTTGCTTTGCAGGACTTTAGTTTACTGAGGAAATTTGACGTATTGTGGTACTCTGACGATGACGTGCTCTTGACTGTACCTTAAATTCATAACTGTGTTGTGATTTTTTAATTTTATATACTCATTTCTCAATGAAAGCAATGACGGGTCGTCCAGGGCTTAGCGCAGTCCGGCGCGTGGGCGTGCTTCGACGAGTTCAACCGCATCGACCTGGAGGTGCTGTCGGTGGTGGCGCAGCAGATCCTGTCCATCCAGCTGGCCATCCTGCGCCGCGAGAAGCGGTTCGTCTTCGAGGGCACCGAGATCAGCCTCAACCCCACCTGCTCCGTCTTCATCACGATGAATCCTGGGTGAGTGTTGCTGCCGCACTCGGAGACGTCACTTAAATTTTGATGAGTACTTAAAATCAAAATAAATCATTTAAATCTAGACCGGCAAGAATAGCGAATAGTTTTGAATTGTCATTTTTTACATTAATTAGGTACTTCACTAACGTAATAAATTAACTTCTCAAAGTGAGGAAGTTAGATTTGTACAATTAAATGTCGATCTTAATTTTATTCAACCTATGTGAATAGGTAGACTTTAACGGGATTTTCTGTAGTTGATATTGTTTTCTGTGGGAATTCAAAAAAAATGATAATAAGAACTAATATGATGATGATGAATTATATTTTTTTACTGTCTGGGGAAACTCAAATTCTCAAAATCTTCTTGTAATTTAGGCGTCTTACTCAGAAACGGTAATTAAAATTAATGAGTACTTGATACAAAAAATAACATGTTCACCATACACCTGGCAAGAATAGCGACTATAGTCCGACAATTTCGTGCGCGACCTTCCTGCGGTATGAGGGGCGGTGTTGGGGACGGGACGCTCTGGATGTTGGCGGGGGCGGGTGATGCGGGGAGGAGGGGGAACTCGCTCCCCCCGCATCACCCGCCCCCGCTAGCGTCTTGAGTGCCCCGTCCCCGCCACCGTCTCGTACCGCAGGAGCGTCGCGCACGAACTTGGCGGACTATAGTTTTGAATTGACGAAATGCACGTTAAGAAACCATTTAATTTAAAGTCATGTGTCTGAGTACGGCTGTTATTTGTGAAGGTACGCCGGGCGAACGGAGCTACCAGACAACCTGAAAGTGCTGTTCCGCACTGTCGCCATGATGGTGCCGGACTACGCCATGATCGGGGAGATCACGCTCTACTCCAATGGCTTCGTGTGTGCTGGACCGTGAGTTGTTGAATTTTTTAATAATTTCATTTCAGCCAGGTAATAGACACCTTTTTACTGTTGTTAAATCGTTTCATTTTATTTCAGCCGCGTAATGAACACCATTTTAGGTTTCTGTACCCAAAAGGTAAAACGCGGGATCCTATTACTTAGACTCCGCTCTGTCCATCCGTCGGTCTGGCACCAGGTTATATAGCTCATGAACCGTGATTGGTAGACAGTTGAAATTTTCACAGTTGAACTTGAGCATTTCTGTTGCCACTATAACAACAAATACTAGTTAATAAACAGAATAAAATAAATATTTAAGGGGGCTAACCATAAAACAGACATGATTGTACAAATAAGCATGTTAAAGCGGCAAGAAGTAGTTCTCCGCTTCGCCACTAGATGGCGTTAAGCAGCTCAATGTTATGAGGCGGTGTTGTGATTTTTATGTCACACCTGACGATAAAGTTGACTTTTCTATGCCCACTCCCTGGTCAGGGGGTGTCAAAAAATTATTAAATTACCTGGGGCAATAAAAAAAGCCTCAATCCGCATATTTATCGCCCTCGCCTTCTTGCGATTTGAGACATTCTTTGTGCCCTTGGTAGATATAGTCCGATAACTTCGTGCGCAAGCCTCCTGAGGAGCGAGTTTTCCCTTCGCATCACCCGCCCCCGCTAACATCTGGAGTGCCCCGTTCCCGCCACCCTCTCATACCGCAGGAAGGTCGCACACGAAGTTGTCGGACTGTAATTCATTCTTCGGGGATATAGGCGTGATTTAGGTGGTGTTAAGATTGTGTTGTACTTTTCTTGTACCCCTTGCAGACTGGCGCGCAAGATCGTGCAGGCGTACAAGCTGTGCTCGGAGCAGCTGTCCTCGCAGAACCACTACGACTACGGCATGCGCGCCGTCAAGTCCGTGCTGCTGGCCTCGGGCGCGCTCAAGAAGAACTACCCGGAGAAGGACGAGGCGCAGCTCGTGCTGAGGGCGATCATCGACGTCAACATGCCCAAGTTCCTCTCGCAGGTATAGTTGTGGCATGGGAGGTTTTTTTAGTGATACAGGCAGGTTTCGATATTCCCGCATCAGGACTATACATTTTCGAACGTTTTCTAACCACAGATTTGTTTGAGGATTTTTTTGACAATTTTACCTGTTCGCTTGTTCATTATGGTGCCGGCCACACTGCGGAGGTCTGAGTTCTGCGGTCTGCTGTCCGCGTTCACTGTAACAATGTCGCGCTTACGAAAAGCGCATTATCTACATTTTAACCTATAACTTCTTAGAAAGACGTGTTTAAAGGATTGAAAACATCCGATTTTCAATCCATATTTTAGGTTATATAGATTAAAGATCAGAGGTGCTCTCTTTTAACCACTGGCATTTAATAGAAACAGATATCTCAACATTCCAAAAATTAAATGAAATCGACAGTCTGCCTGCGGTATACTCGTATATGAACGGCGACAGAATCACCAAAGGGATCACCAAAGGATTTTATCATTACAGGACGTGCCGCTGTTCGCCGGCATCTACTCAGACCTGTTCCCCGGCGTGGAGATACCGCAGCCTGACCGCGCCGAGCTGCTGCGCTGCATCATGAAAGACCTGGAGAAGAGGAATCTGCAGCCAACCGAGTGGTACCTGGAGAAGATCATCCAGGTGACTCACTATGCGAAGATAAGAAATCTCACCTTTATTGTGTAATTCTGCATCTTTTGGCTTTTTGTCCGGGTTTCTTTCACGAGTGACAATAATAAAGCAAACGTTTGATAATGTTCATACATACATAATGTGTACGGTTTATTCACCGCACATATTGCTGACATAAACGCGACACGCATAATGCAATAAGTCTTTAAAGACAGCGCGCACATTTTAACTATAACTAAGAACAAATTTTGGGAAATTACAACTCTTTACGGGAATTATTGTTTAACTTTTCCTCCCGCTGTGCGACACTCAAATATCAACACAAACAACTCTGCCTTGTACGGACCCACTAAAACCCGCACAATATACCTAGGTCATAATATAAATCGCAATATTTTGCCATTCATAACTCATCGCTGTCTTTACCCTTAATCGCCTTGTACAACATCCGCGAGAGAGATTGATGGTGGTGACTATTGTAGTATTCTGCCGTCACCACACGGCTAATGTTAGTTATGTCAGTCATCTTAAATAGTGAAGATATTATTACTATCCACTGTCTGACTGTCTTAGTAAAAAGTTTAAATTGATTTTAGATTATTATTTTGATTTATATTCGAACTATAGAAAATGTCAGAAAAAATTTTACACAGACAAATAGGTCAGACATAGCAGTAGCCCAGATTGCGGAAGACGCGGGTTTGATTTCCGCGTCAAGACTTCTTCAAACATAATCTGACGTATTTTTCCTTTTATTCATCATCGCCCTACCCTTATCTCATCCTATTTGGGGTCGGCGCAGTATGTCCTCTATTTCAATTCTCTTCTGTCACTCGTCATCTGCTCATCCACATCAATCACCTTCATATCACACAATCCATCCATCTTTTCAGTGGTTTTCCTTTACTTCGAGATCCATCAACAAATATGTCCATAACTTTTTTACTCACATTCATGGCATCCCGTCTCATAACATGTCCATACCAAGCTAAACTGCTCCCTTTCACCTTCTCTGTTACTGGCGCCACTTTCAGACTCCCTCTTACGTACTCATTCCTCTTCTTATCCATTTTTATCACTACGCACATCCAACTCAACATTCTCATCTCTGCCGACATTCTCATCCATACATGACGACAGGTCTTATAACAGACTTGTAGATCTTTCCTATCCTTGTATTTTTGTTTGTATCGATTTTAGATTTACGAGATGATGCTGGTCCGCCACGGGTTCATGATCGTGGGCCCCCCGATGGGGGGCAAAACGCAGGCGTACCAGGCGCTGGCGGACTCGCTTCGAGCCTTGCAGCTGATGAAGCCGCCGCCGCGGCACAAGGAGTTCGGCGCCGTCTACCGCATCCTCAACCCGAAGGCCATCACCATGGGCCAGCTGTATGGCTGCTTCGACCCCGCCTCGCATGAGTGGTGAGATCTCATGAGGAACCGCCCCCGTGGTCGTTGGTCCAGCATGCTAAGCGCCATGTCTTACCAGCCTCGCAGAAATCCACTTGGTAGCTAGTCTTACTCCGGTGTCTTCTATGCTGGCCTGCGAGCGAACAAATAAGTAAAAGTCGACTATGGGAGTGGAGGGCAAACCACCAACAACAGCACATCCCAAGGGGGTTGGTGTCAGGCAGGCGACCGGCTGTAAAACCTAAGCCAAAACCTTGAGTAGTATGGATTGGAATGTTGTCATTCCAATCACTCTCTCCGTTCATCGGTCTCTCGACATGGTCCGTTCCGTCCCTTTTCTATAAATTCATTCATCACTAGCACCTTTACGGTGTGATGGATGATATGAATGAAAAAGGAGTGGATGGCTTGATGACGTCTGACCGATATGAATGGAAGAGGAAACATACTGCGCCGACCCTAGATAGACTGGGAGAAGAAAAACGTAGTCTTACTCCGGTCCCTGTCAATGCGCTGCTTGAGTTCTGGGGATGCTTCGTTCTGCAATATGCTGTACCTACAGCATCGGGTACTTGGACTGCAACTGAATATTTGCATCAATTTTAGCAAAAGGAAATAAATCGAGATCTGATGAGGAACCGCCTATCTAGGAGCTCGCTAGCGCAATGACATAACGCGCTTGGCCTGCGATTGAGTACACTAAGCAATGTCGCTAAAGTCGGTCATTGGATGACCAAAAATCTGACTTTCTTGGTTCTTCTTTGGTTTTACTGGGTGACTAAAAATTTCACGTTAAGCCGTTGGGCCCTGCATGCATCTGCAGTCGTTATACTTACCAACCGGCACTGGGCCAGCATGGTGGGTTATGGCCCGATCTCCCCATATTCTTCCATCCATAGGCAAGGCCCGTGCCCCAGCAGTGGAGATATTAAAGCGCTGGTGATGATTATGATGATCTCCAGTCATTTAGTCATCCGAGAGACGCCCACTGTTGGCATAGGCCTCCCCCAAGGATCTCCAAACCGGTCGGTCCTGCGCTGCCCGCATCCAGCGGCTTCCCGCGACCTTCCCCAGATCGTCGGTCCACCTCGTGGGGGGCCTACCAACGCCATTCTCGGACCTTTCCGCCCCAACGGCCGTCAGTCCTCCTCGCAATGTACCCTGTCCACTCCTATCTATCCCCAGGGAGTACAGATTTGTACTCGGTTTGGTTAGTGGTAGGACTTGGCAGTCCGCCTGAGTAGCTGGGGTGCGTTGGGTGGGACTGGCTTATTCTACGTTTTCTTCGCGTATAATTTTTTTTTTTATTGAATTTATTTATTGTTTTATTCAATCTTAGTTTAGTTATGAACAAAAGCCCATTTAAATTAAATATTGAATGGTATTGAGAAGTACATTTATTGATCTTATGCTGCATCAGGTCGGACGGCGTGCTCGCCATAGCGTTCCGCGAGTACGCGATGTCGCTGACGCGCGACCGCAAGTGGATCCTGTTCGACGGGCCAGTGGACGCCGTGTGGATCGAGAACATGAACACGGTGCTCGACGACAACAAGAAGCTGTGCCTCATGAGCGGCGAGATTATACAGGTTTATAACGAAACGTAATCTTATTCCAGACCCCGTATTATTATTTCTATGACACCTATTTCAATTGCTTTGGTCTACCCGTCATTCTCACACTTCGCTATTATTCTCAATGAGTGAGAGAGACAGGAAGGTATACTAACAACTAGCAAACAATAAAATAATTTAAAAAAATTACAAATATTGTGAATAATGATCTGAATGAGTGTCGTGTGGTGACGGCAGAGCAGTATACAATTGTCACCACCCCCATCTCTCCCGTGGGTGTCTTACAAGGCGACTGAGGGTAAAGACAGCGATGAGTAATGGGCAGCAGTATTCCCCTTAGGCTATTAACTGCGATTTACGTGGCAATAGGCTTACCACCTATTACACGGGACCTAATATTTGGCGAAAGGTGGGTGTTATTTACCCTATTGCCTACCCCTTAGGCTTAGGGATATAGGCGTGATTTATGTTATGTATGTTAAGAAACAAACTTAAGAATTTTGTATAAATATTGTGAAGAATAATCAACTTATTACTATATTCGTCTCTTATCTAGATGACAAACAAGATGAACCTAATCTTCGAGCCAGCGGACTTGGAGTTCGCATCACCAGCAACGGTTTCGCGGTGTGGCATGATTTACATGGAGCCGGAACAGCTAGGTATGTATAATAATGTATTAACCAAAAATCCTTTTTTTGAAACGATACTACGATTAAGATGACCTAGGTTGCCATGTGGTGGCAGTAGAACAGATTACAATGGCAGGCTTATACTGCAGTTTTTTGTTCCTATAAGATGGCTATAGGTTCGCTCTCTTTTACAAGGGATTTAATATAGTTGGCGAAATATGGGTATTAATATACTTCTACCTACCCCTTCGGAGATAAAAAAGCGTGTAAGACGTTTGGCCAATGTATGACATATTTATTTTCTCAGGCTGGCGAGCGTTTCTCGCCTCTTACAATACTCACTTGAGCAAGCGACTGATCCCGGAACAATTTGAACTTATCCAGGAACTGATCGACTGGCTGGTTCCTCCCATATTCGAGTTCCAGCTCACAAAATGTCATAACTTCGTCGTCGTCGGCGAGATACACCAGTTCTATGTAAGTTTTTCTGTAATATAAATTAAGGAATCTTCTGGAATACCAGAATACAATCGTCAATGCCAAATAATATAATATTAAATCTAGTATAGGATCTAGCAATCAAGATTTGACGTGCCTTTTGAATAGCAATAGGTCCCGCTCCCTATCAAGACGGACCTAACATAAGACTAACATAGTTTTGAGTGAATTTAGCTCTGTCTAGCCCTTGGAGAGTATTGGCCTTCTGAAAAAGGCACAGGTTTTTTCCAAGAAGTATCGGCAAAATTAGTTTGCCTAGAAGAGAATAAACTAAAACCAATTGATAAAATTTGCCAATCCTTCCAATACATCCTAGTGACAATGTTCAAAATTCTAATACCGGCCAATACTATTTGAGATTATCACTTAGATATGAAAACTTTTAAATATTCCAATTTCCATGGATTGATGCCGGATTCAGGGGAAAGTCGGGGGGAAGTTTAATAATATCAAGCTTGGTCATATCAGGCCGCATGCAGACGATTTCGCTCTGGAAGAGTCTGGTCTCCTCTGACACGCAGGGTCCTGATTTCCTCAAAGATATTTTTAGTCGAGAGTTTTAAATCGCGGATACAGGTGCCCTTGAGTCTAGAGTACCTCTACTGGATATTGTTCACTGACCTCTATTAAACAAGTACGCTGGATTGTAGGTTGTTACCCAAATAATGAAGCCAATTTGATTATCGGCATCTTGGCGCTGATGGCACTGGTTAACGAAAGTGAAAGTCCACGGAACTATTATAAATATGCATTTGTAATGTCAAATACAAGCAACAAACGAATTTAGTACCCATGCCGCTCGATGGGGCGCTTCAGATCGGAACAAGAAACATTTGTCATTTTAGTAGAAGTACTCTGTCCAGCGTATTCGTATAATAGAGGTCAGTGATGTTGTTTCTGTGGCGCAGTCGTTCACGAGGCTGTTCACGTGCCTGCTGGAGGGCGAGAACCAGTTCAGCACTGTGTGGCTGCAGTGCACGTTCGTGTTCGCGCTGCTGTGGGGGCTCTGCGCCACGCTCACTGGTACCTACCATGATTTCATGCTATACAAGCTGACCCGGTATAGGTTGTTATGTCATATAAAGGTCGGCAACCAAATCGTAACCATGGCTACGGGATAATTTAAGGTCTCTGCATACGTAATGGAAAATACCTCGGACAGGACGGGGACGGGACGGGACGGGGACGGAGCCTCTCTAGTTCAAAACGCCCCGTGCACGTCCCGTTCACGTCCGTTCACGTCCGTTCGTGACTCCTTGACATATGTCCTTCATGGTACATTTTGTAAAAAACTATGTTTCTGCAGTCCCCGTCCCCGTCTCGTCCACGTCTCGTCGTAGCCATGGTTACGATTTGGTTGCCGCCATGGCACGTCAAATGTTTGACAGGAAAGCTGTTTATATAGGAAAATGACATTATTGTTTTTACTATTTTCCTCGCAAATTTTCCATATTTTCTCACCTTTTCCGGCTTGCCTGGCCCAAGAAAATGATTTCAATACCAAAATCAGCTAAATGGGCCCAGCCGTTGTCGAGTATTAGCGAGACAAACTCAGCAATACATTTTTATTGCCCCTTTATACGCCACCTTTGTCGCCACATTTGCATTAAGGATAATCCACCTATGATTCTATGGTATCATAACATATATCTACCTATGTCTTCCTTGCTCAGGTGACAGCCGGAAGACGTTCGACACGTTCTTCCGCAAGCTGCTGGACGGCGCGAACGCGGCCCACCCCAAGCCGAAGTCGTTCAAGCTGACCAAGAACCAGCTGTTCCAAGACAAAGACACCGTATTCGACTACGTGTACGACAAGAGGAACAACGGCACCTGGATCCCGTGGGCGGAGCTCGAAAAGGAGACGCCGCTGGCGGCCAATGCCAAAGTTTGTATCACCTCATCATTTATTTATTTATTTAAACTTTATTGTACACAAGCATTTTCATCCATAAGGCATTCTCTCAATCATCATCATCATCACCGGCCCTTGAATGTCTCCACTGCCAGGGCACGGGCCTTCCTTATGGATGGTAGAATATAGGGTGATTGGGCCATAACCCACTACGCTGGCCCAGTGCCGGTTAGTGGCTATTAACGACTGCTGCTGCCGCCGGGACCAACGGTTGAACGTGCCTTGCGAAGCACGGAGGAACACGAAATACTCATTTTTGGTTCAGAGGTATCTAAAGAGCGATTCATTGCAATAGCGTCAACATCCATTGATTGGTTTTTTCAACAATCCGCACGGGAGCCATCGTGGTTGGTTTCCCAAAAAAATATATTATCTAAGCCAAGTAGCTGGCGATACCTAACTTATTTCATACCGACAATAAAGTGGACTTTTACGAATGGCCAGACCGCAAGTATTTGACGATGGACGGATATGAGATCTTGATATGAGATAAGTATACATATAGTTTTACGCCACCATCCGTATTCATTTTTGGATGAATTTCAGTTACAAAATAAAGACGATTGACGGAAGTTGATTAGAACATTTTTTTTTATGTCAGTACCAATACAATTCACGTTGGCACCAGGTGAACGAAGTGATAATCCTCACAAACGAGAACGCCTGCCTCCGCTACTTCGTGTCCAAGATGGTGAGCGCCAAGATCCCCATCCTGCTGGTGGGGCCCACCGGCACCGGCAAGTCCTCGCTGGTGCTCAACTTCCTGCTGTCGCTGCCCAAGGACAAGTACATCACCAACACCATCAACTTCTCCGCGCGGACCACGGCCAATCAGGTTAGCCGCAGGTTTGGAGATTTGACGGCCTGTCGGATCGGGTTCGAATCCTGGCAGGGGCAAACACATTATTGTTCCCGAGTCATGGATGCCTATATTATATTTATGTAGTGTAATAAATGTTTCTATGTAGAATTATCATTTATTCATTTGCAAACTAAAATTGATGACTAAAATTGATGAAATCTTTGCTTTTGCGATTACGAATTTAAGATCGAAGAGACGGTGTCTCACATCTCTCGCATTGTTTATAGCAACTGAAACTGTAAAAAAGCCTGCTGATATTCATTGCGTTACTCTAATAAATTAAAAATCTGTTTCCATCTATGTCCTTTGATGTAGCGCTGGTGACATTATAATTTGTTTGGGTAATACTTAAGTTTTATTATTAACATATAAATTTAATAAAAGAAAGTATTCCTGATAAAATTATTACTTTTGTCCAATTTAGACCCAGGATATTATCATGTCAAAAGTTGACAGGCGGCGTAAAGGTGTTTTTGGACCAGCCATGGGTAAAAAGGTTGGTAGATATAGTGGTAAAGATATGCGTAAATCAGTATTTCTTATAGCCATTTTTAAAAAGTAATATTAGTGGTGTATTGTATAAAAATAACTTAAAATTATGCAAAAGTTATTTCTACAACTTATTAGCGCTACAATTCTCAACATTCTTGCATACGGAAAATCAGTAGGAAGGCTGAAAGGGCTGGTAATGATGAATATAACATTTTCAGTGCGTATTATTCGTGGACGACCTCAGTATGCCCCAGAAGGAGCAGTACGGGGCACAACCGCCGCTGGAGCTGTTGAGGCAGTGGATCGACCACGGCCACTGGTACGATCTCAAAGACATGGTTCGCCAGGAGGTTGTGGATATAGTAAGTATATCGAGCTCCAAGGACAAACTGTCGCCATTGCAGCTTAAATTTCATTGGCTACAAGCATTCACGTGCGGGCATTTGGCGGGATTTCTCCCGCTAAAAAAGTATTGGTCAAACAAACAAACACTCCGGAATTGATCCTACATAAAGCAAGGTCGTCCGTTGTCGAAACAAGAAGTTCAAAATTAGTACGCCAGGTGTCAGGAGGTTATACTGACGGAGTATGGACATCGTTGTAGTTTTTAAATTGCGAATACAATTTCAAACAATTGTGAAAGCTTAAAACAATATATCGTTGTAGTTGTTTTCCATGAATGATTCTCAGAAATAATGTGCACAATGGCAACAATAGTGGACGTTTGTTCTATCTAGTCAATCAACTTTTACACGTAAAAAAATCTTAACGTATTTGATGGGTCAAATACGTTAAGATTTAAACGTGGCGATTTCTCTGTCCAGAGAAACCTCAAAGCAAACGAACATTGCCAACCGCAGCGCCAATTACAAACTAGGAACAGGACAGGAAGAAGAAGAGCGGGGAGATAAAGAAGATTCAGTTTAGCTTGGGCTAGGTTCATACGGCGTTGTACGGCACGTTTTTTTGCTGGATGAACCTTCCCTAACAAGTAGGGGCTCATGCATTGAGTATAGAACGGTTCACACGTTGCTTGTACTGCAAAAAACGGACATGTGTGAACGGTACTATACTCAATGTATGAGCCACTACTTGTTAGGGAAGATTCATCCAGCAAAAACGTGCCGTTCAATGGCCATGTGAAACTAGCCTAAGGTACCATGGCTGCGCAGCTGTTCGTGTCCGCCATGCTGCCCCCGGGCGGCGGCTCCAACTTGATCTCGTCGCGGCTCACGCGGCACACGCTGCTCATCACACTCGACTCCTTCGAGGACAACACCCTCAACAAAATATTCTGCACCATCATGGACTGGCATTTCACCAAGGGATTCACCGACGCGCTCATCAGGCAGAGCAAGGTATTGAGTCCGATTCACCCTGTGTTTTATTGTGTCTAGTGGTTCGCCCGCCATCGAATTAAGTTAACCGAAGTTCCCGGTTCGATCCCCACGGGAGAACTAATTTGTACTCGGTTTGGTTGGTGGAAGTACTGTTTTCGAGTGCGCCTGGCTAGCTGCCACCTTTTAATCAAAATCTGTCGCTATAATAATAATGTTAACAGCATTATTGTGTTCCGATAATGTGTGATAAGATAGCCAGCCCCTCTGTGGTTGAGGCTTCCAGTTGAAGCTTGATTCCATCTTTGGTCCTTATCGTCATTACCATCACCATGAGTAACCATAAATAAACAATATTTTAACATTAATCAGCAATCATGATTGATGATAAAATATTGTAATATTGATCGTAGGAAGAGAAAATAATCTCTGAAAAACCTCTGCCTATACCTGTGGGAGAAAGACGTATGTCTTACATTCATATTATTGAAGTCATTATTGGTTAATCATTACAATTTTTAATGTTGCAGAATGTGGTAGCGGCCACGATGGAAGTGTACAAGACGGTGACCGTCCAGTTCTTGCCGACGCCCAGCAAGTGTCATTACCTGTTCAACTTGCGGGACTTCGCGAGGGTCATCAAGGGCATCCTCTTGGTGCCGTCCACGCACATGAAGGATCTCAACAAACTGGTCCTGCTCTGGATCCATGAGACTTACCGTGTGTTCTACGATCGATTGGCGGATGATGCGGATAGGTGAGAGTTCCGTAGAGGCACTCGTTTCATTTCTACCTCTTATTTCCTGAAGGGCAGGCATTGGTGAAATAACCATTCACGTTTCGCGAATTGTGTCAGGTTCCATAAGATACGGGGCGAGCCTGCTGCCATCTGTCAGCCTTTAGCCCTTAGTCGCCTTGTACGACACTCACGGGCCACGGGAGATATGGGGGTGGTGACAATTATATTCTGCTCTGCCGTCACCATACGGCCAAACATATAACCGTTGATAATACGTATTTTTGTTTGCTTCCATTCCGTTTCTTATGACAGCTGTCATGCCGTTCCGAGTTCCGAGACGGTCAATCAGCTTGGCGTTAATCATGTAGATTTTAGGTTGCTTTAAGCGCTTTGATCGTCTTCAACGCTTGCTTGAGTCAAGCTTTTAAGAGCTTATTTATGACTGTTTGATTTGTTTGACCTAGCAACGGAACAAAAACACACAGAAAATAAACGTGCTTAAATCAAGCTGATTTCTCGGAACCCTATAAGACCATGAGACTAAGAAGTAAACATTATAAAGTATTGTTGCTCAATATTAAGCCACTCATGGTCCAACACCCGATTCTCCCCAGGTTGAAGCTGTTCGACGTGGTGTACAAGGCGGTGTACGGCAATTTCCGTGTGCACATGGACCAGGTGTTGACCGAGACGGGCTACGTGGGCGACGGCGAGAAGTGCTCCAACAGGCACGCGGCCAACATCTTCTTCGGCAACTACATGGAGCCCGATGCGGACCCCAAGATTTACGATCAGGTATAATCTATACTATCTATAACCTACGGTGCTCAAACATGGCCGTTAACTGAAAGTCAAAAGTTCAAACTCAAGGTTTGCCAATGAAGCGCAGCATATTAGGCGTCAAAAGGACAAATCGCGTTAGGAACACCACGCTGCGCTCAAAACACGTATTGCCGACGTAGGAGCTAAAACCGCGAAGCTCAAATGGGATTGGGCGGGACATGTGTGCCGTATGCATCCGGATCGCTGGGCAAAGGTCACCACAGAGTGGACGCCTCAAGGTGGCCAAAGGCGTCGAGGTCGATCTAGAAAGAGGCGGAGAGACGGAGGAGGGAAAACTCGTGCAATACGGCATACAATACCTCTGCCCCCCCCCCCCGACGTCTCCCACCCCGCAGGAAGGTCGCGCACGAACTTGTCTAGCGCTCCAGTGGCATAGCGCACTTGGCCTGCGATTGCGCAATGTCGCTAAGGCCGGTCATTGCATGGGTGACCAAAAATTTATCTCGAGTTCCTCCGTGCTTCGGAAGGCACGTTAAGCCGTTGGTCCCGGCGGCATCTGCAGTCGTTAATACCCACCAAACCGCACTGGGCCAGCGTGGTGGGTTACGGCCTAATCTCCCTTCAATCTTCCATGGCCCAGCAGTGGTGACATTAAAGGGCTGGTGATGATGATAGAACATAGATCTTTCATGCTGATCTGGGAAAAAATAATTACGTAGACTGTGCCAGCCCCATGGTACGGAACTCTCTGTGCGTGAGTCCGACTCGCACTTGGCTGGCTTTTCGAAATTATTCTGATTATCTTTGATCTCTAATGTGATTACCATGTATATCATTGTATTTTAATAAAAAGTATTGTCAACAGAGACAGTATTATGTAAGCCCATTTCAATTGCTTTGGTCTACCCGTCGCTCTCACACTTTGCTGTTATTCCCAATGAATGAGAGTGACAAGTAGACGAAAGCAAACATTTATGCATTGAATATTAGAAACCTTTCGACTTCGGCATACACGTTTCCAATGTTCAACGCATCTGTTTGACGATTCATGAGTGTACATTGTAATGATCCTCATCATCATCATGACCAGCCCTTTATTGTCCTCACTGCTGGGGCATGGGCCTTCCCTGTGGATAAAAGAATATTAAGAGATTGGGCCATAACCCACCACGCTGGCCCAGTGCGTGTTCGTGGGATTAACGACTGCAGATGCAGCCGGGACCAACGGCTTAACGTGCCTTCCGAAGCACGGAGGACCTCGAGATAATAAATTTTTGGTCAATGATAACTTTTATGAATAAACCATAATAATATATAGATATATGGCTTACGTGCGAACCCCACAGGTGATGGACCTGGACGACATGTCGGTGAAGATGGAGTACTATCTCGAGGAGTACAACGTGGTCTCTTCATCGCCCATGTCGCTGGTGATGTTCCGCTACGCGCTGGACCACATCTCGCGGTGCACTCGCGTACTGCTGCAGGACAACGGTGACAATGCACACTCTTCTCCTTCCTTCTTCTTCTTCTCCCTCCCCCTTATTATCCTGCTCTAAGTTGGGTCGTGAAGGCAGAGCAGAATATAATTGTCACCACTTTCATCTCTCCGTGGGTGTCGTACAAGGCGACTAAGGATTATTCAGTGATGAGGAATGGGCAGAAGCGTTCCTCTTATACCACCTAGCAGTGTACTGCGACTTTTGTGCCTGATAAATGTCAATAGGCTCGCCACCTATTACATGGGACCTAACATAATTGGCGAAACGTGGGTGCTTATTCACCTCTGCCTACCCCTTCGGGGACATAGGCGTGATTTATGTATGTGTATGTGTGTCAGTGCTACTCTTATTAAAAAATATTATTCATTAAACAAATAGTTTTATGCCACACCTAACCATAAAGTGGACTTTTCCCACTTCCTGGTCAGTTTTCACATAAAACTATGATCTTACTTCGGGCGATAAAAATGAAGGCCTCAGATTGCATATTTATCAAATACATTTTTGCGATCTGATACATTCTTTGTTTTATCGCCCTCGGTATATAATGTATTACTATTACAATATTCGAAGCTGTTTTTTCCTGTATTAGAGTGTAAAAGTACTTGTGCCAGAAGAAAATCGCTCTCACTAATTGTTTATTAGCTCTTGAAAATATACCAATTTATTTTTAATAATCTTGATTTTAAATAGTAATGTAATAGTGTGTGACAAAGACAAAGATGGTTTTGTAGTGTAGTCGAAGTATAGTGCATTTATTTTTTGTATAGGAAACTTGCTATTGGTGGGGGTTGGCGGAAGCGGTCGCAGCAGTGCGGTGAAGTTAGCAGCGAGCATACTGGAAATGAACGTCGTGCAGGTATTTTTGTTTTTCCTGAAGTCATGTTCCCGGCGAATGGCAATAGGCTCGCCCCTAGTGAATGGGACCTGCAATAAGCCGGCGAAACGCGGGTGTGAAAATACATCAGCCTACCCTTTAGGGGAGAAAGGCGTGATGTGGTTTAATTTAGTTTATTGTTCAACAAATAACCAGTTGTCGTTTGCTTTCCATGCAGATTGAAATATCACGGGTGTACGGTCAAAACGAATGGCGGGATGACATCCGAAAGCTTCTCATGAAAGCCGGCATCATTGGTAAACCGCTGGTCTTCCTCTTCGCAGACAACCAGGTACTAACCTCTGTCAAACATAAGAAACCTTACGCGATTAAAGATTGACATTCAATAAGGGAAATTATAGTGACAGGACACCAATACCCAAAGGCCCTGTACACAAAACTGCGATGCGACGTCGCATCGTAAAAAACAGCGAGCTCGCACGCCGCATCGCAAGAAGGTGCGAATTTGCGTTGTAGTTTTCTGCGTTGCGAATTCGGATCGCGCCAATTCGTAGGTATGAGTATACGGGCTCAAAGGGGTCAGGCAGGCAGGTGGCCGGTTGTAAAACCTAATCCAAAACCTTTAGCAATATGGATTGGTGATCCTAATCGCTCTGTCCGTTCAACGGTCTCTCGTCATGGTCCTTTCCGTCTTCTTTCTATACATTCATTCATCACTAACACCATTCCGATGTGATGGATTAGATATATGAATTAAATAAAGGGGAATGGGTGGCTTAATGACGTTTGACCGAATGAAATAGGGAATATACTGCGCAGTGTCATGCAGGGCAGGAAGAGAATGAGATATAAAATAGACACACACACAAACTCCCAATTACTCTTTGCAGATCATGTACGAAGGTATGGTGGAAGACATCAATATGCTCCTGAACACTGGTGACATTCCCAACCTGTACGGCATGGACGAGAAGGTGGAGATCCTCGACAAGATGCAGACCGCAGTCAGGGATTCGGTAACGCAGTCATGTCATACGTTTAATCAGTGAAGGTTTTAATTTGTCAATTATGTAAACTATTTATGTTTTTGTGGTTTCACATAAAACTACTAGGTTTACCTATGTGAGATTTGTTTTATACGCCGTCTGGTGACGGCAGAGCAGAATGTAATTGTCACCACCCCCAATCTCTCCCTGTGTTTGGGAGCCCCCTATTACATTATCATCATCATCACCAGCCCTTTAATGTCACCACTGCTGGGGAATGGTCCTTCCCAATGGATGGAAAATTACAGGGAAATTGGGCCATAACCCACCATGCAGGCCCAGTGCGGGTTGTTGGGTATTAACGACTGCAGATGCAGCCGGGACCAACGGCTTAACGTGCCTTCCGAAGCACGGAGGAACTCAAGATAGGAAATTTTTGGTCACCCATCCTATGACCGGCCTTTGCGAACGTTGCTTAGTTTACGCAATCGCAGGCCGAGCGCGCTATGCCACTGCGCTAGCAAGCTCCTCTAGGAATATGTATTCTTTTGCAGGGGAAGAAAATTGAGACGACACCGCTGGCTATGTTCGGATTCTACGTGGAACGCGTCAAGGCTAACCTGCGCATCGTGTTGGCCATGTCGCCAATCGGGGACTCGTTCCGGAATCGCCTGCGCATGTTCCCGTCGCTCATCAACTGCTGCACTATTGACTGGTGAGAAGGATTCCATGTAGAGAGAGAGAGAGACTTCCCAGTAGGAAAATCTCGAAAAAATAATTTTCAATTCAGTGTAATATTACACCACATACTAAAGCGAGAACGGAGGAAGTGAGAATATGAGGGAGTGTTTGTTTTGAGGAGATTTCGATGTTGGTCCTGGAGATCTACTTAATAAAATTCTAATGCTCTGAAACGAAACTTGTCAAACGAACGTCCATAGAAAGAAACTTCGAAAGTTACGCTCCTACTGTTATATTAGTTCCGGGACCTAACCTTATTCCTTTTTTAATAAGTTAATTTTTATTTGAAAATTTTTAGGATGTTGGAAAAAAATTTACAAAGAAAATTGTTGGTAGAGATAGATCGAAAAATTATAGTGTTGATGCGGGAATCGAACCCGCCGCGTCTTCTAACGTCTTGGTGGACGAAGTGGTCATAGGCTACATAGATGCGGGAATCCGGGCATCTGCCCGGATTCCCGCATCTATGTAGCTTCCATTTCATAGTGGCCCATTCTCCCTCTATTCTTCCATCCACAGGGAAGGCCTGTGCCCCAGCAATGGGGATATTAAAAGGCTGGTGATGATGATGAAATATCTAAAAATTCCATTGTCACCGTTGTTCTGCGGCAGTAAGCGCGTGCACCGCGAGATATGGTCCTAATATTATAAAGCTGAAGAGTTTATTTGTTTGTTCAGCAACTACTGACTCAAATTGGAAAATTCTTGTTGTGTCGGATAGTCCATTTATCGCAGAAGGCTATAGGCTATATAATAACCGATGTTAACGCGAACGAAGCCGCGGGCGTCGACTAGTGATTTCATAATGCTCACTCAGGTTCACGGCGTGGCCTCCCGAGGCGTTGGAACGTGTCGCCTCGATGTTCATAGCGCGAATGGAGAACGTGGACGACGAGTTGCGCGCCGCCTGCGTCGAGATCTGTCAGCTGTTCCACATGACCGTCGTGCAGCTGAGCGACAGGCTTGTATTATACATACATACGTCATACATACATACGTAAATCACGCCTAATTATCACTGACCTCTAATAAACAAGTACGCTGGACTAAAGGTTGTCATCCAAAAAATTAAGCAAATTTGATTACCGCCATCTTGGCGCTGATGGACTGGAGTACGAAGGTGAACGTCCACGGAACTAATATTAAAAATGCATTTGTAATGTCAAATACAAGCAACAAATGTCAAATTTAGTACCCTTGCCGCTCGAGGAGGCGCTTCAAATCGACACAAGAAACATTGTCATTTTAGTAGACGTATTCAGTCCAGCGTACCTACTTGTATAATAGAAGTCAGTGCTATTTATCCCCGAAGGAGTAGGCAGAGGTGATTAATCACTCACGTTTCGGCAATTATGTAGTTTCCATGTAATAGGTGGCGAGCCTTTACCCATCGGTCGGGCACGTAAGACGCAGTATATTGCTATGTGATATTATAAGAGGAACGCTGCTCCCCATTACTTCATCGCTGCTTAGCCTTTTATTCGCCGTGTACGGCTGTAAACAGAACTCGTAATCTAATTCTTCTTTTTGCCCTGTTCCCATTTTATCTGGGGTCGGCGCAGTATGTTTCCTCTGCCATTTGTATCGGTCAGATGTCATCAAGCCATCCACTCCCTTTTGATTCATCTTATCCTCACCGGAAAGGTGGTAGTGATCAATGAATTAATAGAAAAGAGACGGACCATGTCGAGAGACCGATGAACGGAGAGAGTGATTGGAATGACAACATTCCAACACATACTGCTCAAGGTTTTGGATTGAGTTTTACAGCCAGCCGCCTGCCTGACACTAACCCTCTTGGGGTAAAGCACCCAGCTAAAATATAAGTAGGTATATTATTTTGAGGTAACAATAAAAAGTTTTCTCATTTGCCTATACATATTTAAAGTGATTGCAGTTTTGCTTCTTGCGACTTCTTACGGAATTTATGTTTCGCAGGTTTTATTCAGAACAGCGAAGAAAAGTCTACGTGACGCCTACGAGCTACTTGGAACTGATAAAAGCATTCCAGAGTTTGTATGCCCTCAAGGTGAACCAAATCACGAAAGCTAGGATTAGGTAAGGCAAACAATGTATTACAAATAATTTATAGATTTATTATAAATATTATAAATAAATATTATAATATTATAAATCTGAAGAGTTTGTTTGGTTGAACGCGCTAATGTCTCAAAAATTCTTTTTGTGTTGGACAGTCCATTTATGCCGTGTGGTGACGGCAGAGTAGAATACAATTGTCACCACCCCAAGTCTCTCCCGTGGGTGTCGTACAAGGCGACTAAGGATAACTCAGCGATGAGGAATGGGCAGCAGCGTTCCTCTTATACCACCTAGCAATAGTACTGCGACTTTTGTGCCCGATAAATGGCAATAGGCTCGCCACCTATTACATGGGTCCTAGCATAATTGGCGAAGCGTGGGTGCTAGTTCACCTTCCCCTACCCCTTCGGGGATATGGGCGTGAATTATGTATGTATGTATGTATGAAGAGTTTGTTTGGTTGAACGCGCTAATTTCTCAATTTTTTTTTTGTGATGGATAGTCCATTTATCGAGGAAGGCTATAGACTATATAAATTAATAGCCGACATTAACGCGAGCGAAACTGCGGGCAACCACTAGTGTAATATAATATAGATAGAGACGAAAAACTTTTAGTATTCCATGGACTCACCATGCGGGTGCCGTGTCCATTGTGTGGCAGAGGGGGCAGTTGGTGGCAACGCTTAGCACTTGTGTTTGGTTGTAGGTTTTCAAAGTCCGCCTGGCTGGCTACCAGCACCTTATCGAAATCAATCGTCACTTACCATCAAGTGAGATGAAGAGCAAGAGTTTCCCTGTCTAGCATTATAAGAAGGTTTTTGAGATGGTAGCCATGCGGACTTGAAAGTATACAACAACAACCAACCAAATCGAGTACAAATTTGTACCCCCCTGCTGGGGATCGAACCCGGGGGACCTGTGGATCTTGATTCCGGTGGGCGAACCACTAGACCACGGAGGCGGTTAATATGATAAGATAAGATAAGGAGGCGGGATTTGTGATAAGATAGCCAGCTCCTCTGTGGTTGAGGGTTCCAGGTGAAGCTCGATTCCATCTTCGGTTCTTATCGTCACTCACCATCAAGGCGGATCCAGACGAGTGTAAAGTATAATGTAATCTAACGTGTAATGTAACACGAATTCTACGTCCAGACGAGTTGTTGTAACACTCGTAGTGCCTTCAGGTGAGATGAAGGCCAAGAGCTTCCCTGTCTAGCTTAAAAATCAATTACATCACGTAATCACTTTATCACTAGGTACGAAACTGGGCTGGAGCAGCTGGATTTCGCAGCGGGCCAGGTGGCCGTGATGCAGCAGAACCTCCGTGACTTGCAGCCGTTGCTGGTGGAGACCTCCGACAAGACGGAGAAGCTGATGATCAAGATTGAGCAGGATACCGTTGTTGTGGAGAAGCAGAAAGAGGTATACTTATCAATGTTGATATACTAGCTTTCTCGTGCACTGTGTATGCTATACTGTGGCATTTGATGGGGTCTGAATCATCTTTAATTCAAGGTAATGTGTTCTTGACATCGGACATAGGAAAAAAGTCCCATGAACATACCGCATAGTACTAGACGACGACAATGAATAGGATTCATCTTTTAGCTTATACTGTCTGTCTTATTCTCTGTGTTATATAAAAAAAACATACGGTACAAATTGACCTCCTACGGTTTTTCGTCGGTTAAAAATGGGAAACTGACTGACGTATCAACCGCACAGCCCAAATTGCCATTAGAAACTTATAATTTTGCACCATACTTCCTTTTATAGTGTAGTAGGTGAGCACTACTAAGAAAGGATTTTTGTAAATTCTAACCCTAAGGAGGTGAAGTAGGGACCGAAAGTTTGTGTGGAAGTTCGTTATTTTTGAAGCTTAAGTCACGGATAGAAATTTTTATATGCGACACGACGATAATATCGCCGCGATTCTCTCGGTCGTGAAGCATTTGCTGTGCCGCGGCCCGACCAATACATAACAAGGTGTCCCCCGAACCTGTACGCCAGATAGTGGGCGCGGACGAGGCCCTGGCCAACGAGGCGGCGGCGGCGGCGCAGGCCATCAAGGACGACTGCGAGTCCGACCTGGCCGAGGCGGTGCCGGCCCTGGAGGCGGCCCTGCGCGCCCTCGACACCCTGAAGCCGGCCGACGTCACGCTCGTCAAGTCCATGAAGAACCCGCCCGCGGGCGTCAAGCTGGTCATGGAGGCTGTGTGCGTCATGAAGAGCGTCAAGGGCGACCGGAAGATGGACGCGTCTGGTAAGTGGCAATTGTAGGCCAGTTGAACATGCATGTCTGAAGACTTAAGGTTCTTAAGCGTCAGGTATGTGTCAATTATAGGCTAGTTGAATGTACAGTCATGTCTGAAGACGAAGGTCTTTAAAGGTCCGTTTATATCTACAGACATTGAGCGTGCCAGACACGTGCAGTGCCAGACAAAATAATATTCTTCTGCACAATGTTTATTGACGTATATATAGTAACGTGGCCGCGCAGAAACCGTCTGACACGGGCCGTATTCGCGGAAAGAATATTTTGTTTGCGCGGTTCAGTTTGTTCGTGTCTGTGGCTACCTGCCCGCGGCAGTGTAGTAGATTAAGAGTAACAGTGCTGAATTTGTTTAATCATCATCATCATCACCATCATCACCAGCCCTTTATTGTCTCCACTGCTGGGGCACCGGCCTTCCTTATGGATGGAAGAATATAGGGAGATTGAGCCATAACCCACCACGCTGGCCCAGTGCGGGTTGGTGGGTATTAACGATTGCAGATGCAGCCGGGACCAACGGCTTGACGTGACTTCCGAAGCACGGAGGAACTCGAGATAATAAATTTTTGGTCCCCCATCCAATGACCGGCCTTAGCGATATTGCTTAGTGTACGCAATCGCAGGCCAAGCGCGCTATGCCACTGCGCTAGCGAGCTCCTCAATTTCTTTAATAATGAGGAGTAATAAGGTGAGACATTAATTATTATTTTGTGCCTCTAGAATCCACCCGGCTCTTGTAAATAGTCTTTTAATTTGACTATGTCAGATCCGCCTAGACCTTGCTCTTCTCGTTTCTCCATTCCCTTTGACTTTCAATTTGTTTATAGCTAGTTGGACATACCGTTTATTATTATTGGTCTAAAATAGTAATTGATGATGTGATGTGATCTGAACTCGTAAACAGGCAAGCCTTACGAAGATTACTGGGGTCCATCCCAAAAGATGCTGGGCGACATGAAGTTCCTGGAGAGTCTGAAGAACTATGACAAAGACAACATACCTGTGGCCGCCATGAAGAAGATCAGAGACAAGTGAGTTTAATTGTATACTGCTTTAAATATTTAAGAAGCGTTTCTTTCTTAGCTTCTCATACTAGATCTGAAAACAATACTTATTCTAACTTGACGGCTGGTTTGGTCTCGAAAGGACAAATTGCTGGTCATCGGCCAAGAGGTCCCAGGTTCGAATCCTTGTAGTGATGAACACAGACATTTGAACTCGAGTCAAGGCTGTTTATATTTCTAGCTAAGTAACATTCATCCCTCCTCTACATGCCCATACCACGTTTACCTATTGCTCCTCAATTTGTATATTATAGGCAATAGTTTCAAACTTTCTCTGACTCCAAGCTCCGACTCGGGCGCCCTGTGAGGCTCTCCGCGGCAGTATATCTCCCCCGGGAGATGCCGTCCCCCCATGGGGACGCCTGCCGAGGAGGTACCCTCACTGTGAGTGCTCGACTGCAAGCCTCGAGGACAAGGTCTTCGCCTTCCCCAAAAAACCCGGTACATCCTGTATCTCCTAGTCACATACCCCACACATCTAACATCTTGAATTCTGCTGCGTGCCTTTGCTTTCATCCCTCGCTTTCGTTGCCCAACACATAGGTGTGAGTGTAAGAAATATTTATTTATTATTCATTTAACTTATAATATTTGTTCGTATTTAGATTCATACCAGACCGTGAGTTCGATCCGGTGGTAATCGCGAAGGTGTCGTCGGCTTGCGAGGGACTCTGTCGCTGGGTTCGAGCCATGGATGTCTACGATAGGGTGATAAAGGTTAGCCAAACTTTACTCGACATATTTTTAATAAAAATGTAGTTGGAAAGAAATCTATATTTAGAGATGTCTGTCATGCAAGAGTTTTTATTTTAATGGCTGGAAAATTTTCGTAAAGAACCGATACTTTAAATTTTCGTTGGCATTTTAATGACGTTGAATGGGCTTGTAAATGTGGTATCATGTGAAGGCATAATAGTAGCAAAGGTTATTCCTTATTACTTGTCAATATTTATTGACTTTTAGGTGGTAGCACCAAAGAAAGCTGCTCTAGCAGAGGCTGAGGCCGAATTGCAGCAGCAGATGAACACCCTCAACGAGAAGAGATCTCAACTACAGAGTGTACTGGACAAACTCCAGGTAAATTGAAAAATTAGGACATTTGCGAATATCAACAGAAGTAAACCGGCTGATGAAGCGCCTAACATACCGCATTACAATACTTCTGTCATCATCATAATTTTAAGCTCCCTTTAATAGGAGGTGTTCCTGTTGCCATAAATGTATCTACCGGCACATTTGTATTCTGACTTGCCGCGTCAATACAACTTGTTTTGCTCTTATCACCTTGCTAGGGGTATGAAAAATAGCCTACGATCAGACTCCAAATTTTAATATACATTTAAAAATTATACATATACCAATTCTATTAGATTTAATGTAATTTCAATGTTAATACATTCATTTCCTGTGCACTATAAATTCCCCCCTGACAGGCCCTCAACGATGAGTTTGCTGAGATGACGCGCAAAAAGAAGGGTCTAGAAGACGAGATCGATTTGTGCTCCACGAAGCTATCGCGCGCGGAACAGCTGATCGGCGGCCTAGGGGGGGAGAAGATGCGATGGACGGAGCTGGCCAGGCAGTTGCAGGAGTTGCTGGGAAACATTATCGGTAACTAGTGGTCGCCCGTGGCTTCGTTCGCGTTTTGTCGGTTGTTATGTAGCCTATAGCCTTCCCCGATAAATGTACTATCCAACACAAAAAGAATTTTTCAATTTGAGCCAGTAGTTTCTGAGATTAGCGCGTTCAACCAACCAAACAAACTCTTCAGTTTATAATATTAGTATAGATGTACACAGTCCCAACTGCCGCACTCAGAGACGTCAATCAACTTTAACATACATACATAAATCACGCCTATATCCCCGAAGGAGTAGGCAGAGGTGAATTTAACACCCACTTTTCGCCAATTATGTAAGGTCCCATGGTCCATAGGTGTCGAGCTTATTTCCATCGATCGGGCACATAAATCGCAGTATATTGCTAGGTGGTATACAAGTGGAATGCTGCTGCCCATTACTCATCGCTATCTTTACCCTTAGTCGCATTGTACTACACCCACGGAGGGGATGGTGACGCACGGCATTAAATTTAATGATTGACTTTTGTGTGTTAAGAATAATACAAAAAACGTCAATCAAAACTAGACCATAGACCCGGCAAGAATAGCGACTAGTTGTGAATTGACATTTTTTATTGATATCTATCAAGTACTCATTAACGTTAATTGGCGTCTCTGAGTACAGCATACCATCTATTAACATGTATAGTACAGTCGCTTTAAGTCCCTACGAAGTTTACAAGAAGATTATAATTTTCAGGTGACGTCCTCCTCTCGGCCGGTTTCATAGCTTACTTGGGACCGTACACTGTCAATTACAGACGGGAAATCATACAGATTTGGAATGCTCGTACCTCGGAGCTGAGTAAGTAATTTTAATATTATTTGGAAATTTTAGTGTGTATTTTAGAAAACTTATTACCTACAAAGAAAAATAGTTTAGAAAGAGTTCGAAAAACTATAGTCTTGAACCTGCGGCTTCGCAATCCGGACTGATAACCAAGTAGTTGGTCTTGACGCAGGTTCGCTTCCCGCATCAACACTATGTATAATTTTTCTTATTGGTTATCGAGCAAGCAGCAGAGCAGATGCAAATAAATAAATGACTTGATCGAGATTAAAATTTTTCTGAACACGGTAATATTGCAGATAATAATTATTTAATTGATGATGATGTGATGTTATTAAAGATATCCCATGCTCGGAGGTGTTCTCCTTGGTGACTACCCTGGGTGAACCTGTGGTGATTCGTGCGTGGAACATCGCGGGGCTGCCAGTTGATGCCTTCTCCATCGAGAACGGCATTATCGTCAGTAACTCGCGCCGCTGGGCGCTCATGATTGACCCACAAGGTATCCATTCCACGTTGTACTTTTGTCTACCTTTGAACAGTTATGTAAATGAAATAAAGTAGGTATTGAAAATAAATAAACACGCTAATGAGAATATAACTTGTTACCACGTTGGGAGTCATTTTTCTCGAAACTCTCATACAACCTACTCCAAGTTTTCCTTTGCACAGATGAGTAAATAAAATAAAGTAGGTGTTTAATAGTTATTTGTTATACGTGAGTGCAAAGTTGCTTTTTAACCGCGTGCTCAATTTTGATGACCGAGCTAGCGAAGGATTCTAAAATTAGAATCCTGAGCGATAGCGAGGGAATCAAAAGAGCACAAGGTGAAAAATCTTTGCACTCGAGTGCAACACGTAACTTTTCACCCCCCCCAACGAGGAAATTGCAAAATACAATCACAACAGTTTCTGTTTTCACCCAGAAACTTCCACAACACCCTCCCATCAACCCAAACACACTCTCAACACCCACCCAGAAACACCCAGAACATCCACTCAGACACATCCACGCACACATCCATCCACCCGGACACACCCACAGCATACACAGAGACACAACCGCAACACCCACCCATCCACCCAGAAACACCCACAACATTCACACCCGCAATACACACCCATCCACTCGGACACACCCACAAAACACCCATTCACCCAGAAACACCCAATCACCCAGAAACACCCACAAAACACCCATTCACCCAGAAACACCCACAAAACACCCATTCACCCAGAAACACCCACAAAATACCTATTCACCCAGACACCCACAACATCCATCCAGTCACATCCACAATACTCACCCATCCATTCAAACACACCCACAAAACACCCATTCACCCAGACACACCCACAAAACACCCATTC
This sequence comes from Cataclysta lemnata, assembly GCA_963931975.1. Lineage (NCBI taxonomy): Eukaryota > Metazoa > Arthropoda > Insecta > Lepidoptera > Crambidae > Cataclysta > Cataclysta lemnata. The sequence continues at coordinate 15,137,084 of OZ008348.1, forward strand.
GCCTAGACACACCCACAAAACACCCATTCACCAAGACACGCCTCCAACACCCACACATCCACCCAGCCACACCCGCAACATTCATCCAGACACACCTGTAAGTACCTAATAAAAATTACCGTCCCTAATGGAGTTCCGTGACGGTCAATCAACTGGAGTCAAGCACGTTGATTTTCTGTATGTTTTTGTTCCGTTGCTAGCGTAAACAAAACAAACAGACCTAAAAAGCTTTTATATGCTTGACTCAAGCATCAAGCAAGCGTTGTAGACGATCAAAATGTTTAAAGCAAGATTGAGCCAAGCTGATTGTCCGTCACGGAACTCCTAGATCTTAACAAATTTATGACGTGAAAAGAAAATGGCGCGCGCAAAGCAAATTACAAAAAAAGTACACCAAGAAGGTTCCGAGTCTGAGTTTTAAACAAATTAAAATATTTTAGTAGGGTAAATATGATGCCGAAATTATCATGCAACCTGCATGATAATTTCGGCACCATGGAGGTAGAAATAAATAGGTATAATGATATTTTGAATTCACAAACTCATTGCACACGATGTTCTAAATTCAAATTTACTTTATCCTCTAGAGGATAAAAACGGCTTTTGCACTCAGATATCGAAGAGCAAAATCGCTTTTTCCGAGATGGTGGGATGAAATAGTAGATTTTCCATCAAGTGCACAAAACGAATCATTTTTGTCAGAGACTTTTAGCGGCCCGAGCCGAAGGCGAGGGCTGATAGTAATGTCGAGGATAAAAATGGTTTTGTGGACGAGGTAGAAACTCTGCTTTTCACTTCGATTGCGAGGAAATCATTCTTAAAATTCAAACTAAACTTAGTATTTTTGAATACTGACTGAAGCAAAAAAGTTTTTCCCATTGATATTGGGCTTGGGCTGCAGACCTATACAGCCAAGTATTAAATTAATTTTGAAATAATAATTTTCTTAAATTAATTTAATAACCTACCGTACCTACTTGAATTAAAATTTTAATATCTTTTATGTCTTAAAAAACACATTAGGCAAATAAATTTAAGTAAATATAAATTCTATCTCTGAATTTCTTATTGTGTTTGGCTGCATGGCTCATTTTATTTGCCTTAATATAGACACATTTATGAGTAGATACGTTAATGCTCTAGAGCACAAAATTCGATTTTGTGCAGCCTATATCCTGCACAAATAAGCACTTTCAGAGCATGAGAAGTGAAAAATATTATACTAATGAGCATAATTATAGTTTGGTACCACGTTGGGCGTCATGTTTTCTCAAATTTATTGCATAAGTCATATTTTAAGATGTCGCTAATATTCTAACCCCCGAATACAGAAACGCTACTCAAAGTTTCAGTCCTGCTCAACATTTTAGTATTGTCAAAATTGACGTTTTTCCATACAAATTCTGGCAGGCAATTGTCCACTTAACTTTATGAGCAGTGCTCAAAATTTGAGCAGCGGTAATGTATTCGGGGCTAAGTCTAACAATATCGTCTCGTGGTTTACACCCCTAGCTAGGTGATTAGGGCAATAGTAGATTTTCCATCAAGTGCACAAAACGAATCATTTTTGTCCGAGACTTTTAGCAGCCCAAGCCGAAGGCGAGGGCTGATAGTAATGTCGAGGATAAAAATGGTTTTGTGGACGAGTTAGAAACTCTGCTTTTCACTTCGATTGCGAGGAAATAAAACAGTGATTTATCATAACATTTCTTAAAATTCAAACTAAAATTAGTTATATAGTACAGTTTTCAATACTGAAGGAAATTGTTTTTCCCATCGATATGGCTTGGGCTGCAGACCTAAACAGCCAAGTATTAAATTAATTTTGAAATATAATTTTCTTAAATTAATTTAATAACCTACCGTACCTACTTGAATTAAAATTTTAATATCTTTTATGTCATAAAAAAATACACTAGGCAAATAAATTTAAGTAAATATAAAAAAATAACAAATTTTATTCCTGATTTTCTTAGTGTTTGGCTGCATGGCTCATTTTCTTTGCCTTAATATAGACACATTTATGAGTAGATACGTTAATGCTCTAGAGCACAAAATTCGATTTTGTGCAGCCTATATCCTGCACAAATAGGCACTTTCAGAGCATGAGAAGTGAAAATTATATTTAACGCACAGAACAAGCGAACAAATGGATCAAGAACATGGAGCGCGACAACCAGCTGAGGGCGATAAAGCTGACCGACCCGAACTACGTGCGCGTGCTGGAGAACGCGATACAGATGGGGCTGCCGGTCATGCTGGAGAATGTGCGCGAGCAGTTGGACGCTGTACTCGAACCGGTGCTGCTCAGGAATGTGTTCAGGTATATTATTGCGACTCTTGATTAAAAAGCTTTTTATTACCTTTAAAAGTAAATGCCAGCTTTTAATTATAGTCCGACAAGTTCGTGCGCGACCTTCCTGCGGTGTGAGGGGCGGTGGCGGGAACGGGACGCTCAGGATGTTGGCGGGGGTGGGTGATGCGGGGAGGAGGGGAGGACGGGAAGCTCGCTCTTCCCCGCATCGCTCGCCCCCGCTGGCATCTTGAGTGCCCCGTCCCCGCCACCGCCCACCGCCAAGGGTCGCCCACGAACTTGTTGGACTATAGTATAGATACTGTACAGCAGCTCGCTGGCGCAGTGGCGTAGCGCGCTTGGCCTGCGATTGCGTAAACTAAGCAATGTTCGTAAAGGCGGTCATTGGATGGGTGACCAATATTTTTATATCGAGTTCCCTGCTTCGAAAGGCACATTAAGCCGTTGGTCCCGGCTACATCTGCAGTCGTTAATACCCACCAACCCGCACGGAACCAGCGTGGTGGCCTTTCCACTGTGCCTTTACCCTACTAAAATATATGTAAAATGTTTTCTTTGATCTATGGGTGTTCTAGTACTCTAAGCTCAGTTGGTCTCAAAGAGTGTTTTAATCCTTTATGGGAATGGGATCGGTTGGCGTGAAAAAAATTCTCAATTCTGACGATTTTCTCGCTGACTGTACCTTTTATCAAAAACCTGTAAATGTCGATTGTCATCACTGAAAATGGTCTCCTAAGACCTTTTTCGCGTGGCAGAAAGGGATTAGGTAGCTGCCCTAATGCCCCATCTCAACTATCCATATGTTTGGAAAATTAAAAAAAAATAGGTTGGAGAAAGTTCGAAAAATTGGAATAGAACCTGCGTTCATCGTAATTCGGGCTGATGCCTAGGTATACCTTTTATTTTGTTATAATTGATATTTTTCATCAGGTCCGGTGGTATCGATTGCCTGAAACTGGGTGACAATATTTTGGAGTACAGTCACAATTTTCGGTTTTACATCACGACCAGGCTGAGCAATCCGCATTTCTTGCCGGAAATCGCTGTTAAGGTATTGATTCATTTATTGTTTTTAACCTTTAGGGAATCAATTTAATTCCTTAAAAAAAAGTTCGAGATGAAAATAACACCACCTACGCCGTACGGCAGTCAAAGAGGTCACCTAAGTGTATCTTTGTACGTAGATACCAGCTTTACGTCATTGATTAACGTGAAACTTAATTTATTGTTTATATCCAAAATACCTTCATATTTTTTTATGGTATTAAGCTCTTGAGTCTTGAACTTCATCTCGATGAAGATGGAATCGAGCAAAGTTAAAAAGTCAAAATTCGTTTATTAGTTATGAATCGTCAAGACGCTAGAACTTCACCAGAAACCCTCAACCATTGAGGGGCTGGCTATCTTAGCCAGGCAGACTTGAATAAAAACCTAACCACCAACAAAATTCCATATAAATAAATAGTTCCTTAAGTTTATTGTTTTATTTTTTCATAGGTGACTTTGTTGAACTTCATGATAACACCGCAAGGCCTGCAAGATCAGCTGCTGGGCATCGTCGTGGCGCAAGACAGGCCGGAGCTGGAGCTCAAGAAGAACCAGCTCATCGTCGAGGGGGCCAACAACAAGAGGACGCTCAAGGAGATCGAGGACAAAATCCTGGAAGTATGTTACACTCGAATACAGAAGTTTGTGTTTTTGTTGCCATGCAGACTTGATCCTACTGGGCATTTACAAAGGTTTATGTAATGACTTGGTATTAAAACCCTTTCTAATTAGAAGTCGTTCAATAGGAATGATGACACTAACAAAGAATCACTGATATAATGATTTATAATAATAATTCAGGATAAGGAGATTCGTTAATAGTCACTTGTTATCAGATTATACTTGTGATTGATATTTATTTTATAAAAATAAAAGTACAAAACTTAGCAATCCGCCATATTTGCTAAAACGCAGCGTGACGTCATTATTTAGTTATCTCCATTTTGACATTTTATTTGGCTATCAAATTCACTAGTTTAATGTAGAAACTGACCTTTTTTTACCGAATAGTGACGTCACACATACGCCATTGCTATTTTGGCGTTTTGGCAGAAATTTTAAATTGCACTATTCAAAACATGTTTTTTTCTACAAAAAACGAAAGTTTTTACAAAAATATAATTTATTTTGGGTAAAGTAGACACGTAAGAAAAACATCGTGTAGTTTTTCAAAATTAATCAACATGCCTATTCATACCTCTCATTTGTTACCTAAAATACTTAACCAACTGGACTGTCCCGAGTTGCCATGACCTCCACAGGAATTAAGGGATATCAAAATCAAAGTGAAAAACCCTATTGTCATAACTATCTCCTTCTACAAACCAAATCACGCATCGCACAGGTGCTATCGTCAGCCGGCAACATCCTGGAAGACGAGTCGGCCAACCAAATCCTGTCCTCGTCGAAAGTCCTCTCGATTGAGATCGAGGCGAAGCAGGCGGCGGCGGCCATCACGGAGCGAGAGATCGACGAAGCTCGTCTCCTCTATGTGCCCGTCTCTAAACACAGCAGCGTGCTGTTCTTCTGCATCTCTGACTTAGCAAATATCGACCCTATGTACCAGTACTCGCTCAACTGGTGAGTTGTTAACACCATACATACATAAACTTCTTCATCCGTACTATTTCCAGCCTATCTGGGGTCACAGTATGTTTCCTCTTCCATTGATATCTAGATCTAGCCATCCACTTTCTTTTGATTCATATCATTGAATGTGTAAAAAAGAGACGGAAAGGACCATGTCGAGAGACCGATTAACGGAGAGTGATTGGGATGACAACATTCCAATCGATACTGCTAAAGGTTTTTGGCTTAGGTTTTACAGTCGGCCGCCTGTACGCCGACGCTCTTTGGGTATCTCTACTAATATTATACAGCTGAAGAGTTTGTTTGTTTGGTTGGTTGAACGCGCTAATCTCAGGAGCTACTGACTCAAATTGAAAAATTATTTTTGTGTTGGATAGTCCATTTATCGAGGAAGACTATAGGCTATATAATAACCGATAATAATGCGAGCGAAGCTGCGGGCGACCACTATAAATACATAAACCAATCCCATTTATCCCTGAAGGCGTCGGCGTATATTTTGATAAGCAAGTCTGGTCTCTTTTTAAAATGCGTCATGAATTTCTACAGGTTTATAAACCTCTACAACCAAGCGATCCTCAACTCTCCAAAGAGCGATGATCTTGACGAGCGTTTGGCAGGTCTCAACGCGTACTTCACCAAGAGCATATACGAGAATGTCTGTAGAAGCTTGTTCGAGAAGGACAAACTTATATTTTCTCTGGTTCTGACGTTGGGCATACTTAGACCTAAGGTTTGTATTAAAATTTGTTTTTTTTTTTAAATAGAGATATTGCATAAGTCATCTGTGGTACTTGACGTGCTTGGCCTGCGATCGCTTTAACTAAGCAATGTTCGCTAAAGCTATTTATTGAATGGGTAACCAAAATTGTATTATCTCGAGTTACTCCTCGGAAGGCACGTTAAGCCGTTGGACCGCCTGCATCTGCAGTCGTTAGTACCCACCAAACCGCACTAGGCCAGCGTGGTGGGTTATGGCCCAATCTCCCTACATTCCTCCATCCATAGGGAAGACCTGTGCCCTAACAGTTGCACATTTTTATTTTATTCATTTGTCAACGATCTTTCGTAGGCTGCACTTTAAGAGGATTTGGTAGGTTGGTGGTGCAACGTAGGAAGTAGACGGTGCCAAGACTTACCTGAATATTTTCCAGGGCCTGATCGACGACGACCAGGTAGCGTTTCTGCTTACTGGTGGTGTTGCCCTGGAGAACCCGTACGAGAATCCCGCACCGAGCTGGCTCTCTGACAAAGCCTGGTCGGAGATCGTGCGCTCCTCAAACCTTAACGGGTGAGATAATTATACTCTTCTTCTCCCTGCTCTCTTCCCAGTCTATCTGGAGTAGGCGCAGTATGTTTCCTCTTCTGTTCATATCGTCTTCAAGCCGTGTCCGTGGCCTGAGCTTGCGTAAACCAAGCAATATTCGCTAAGTCCAGTCATTAGAAGCGTGACCAAAACGTAATTTTTCTGAGTTCTTCCGTGCTTCGGAAGCACGTTAAACCGTTGATCCTGGCTGCATCAGCAATCTTAATAACCGACTAAAATCGGCTACTGGTACAAAGATTTTGGTGGTTAGAAAAAGAATTTCGAAAAATTATGATCTTGACGTTAGCGTGGTGGGTTATATGGCTCTTCTCCCTATATTCTTCAATCCATAGGGAAGGTCAGTAGGGCAGTAGGGATATTGAATGGCTGGTGATGATGATGATTCAAAAAGGTGGATATACTTATAAGCTTGTTATAAACAGGTTGCGCGGCTTCAAAGAGAACTTCGAGAGCAACATAAAGGCGTGGAAGGATTTCTACGATCTGTCAGCGCCCAACGAGAGCGTCTTCCCGCCCCCCTACCAAGACATACGGGGCATACCGAAGCTTATCATACTAAGGTAGGTACAGTCAGTATATCAATATCGGGTCAACGCTAGAAATAATTTTGCAAAATCCTATAAGAGTATAATAAGCATGACGAAAAATTTTGAAATTCTCTTCGGTAGTGTATGTACACATTTACTATTAACGAAAACCCTTTATTTCGGTAATAAACTGAAGCCTAAGTATAAAGCCATTTTTCTAATATTTTTTAAATAGTGTGCGATAACAGCTCGCAGTATCATGGCGTCGGGTCTGACGTCACGCCTAGGCAAACGCCAACGCATTCAGAGGAAAGTTATCAAACATTGTGTATGTCAATTACACAGGCGTGAAGTCATGCGCAGTGATTGGCGTTTAAGCCAAAATGGCCGCTTGCAGTATTTTAATGTTTCATTTTAGTGAAAATCTTAATAATCTCAGATTGTTTAACAAAACTTACTGCCGCACTCAGAGACGTCAGATAACGTTAACCAGTATTTACCGTCAAAAAATGACAATTCGAAACTAGTCGCTATTCTTGCCGGGTCTATGGTCTAGATTTGAATGAATTTTTTTTACATTAAATACTCATTAAAGTTAATTGACGTCTCTGAGTGCGGCAGTTAATCAGTTTTTTAAACCTCTTTCATGTATTTTCCACTAGAATCATTAATTAGATCAGTGATTTTTTGATGGTGTTGCCACGCCTATTACCTGACTTTCTTTACTTTGCCAGGTGCATCCGCCCAGACAAGCTCATCCCCCTGGTGCAGCAGTACGTGATCGAGGAGATGGGCCGACCTTACATCGAGCCTCCGCCCTTCGACCTGGAGCGCTCGTACAACGACAGCAACTGCTGCTCCCCCCTTATTTTCATCCTCTCGGCCGGCTCTGATCCCATGTCGGGCCTGGTCAAGTTCGCCACGGAGAAGAAGGTCGTCAGCTTCGAGACCATATCTCTGGGGCAAGGGCAGGTGGGCTGTCGATTGTTTTCTTACCTCCGTGGCCTAGTGGTTCGCTCACCGGTCCCCAGCGTCCAGATTTGGGCCCGGTTTGGTTGGTGGTAGGACTTGGTTCAAGTCTGCCTGGCTAGCTAGTTAGCTACCACCACCTTATCAAAATCTGTCGCCATAATAATAAATGTTAACAGCGTTATTGTGTTCCGACAAATGTGATAAGATAGCCAGCGCCTCTGTGCTTGAGGGTTCCAGGTGAACCTCGATTCCATCTTCGGCCCATATCGTAATTTGGGAGATGAAAGGCAATAAGCTTCTTACTTACTTATATCGACTTGATCTTGACTTATATCGGGCACATAAATCGCAGTGCATTGCTAGGTGGCGTGCTAGATGATCCGGCTCGAAGGACCAAAAATGTGTGAGGTAGTGCGAAGATATTGTTAATGATAAAGTTCGAGTCCTTGGCAATAATATATTTAAAATGGGAACTGTGAATACAATCCATACTAATCTATACTAACTAATATTATAAAGCTGAAGAGTTTGTTTAGTTGATTAAACCCGCTAATCTCAGAAACTAATTTGGTTCAAATTAAAAAATTGTTTTTGCGTTGGATAGTCAATTTATTCAGGAAGGCTATAGGCTATATAACTACCGACACTAACGCGAGCGAGCCGCGGGCGACCACTAGTAAAATGATGTATTTGCGTAGCGATAGAAACTAAAACCCGGTAGCTGCTCTCGGCCTACAGCTTGGGGCTTGTACACAGAACTCAAAATAAAATCCCGCGTCTCCCGCAGGGCCCCATAGCCGCGGCCATGATCGGCCAGGCGACCGCGTCCGGCGGCTGGGTGGTGCTGCAGAACTGCCACGTGATGGACTCGTGGATGGGCGAGTTGGAGCGCATCTGCGCCGAGGTGATCGTGCCGCAGGCGACGCACGACAGCTTCCGCTGCTGGCTCACCTCGTACCCGAGCAGGGCGTTCCCGGTCACCGTGCTGCAGAACGGTGAGTCTCAGCCCATCCACACGCGGAGCTACTCAAAAGGGACTGGGGGCCTACCGCCTAACTCGATTGCTGAAGCAAAAGCTATAGTTTGTGACGTCATGCTGTCATTTCGCACCAAATGCACCTAAACTATCAGCGATAGCTTTGAACGAATGATCACCGAGTGATTTTGTATGTATTTGGAAGTAAATCCGTACCGTCTAAAAATTCAAGATGGTTGCTAGCTAAATTGATAACCGTAAGCAATGCATTGCTTTAAAGCTATCATCAGCAATCGAGTTAGGCGGTAGGCCCCCTGGTTACTAACGAGTTTATTGAGTGTCACCGTCCATTGATTGCCATTGTTTCGCACACGAAGCTACTAGTTAGTAACTGATCGCGCGCCTAGTTACTCAACTTCTTAAAGGCCGCCTGACTAGATACCACTTCTTCTTCTTGTCCCTGCCCAGTAGGCCTATTCCCTTACTTTTTTTGACAGTTGAAAGTGATGATCACCGAACTATTTACTAGTACATTGCTGTTATCACAGGACAAGTGTCACAATAGCATTATAGTAAACTATGATCTTACCTCGGGCAATAGAAAAGAAGGTCGCACTTCCTCGGCCCGGGAGTCAATTACTTGCAATCTGAGGCCTTGCGTGTTTTATCGGCCATGGTATGTAATCTAGTATCGTCCAGGCGTGAAGATGACCAACGAAGCGCCTAAGGGCCTGCGCAACAACATGCACCGCTCGTACACGTGCGACCCCATCAGCGACGCGGAGTTCTACATCTCGTGCCCGCGCACCGAGCAGTGGCGCCGCCTGCTGTTCGCGCTGTGCTTCTTCCACGGCATCGTGCAGGAGCGGCGCGCGTTCGGGCCCCTGGGCTGGAACATCCAGTACGAGTTCAACGAGAGCGACTTGAGGATCTGCGTTATGCAGCTGCAGGTGGGTGGGGTCTCTTGGATTCTCGTCCTTATACTGATCAACGCGCGGATGGTCAGCTCCTAAGCGTGACACTGAAACCAGCCATAGTTCGACAACTTCGTGTGCGACCTTCCTGCTGGGTGAGAGACGTTGGGAGGGCTGAGGTATTGTATGCTGTATTACACGAGTTTTCCCTCCTCCCCGCATCACTCACCCCCGCTAACATCCCCGCCACCGTCTCTCACCCCGCAGGAATGTCTTGTCGACTATAATTGGACCTATTAATTGTGAACGCATAGGTACTTATCCGCGCCGAACGCGCCGAAGTCAACGAGGCCTGTCCGCTTCGAAGGAATCGGAAATAGTACTCGTGCGCATCGATTCCGATGACGTCATCTGAATTTTTATAGGATTTCTGAAGTTTTTGAACTATTACTATACGCACTAGACCCGATCTCCGTCATCCGATTACTTTCCGTCAAATCAAGTATTCCAAAAGATGGTTCCTGAATTGCTTGGATTTGTATCGGAGATCGGAGTAGTGCGTAAGCAATATCCGAATTCAGTCCCAGTTTTCTAGTACACGGATTCGGTTCGGACGCAGTGCGTAACCGCTCTTACCCTGATGTGGTGTTCTGTGGCAGATGTTCCTGACCGAGTACTCGGAGACGCCGTTCGAGGCGCTCAACTACCTCGCGGGCGAGTGCAACTACGGCGGCCGGGTCACCGACGACAAGGACCGCCGGCTGATCATGTCTTTGCTGTCCCTCTTCTACAACGAGGAGGTCACCAGTGATCCCGAGTGAGGCCTTAAATTAGCATCTGCTTTTTCTTTTTAAGGAGATGTTCCATATTCGCCCGTGTACTTCTACACTATTTCAAAAAATTGAGAAAAAAGAAATGATCGGCCAACCAAGACACTAATTAACTTGCCGTAATTTTTCTAACCTTTACACTTCAAGTTGTAAGCCAACGGATACCCTCGCAATGTATTATTACCTACTATTAATACATTTAAAAAAATCGGCAAGTTAATTAGTGCCTTGGTTGACCGAGCGGTACCAGCCCGGATTGCAGCGGACGAGGGTTCGATTCCCGCATCAATACCATAAATTTTTGAACTTTTTCTAACCACCAAGAATATTGGAGTATGTATAGAAATGTATTGGTATATACGTATAAAGCGATCCGCTTGTTCTCAGCTATTCATTCTCCCCGAGCGGCAACTACCGCATGCCGCCCAGCATGGACTATAATTCGGTCTTGGAGCACATCAGGGCTTTGCCCCTCATCGCGAAGCCCGAGGTGTTCGGCCTGCACGACAACGCCGACATCACCAAGGACAACAAAGAGACCGCCGCTGTGAGTCTTTTGCGCCTCAGTTCTGTTATTTAATCAAAAATTGCTAAATCGTGTCGTCATTGTGCAGAATAATTTGACCGAATAATCTGTCTTGGGTGGCCGAGCGGTCAGGCACCTGCCCGGATAGCAGCGGACGCGGGTTCGATTCCCGCCTCAAGACCATAATTTTTCGAAATTCTTTTTCTAACCACCAAAATCTTTGTACTAATTTTTCTAACATTTATATAATGTTGAAATTAAAATCGAACAGAATAATTTACCTACATCCTGCGTGATTTATGTAAGAGTAATCAGATGTGTTTACCACCCACGTTTCGCTAAATATGTTAGGTCCCACGTAGGTATACTTAATAAGTGCCGAGCCTATTGCCATCCATCGGCCACGAAAGTCGCAGCATTTTGCTAGGTGGTATAAGAGGAACACCGCTGCCCATTACCTACTAAACCCTTAGTCGTTTTATACGACATCCACGAGAGAGATTGGGAGTGGTGACAAAAGGGATGATGACAAAAGGGATGATGACACTTACAAAGAATCACCGAAATAATGATTTATAATAATTTAAGATAAGGAGATTCGATAAAAATTACTAACTCTCAGATTATTTATAATTGATATTTATTTTATAAATATAAAAATACAAAATCCGCCATATTCAGTTAAACGCCGCGTGACGTCACAATTTTATTGAAATTTGATCTGCCAATCATATTTTTACTGTCATATTTTACGTTATAGTGACGTCACACAGACGCCATTGTTGTTTTGACGTTATGGCGAAAATTTTAATTTGCAATAACCAAAACTTGTTTTTCCTGTAAAATCTCAATATTTTTACAAAAATGTAATTTATTTTTAGTAAAGTAGATACGTAAAAACAATTTAAATTGTCAGTAATGAGTTTCGTAGATGGAATTAAGGCTCGAACTCGTATAGAAACAGAAATAACACTTACCCTGAATAGGTAGGTACTAACATAGTCAGATGAGCCGTCACGACGATTATGTGCCTACGCTGTGGCAGTCGCCCTTAGTAGGTATATCTGACGTTGCAGCTGCTGTTCGGCTGCCTGCTGACGCAGACGTCGATCGCGGCGGGCGGCGGCGGCGACGGCGGCGGCGAGGGCGTGGTGGAGCTCACAAGAGACATGATGGCGCGCCTGCCGCCGCAGTTCGACATATTGGAGGTCAGCCAGAAGTATCCAGTGCAGTACTACAACAGCATGAACACCGTGCTCAAGCAGGTAAGACCTATGGGGAAACAAAAATGGGGTACGCCCAGGACGCCTAGACAAGTTATTGACAAATTCTCTTGCATCTATTTGTATGAATGGCCTCTGTCAAATCTGACAATTCTGCCAATGTCGTCGGGTATGTCAATGTCAAGCTTCTCATTATTGACACGACGGTCGCCATGTTGTTCCCTGTTAAAAACTGACGGTCATACTGCCGCACTCAGAGACGTCAATTAACTTTAATGAGCATTTAATGTCAAAAATTTTCATTCAAATCTAGACCATAGACCCGGCAAGAATATCGACTAGTTTAGAATTGTCATTTTTTGACGTTAAGTACTCATTAACGTTATTTGACGTCTCTGAGCGCGGCAGTTAAGGTGATTAAATGACGACCCGCTACTTACCTCTCACTCACAAACCGCCAGGAGCTGATCCGCTACAACCGCCTGCTGGCGGTGGTCCGCCGCACGCTGCACGGCGTGCACCTGGCGGCGCAGGGGCTGGCCATCATGAGCGCCGAGCTGGAGCAGTGCAACGGCGCGTTCGCCAAGGGCATAGTGCCGGGCGTCTGGATCTCCAAGTCCTATCCCTCGATGAAGCCCCTGGGCTCGTACGTCGCGGACTTGCTGGCCAGGTTGGTTGGTGTTTTGTTGCCGGATTTGGTAGGTACAGACTAGTTATTTTTATGTAAACTCAATAACACCACAAGCCTTTTCAATGTACCTGCCGCTGGGTTCCTATGTCGCGGACTTGCGGGGCAGGTTGGTGTTTTGTTGACTGATTTGGTACCTACCTACTATAAACTCCATTAATTATAGCAAGAGACAAAATGTAAACAATCTTAATAATATTAACAATATATAAACAATTTAAATATAAAAAACAAATATAATCAATCGCCTTGGTCGTATGCTCAGAGGTCCCGGTTTCGAATCCTGGTAGGGGTAAACTTTGCGATGACCACAAGTGTTTGTTTCCGAGTCATGGTTGTGTATATGTTTATGTAGTATATTTTCAACATTTATATTCATAATTATATTTAAAATATGTCCGTCATCTAGTATCCATAACACAAGTGCTTAGGCTACTTACTTTGGGCTAGACGATAGGTGTAAGTGTAAAATAGTTATTTGTTGTACGTGAGTGCAAAGTTGTTTTTTAACCGCGTGCTCAATTTTGATGACCGAGCTAGCGAAGGATTCTAAAATTGAATCACGAGCGTAGCGAGTGATTCAAAAATTAGAATCCTGAGCGATAGCGAGGGAATCAAAAGAGCACAAGGTGAAAAATCTTTGCACTCGAGTGCAACACGTAACTTTTCATCCCCCCCAACGAGGAAATTGCAAAATACAAAAAAAAAATACAATCACAACAGTTTCTGTTTGCACCCAGAAACTTCCACAACACCCTCCCATTAACCCAAACACACTCTCAACACCCACCCAGAAACACCCACAACATTCACACCCGCAATACACACCCATCCACTCAGACACACCCAAAAAACACCCATTCACCCAGAAACACCCACAAAACACCCATTCACCCAGAAAAACCCAAAAACACCCATTCACCCAGAAACACCGACAAAACACCCATTTACCCAAAAACACCCAAAAAACACCCATTCACCCAGAAACACACACAAAACACCCATTCACCCAGAAACACCCACAAAACACCCATTCACCCAGAAACACCCACAAAACACCCATTCACCCAGAAACACCCACAAAACACCGATTAACCCAGAAACACCCACAAAACACCCAGAAACACACACAAAACACCCATTCACCCAGAAACACCCACAAAACACCCATTCACCCAGAAACACCCACAAAACACCCATTCACCCAGAAACACCCATTCACCCAGAAACACCCACAAAACACCGATTAATCCAGAAACACCTACAAAATACCCAATCACACCCAAAAAACACTCAATCACCCAGAAACACCCACAAAACACCTAATCACACCCAAAAAAACACCCAATCACCCAGAAACACCCACAATACTCACCCATCCATTCAGACACACCCACAAAAACCCATTCACCCAGACACACCCACAAAACACCCATTCACCGAGACACACCCTCAAAACACCCATTCACCCAGACACACCTCCAACAGCCACCCATCCACCCAGCCACACCCGCAACATTCATCCAGACACACCTGTAAGTACCTAATAAAAATTACCGTCCCTAATGGAGTTCCGAGACGGTCAATCAGCTTGAGTCAAGCACGTTGATTTTCTGTATGTTTTTGTTCCGTTGCTAGCGTAAACAAATCAAACAGACCTAAAAAGCTTTTAAATGCTTGACTCAAGCATCCAGCAAGCGTTGTAGACGATCAAAATGTTTAAAGCATGATTGACGCCAAGCTGATTGACCGTCACGGAACTCATAGGTTTTAACAAATTTATGACGTGAAAAGAAAATGGCGCGCGCAAAGCAAATTACAAAAAAAGTACACCAAGAAGGTTCCGAATCTGAGCTTTTAACAAATTTAAATAGGTTGCATGACAATTTCGGCACCATGGAGGTAGAAATAAATATGTATAATGATGTTTTGAATTCACAAACTCATTGCACACGATGTTCTAAATTCAAATTTACTTTAACCTCTAGAGGATAAAAACGGCTTTTGCACTCAGATATCGAAGAGCAAAAACGCTTTTTCCGAGATGGTGGGATGAAAAAAATATTTATTTATTAAAAAAAAAATTAATTATTTATTATTATAATAATGTGTAACACCAATATTTCAAAGCACCTAACAGTTTTATTTGGCAATAATTGTTGATGTATTTTAGAATACACGTTTCTTGTTAATAAGAGCATTTCGTAGACTTTTTATCAAGATTGTTTACATTTTGTCTCAAGCCCAAGTGAATGGGGTATAGTTCTTTTTATGTAAACTCAACATCATCACAAGCCTTCCAATGTTCCGACTGCTGGGGACAGACCCTCCCTATATATGAAAGACTTTCCTTATGTAAGAGTATAGGGAAAATGGGCCGAGAAAGGGAAAACGCTAATCATAAAGTATTGGTATAATAACTCTGTTTCGTGTAGGGATTAAACTCGTCACAGACGTCGTTATCACCATCAATACCATCATGACCAGTCTTTTAAAGCTAGGGCACAGGCCTTCCATATGGATGGAAGAATATAGGGAGAATAGGCCATAATCCACCACGCTGGCTCAGTCAGTGGACTGCCACATCCAATGGTTAAAAGTTCTTAAATGGGCAGGCAAGCACAGAATGTGCATGTGTACAGCTTGGCGAAAAAGTGTTTGATACGGTGACAGATGCAACTAATTTTTATTTGCAATAAATATCCTACTGATTTGCTGTCGAACTCTGGTAGTTCAATTATCAATTTTTTTGGTAACTTTGCGATTTATTTGTATGTTAATTTAATAGCTTCAATTTAACGGTTATCCAGACTAAAAATGTACAAAATAAAACAAGTGGCGCCCTCATTTTACCTAAACTATTTTTTGCGAAGCAAGTTAAGAAAAAAAGTTTTTTTTTCAATAAATTCTTTTATTATCACAACACATAAACTACACCATACATACGTGTGTATACTAATAAATACAATTTTGTACTCAGTCTGTTCTTGTACTGTAAAATGCTGTCACAAGCTACATCCTTAATTTCACGTTACCTATATACAGACCACGAACAATTATGCAGCGGTAGCTATGACAGTCTTACCCCCGAATTCAGAAACGCTACTCAAATTTTGACCACTGCTTTAACAGTTAATTGGACAATACCTGTCAGAATCTGAACCTGACCCTGAATGGAAAAACGTCAATTTTGACAACACTTAAATGTTAAGCAGGGCTCAAACTTTGAGAAGCGTTTCTGTATTTGGAAGTTTACGATACAGATAACGATACTATTAACTAGTTAAAAGATAATACTTCAAAGATACACTTCCGACGTCCCTATCTCAATGGACCCCAAAATTGACCTTCCATCATCAATATAGGCCACGTCAGTCGAATTTCAATTAATACTAAAAGTACTGAGTGCAGTCTTCCATGCCGGCCTGGGAGCGAAGAAATAACGTAGATTACAATGTGCCAGCCCCGACTCATACTAGGGCTGTCGTAAAAGTCGACTAAGGGCGATTGTCCGGTGCAGACCAATAATCACATTGGGGCGCACCCGAATTGTGGAGCGCAAACCCACCAACACCAGCATACCCGGAGAGGGTTGGAGGCGCAGGCCGGCTGTAAAACTTAGTCAAAACCTTGCACAGTATGGATTGGAATGTTGTGATCCCAATCACTCTCTCCGTTCATCGATCTCTCGACATGGTCCTTTCAGTCTCTTTTCTATACATTCAGTCACTAGAACCTTTCTGGTGTGATGGATGACATGATGTTGTTATGGGTGGCTTGATGACGTATGACCGATATGAATGGAAGAAGAAACATACTGCGCCGACCCCAGATAGACTGGGAACAGGGCAGGGAGAAGAAGACGACTAAAGGTACTGTGTGCAGTGTAGGACCCTGTGCGGGCAAACGGTGTCCACTTATTCCTATCACCCGTGCGTGACAAATGGCGTTAACATTAGCGGATCCCGTAGAAAGCTGGTGAGAATACTGACACGTTTTTCTTGACACAATAGGAGGAGGCTACAACTAAACGACTCGCCGATCTATGCATGCGTTGCAATAGCCGTCGTTTCAACCGTCGGCGTTCTTGGCCAAATCCAAAAGTCTGTTCATGAGTTCCCCGCCGAAGGATTCCCTGTACTTTTGGCTGATGCTGTTCAGAAGCGCGTACGGCGTCTCGTAGTTCATATTCTCTATGGTGGAGAGGGCTTTGTCGTCGTACTTTCTTCCTACGACCCTGAAGCCCGCCACGGACATCTCGATGCAGTACTCGGCGCCCTCTAGCGTGGTCAGGTTGATGTACACTCGTTGGTTGCAGTTTTTGAGCGCCTGCGATACGCTGGCGGCCTTCACGTGCTTTCGTATGTCGTTGATGGCGGATTCGGCTTCCTGCGGCCACGTTGCCGCGTCCAGAACTGGCTCCGACATTGCGTTTCTGGAAAAGAGACATTATGGTTGCAAAACTAGCACGTCAGTGTACCACAAAATACATCAAATTCTCTCAATCGATTTGTGCTTTAATACAAACAATTTATGGTGGACAATCGATTGAAGAAATTTAACAGTTTTGAGTAGTCTGAACTGAAGTGCCGTTGTTCGTACATGGCGTATCAATTTGTGTTGGCAGGCAGCAAAAAATAGTGTTTAGACATTTATTAGATACTAGCTGACTCGGCGAACTTTTACGATTACCTGGGCATATAAAAATAGCCTACGATCTATAATCAGACTCAGACCTACCAAACATACACATTTTTTTTAAATAAAAATCAATTAGGTAGAATGTGCTTATTGAAGAAAGCGTAAAATTAGAAACGTAGGTCATATTTTTAAGAAAGATATAAAGGTTATGTTATACAAAGTTATACAAAGTGGACCTAGAAACGAACGATCTGGAGACATACTGCAAGACATGGATGGAATTTGCTTGACATCGCTTGAAAGGGAGGGTTTCAGAGAGGCTTTTGCCCAGCAGTGGGATCCTACTGGCTAATAATAATAATAAATACCCCCATGATTTTTATAAAATGTAATTGGCCCACATATGAGAACCCTTTA
Source organism: Cataclysta lemnata (assembly GCA_963931975.1). Classification (NCBI taxonomy): domain Eukaryota; kingdom Metazoa; phylum Arthropoda; class Insecta; order Lepidoptera; family Crambidae; genus Cataclysta; species Cataclysta lemnata. The sequence continues at coordinate 15,155,076 of OZ008348.1, forward strand.
CTTTATATTCATTTAATATGTGAGCTGTTGGTATGCCTAAATAATAAATAAATTAAATGCTACTTTATTGTTTGATCAAGTTACAATAAACGGACCTAGGTTAAACCTTTCAAGTTCTTTGAATAGGTACTAGTAGTTACTGGTGTAGTTGTTTCTGGCCAAACCAAATATTTCGGAAAAATTCTAACTCCATAGGCTGAAGTTCTTGGAAGACTGGATAGAGGACGGCCCGCCAATGGTGTTCTGGATATCCGGTTTCTACTTCACCCAGTCTTTCCTGACGGGCGTGCTGCAGAACTATTCGCGCCATAACAAGATACCTATCGATCAGGTGCACTTTGAGTTCACCATCACAAGTATGGAGGCGGAGTGTGAAGTCGAGCCCGAGTTTGGAGTGTATTGCAAGGTTTGGTATTGTAAATGTTTTTTGCTAAAACATTTTTTTTTGTATGCTAGACAGGGAAGCTCTTGGCCTACATCTCACCTGATGGTATGTGACGATGAGGGCCAAAGATGCTGGAAAAAGAAGGAAGATGGATATGGGCCTTTAAAATGCTTCAGTACCCATTGGACCTCCAAAATTCGACCCAAAAGCAAAAACTGCCCATTGGACCTCATTAAGTGTGCCCACTGCATTGAATAATTTATTAAATGTTGCAAAACATTATAAGACAATGATGGGTATAACAATAAAAAGGAGTGAAAACCCTAGAACTTAGCTTGGCCTTTAGCATTGTATCATTATGTAAATTAGTTTAATAACATTACAAGCAGCAATCACAGCCTGTGGACAGGCAAGGACAGGAGCACAGTGTATTTGTCTGGGTGAGTTGGACATTGGTGCAGTGTGTGCAGTTTGTTGCCATTTAGTTCCTACCTGTTATAATTTCCTTTTAGTCAGCCCTTCAGCACACTCATGAATAAAGAATAAATAATAATAATATATATTTCTACCACTCACACTATCCAAAGAAAGTAGCTTATGCACTTGTGTTATGAATACTAGTTGAGGGACAATTTGAATAGGTCACCTAACATCTAACCCCAAGCAAGTAGCATAAACATTGTGTTATGGATACTAGATGGACACATTTTAATAGGTAAATATTTTTGTAATACACTACATAAACTCATATAGGTAACCTGATTTGAGAAAAGTCAGTATTCATCACACAAACATTTGCCCCTACCAAGATTCGAACCCGGGCCCGGGACAAGGGATGGCAGCCTATAATCCTGGCTTCTAATCATTCAACAAATCACTTTCATTTATTACGATGAATAAATTAAGAGAGAATAAATGTAATAAAATAAAGCTCTAGAATGGTTGGTAGCTGGCAGGTGACCTAGTGCAATCTTAGAACAGTGTGATTGTGAATAACTAGGGTTGAGTAGGAAAAACAAAGAAAATCCTAATGCCATTCACTGGGAACTTTGGTCGCATTAATTTTCTAGATGTTCCCTCAAGAATGTTGCTGTCCATTCCTCATTATTAATATAACAAAACTTGATGTATGATATACCACTTTGCTGAATATTGTTGTATTGTATTGGTAGTTTTGCAGACTTTAATGTTCTTATTATTTTCTGTCCAGGGCTTGTTCCTAGAAGGTGCACGATGGAATCGAACAATAATGCAGCTAGATGAATCCTACCCTAAAATTCTTTTTGACACTATCCCTATAATATGGTTTCAACCAGCCCTCATTTCAAATTTTAATCCTCCACCATGTTACTTCTGTCCAATATACAAGACAAGTGAGCGGAAAGGAGTCTTAGCCACCACAGGACATTCAAGCAATTTTGTTATGTACATTACTTTGAATTCAGACATACCGCAGAAACATTGGATAAACCGTGGCGTAGCCAGTTTAACTCAACTTGATGATTAAAACTATAGTACCTAACATTGTATTCTGAATTAGTATATTGATTATATTTAGGTACTGTTAGTGCCTTCTGCACAACAATATTGATTGAAAATAATTTATAACCTTTGTATTTCATTATGGAGTAACTGTGATATTTTTCTAGTCGAGAATAAAATATTTCTTAAAAAAATCAAGTGTTTTACTAATATTTTATTACTGAATAGGACAATAATAAAACAGTAATAAAATAGGCCAATTATAATACAGTAAAACTAATATTTTATTACTGTATAATTAACATTAAAATGTTAAGCACACAAGTTTAAATTTCGCGGTAAACAATGACTTACCTATAGGTACTAGAAATTTGATGTATATTGGCACGATTATTTTACAATTTCATATCTAAACAACAATAAACCTACAAAATATAAAGAAATAAAGTCATTGTGTCAAAAACCCAATTTATAACTCTGAATCCGAACCGAAACTAAACTTACGAGAAAATATTGAGAAAAGACTGAAGAAGTGAAGGAAATTCCAACAAAGAATGCAAGCAAATGACAGACAGACTGATACAGATTAAAAAATGGACACAGAATCAGATCCACAAACAAACTATAGACAAAATTGTAAATAGACTTCTGTTATTTTTTTAAATAGGTTTAACGTCCCTAGAAACAAGTATTTTAGATACTTTCTTTGATTAATAACTTTCATTTTTTCCATTAAAATATGGGTGTCAGACATTTTAACACATCTAGGGAGTGCTTGGCGTGAATCTAGTGGTACCAAAGTTCATGATGGCGACTTTAAGGTAGTAATACTACTATAATTATACCATTACTAAATTCTCCTCGTCAAACACTTCTATTTCAATGATTCCTCATAATTGAACATCAACAAGGATACTTTTATGCATCAAAATAACACCACTTTCACTGCATAAAGTCCACTCTGAAACTATTTTTGAATGATTGAAATAAAAATCTAAAGGGGGTTCCGAGACGGTCAATCAGCTTGATTCAATCAAACTGATTGATAAATCACTAACCTTAAAAAAGAAAATACACGTTTCCATATTCTTGTTCTTCAGTCTCATGAAATTCAGCCTATAGAAATTATTGTGTCTCAAACAGCTCAAAATCAACTTATTAGTTTTTTGTTGTTATTTTCTATCTACCACACTCGAGTTCACCAACAGTCGATTATTCTACAACTGTCTATTTTTGACATTTTATCGTATTGAAGAACTGTCAAAAATAGACGGTTATCTTTAAATCGCTTGTTTTACGTGTTGGTGAACTCAGCCTGCATTACATTACATTACAACGACAAAACATACCCTCAGATTAAGAACCTGATCCTTTTTTTTTTAATCGGTTTTATTCTCGGAGTAAATTTTATTCTTTTATTTTATTCTATTCTCTGGTTTTCTACACGATCGAATCATCGATTGATCATAAAACGAAACATTGACATTATTTATGTATTTTATCTTAAATATATAAATTGAAAGCCATAGAGCCAAAGCCAGAGCTTAAAAACAAAAAGATTGTTGATATTCTGTGCAGGTAGATGGCGCACTGAGCTTGTAAACTGCGTATGCCGAACTGACGTTTTTGGTTATTTTTGTTCTCGCCTCGTGTTTACTTTAGTGTCTAATTTCGGTCCAATTGCGAAAATTTTATTGTGCAACATTCGAAACGTTAGAATTTTGATCATATACGGAATCCTCGTATAGAATAGTACCTATCGATCCACAGTTCCGGGCTAGGTATATGTATACAGTTTATCACGTGGTGGTGTGGTGGTTTATATAATTCTTGTTTACCGCACAAGTCGAAACTTTGCGCATGTGCGTCCCGTCAGTAACCTCAAATTGTAGAGTAGAGTAGGCATTTATACGGTAGGCTCCGGATATCCGGGTCGCGACGCGGAGGAGACGGTTCTTGCGGCGGGTTTGTGATGTGCCCTCGTGCAAGTCGTACACGCCCCGCGAGTGGACAGCGTTGGTGATATCGTACGCTAGTGCCTGAAATGGCCCAGACTCAGTTCACGCGTAGCTCGGAGAGCGACGCATGGGCGCTCCTGTCGCTGAAGTCGGCACCGCCGTCGCCCTCGAAGGTGCAGTGGGCGCAGGAGCCGGCCCCAATCGCGATCGCCCGCCTCGACGGCCGTGACTTCGAGTACATTATCCGCCAGAAGCGAGTGGTCATAGGCCGGAACTCGAGCCGCGGTCAGGTGGACGTTAACATGGGACACTCCAGTTTCATATCTCGCCGTCATCTTGAACTGTTCTACGACCACCCGGAGTTTTACTTGACTTGCAACAGCAAAAATGGCGTTCTGGTGGACGGCGTGTTCCAGCGGAAGGGATCCGCCGCGATGCTGCTGCCCAAAAGGTGAGTCGCAGCGCGCTAAGCCACTCAGCGTCGTAGTACACCGCCCCGGTCGTTTACTTTATTTACGCTTACCCATTAGCACTGTTTGTAAACAAACTTATTTGTTTATCACCTACCCACCTGTGCTTGGTTCAATGCAAGAAATTGATACAGTGAATGATCTTTATTGACACATGTGGTTTCGATTTTTAAAACATATAAACATGGAAGTTACTCTTCTGTTTTGTGTTCTAAAATAATGTTAATAACACTCAGCTTATCAGTAAGATAGCAATTGGTTACATTAACAAATGCTAGATCATCATTATCACACTATAAATTGTAGTGTGATAATGAGTAGTTTTGTTTATGAATTGTACAGCAGTGTTACTCTTATCTATACATGTGGTTTCAATTTAATAACATTTATGGTGACTGGGTTACATAAGCTGTTCAATAAAATACATTTACAAATCTGTATTCTTAGTAGGTACTTTTGTACCACTAATACTGCTCTGCCCATAAAGATTTATGCCACTTATTGCAAAATGTATCAAAGTGTACCAATAATGAATGATATTATTGGTTAGGTCTATAACACTTCTTACTATAAGTTACTTATTTTTGTGTTTATTGATAACGGAGATCATAACAATTTATATGTGGATGATGCAATGGTCAGAAATATAGTCTGCAAGCAGTAACAGAGTGTTTCAATAGCTAGCTGGCACTCTTGACTGATAATTTCAGTGATTGGGAATTACTTATAAATAAAACTGTATTGATGCACATCCTTATAATACAATTATCAAATAATAAAAAATATTTTCAATACCTACTTATATGATTAGAATAAATAAAAACCTGCAAAATACTACACTTTCTAATCAAGCTATATCGGAACCGATACTTTTTTTTGTGATGGTGTTACTGATTTACAAAAAAATAATACTGAAATTTGTAAAATATGTCACATTGTGAACTCTTTGATCTCCAGGTTATAAATACATGGCCAGGTCATTCAACTACTTGTACTTAACTAGTCTCTTGTATTGTAGAAAGAAATATCAGAGTGATGACTAATATTAATATCATAGTCTAATAATTACTTATTAATTAATTACTTATAAAAACTTATTGCTGTCTTTCTTTTATGATTTCGTTTTTATTACAATATTATGTATACTTTAATAGTTCAATATCCCTTGCTTATGCACTAGCATTGGTGTTGCATACCAAAACATGACTGGTTTGGTCAGTGAACTGAGCTGTTGGCAGCTTAGTAAGTTGTTCCTCAAATACTATTCAGAACTTAAGGGCTGTGCGATGATGTTGAAGTTTACAATAGTCACCAAGACTCACCACCTCTGTCTCTCATGAGTGTTATACATTTATATCTATGCCTTGTTCTTCTATAAACATTCGTCTTGTTAGTTATTTTCTCTCTCTCTCTCTCTCTTTTTCTCTCGCCTCTAAGCTGGATATATTTAATGTGTAAGCATTATAATGTGTCAATCAATCATGTTCAGTATGAAATGATTTGTGAGGTTTGCTTCATTATAGGCGGAAACCATTTTGTCTAGGAAATCAAAAGCAACCTTTGTTGCTTTTACATGATCATTTTACTTAGGAATGTTCTGTTTTGTGTCTTATATTTATAGTATTTTGTTGAGACTTATGCTCCACTAGGTACTTACCTTTTCCTTGTAACAGAGTATAATTGTTTACAAAACATGAGACTTAACTGTAGGGCCTTTATCATTCATACTCAGGTATTATTGACCTGAGGAAACAAGATGCATATATATGTATAGACGGCGAAGTGCGATTACCTCCTATACTACCTCTCATACATTTTTAGAGAAATTTACTCTTATGGTATGTTTTTCAAATAAAGATCTATTTCTATGTGTTTTGATGAATTTACGTATCTATATTTTTAATGAGAATTCTACAAGTTCAAGTGTGCAAATAGCTTCTAACTAACGAAAATTTTTTGTTACTATAAGTGTGTTTGTCTGTGTTAAAAGATATTGGCATTTCGCTAGATACATCACCATAATTCTATAATACTAATATATAATAGTGAATGCATCATTAATATTTGGCACAAAGTCATAATAAATTATGTTAATAATTTAAACTATTATCATCAATTACATTTTTGGTTCAATGTGACCCTAAGAAATTAGAATTGTCCATTTTGCATTTGAATTGCCTTTAAAAAGTAGAATTGTCCATGATGCTACAAAATTATTTTAATATAATGCTGTTTAAAACACATGTGAAATAGCAATTCCTTCTACCTATTAAGGAATCTGGCCTTTACAAACAATTATTTTATATTTTCCACTGCATTTTTTTACTTCACATAATTTCATATTATACAACTGTTAGACTGCATTATTTATTTCTTCAGGCTCTAATGTGTGTTTATAAACCAGTTTCTGCTGGTGTGTGATTTATAGTTTATTGGTAATGAATGACATAGTGCACAATGACCACACTTCATATTGTACCCAGTACCTCAGGAATTATTAATTTAAAAGCAATTTTTGTTACCACATTATTGACAGAAACTAAGGCAAGAAAATGTTTGAATTATAAGTAACAATCAAACAATAATAACAGATTATTGATATTTAAAAATATTCTAAAATAGACAAAAGGGCCCAGAACAGTGTAAGTAGTTACTACCTATTTAAACTTTTCTCCAACAAGTTGGCTTTCCAATATATGGAATGCTAAAGCTGAGTACTGACCAATAGATGTAACATGTTACACAGCAAGCATTCATGCACTGAGTACGTAGTCTTAAGGGGAAACCAGCGAGCAATTGTAACAGATATATATATATATGGTTCTTATGGTCGATGCAAATGTTACATTACACCTCGTAAAGTTAATCAGTACCCAGCTTAAGAGTTTTTATCTCATCATCACCAGCCTTTTAATGTCACCACTACCTGGGCACAGGCCTTCCCTATGGATGGAAGAATACCTATAGGGAGATTGGGCCGTAGCCCAACACACTGGCCCAGTTCGGGTTGGGGGGTATTAACGACAGCATATGCAGCTGTGTGGGACCAACGGCTTAACATGCCTTCCGCGAAGCACGGAGGAAGTCGAGTTAATACATTTTTGGTCACCCATCCAACGACCGGCCTTGGCGAACATTGCTTAGTTTACGCAACCACAAGCCAAGCGTGCTATGCCACTGCGCTAGCAAGCTCCTGTTCGTCTCATCGTTTGCAGACAAACATAGTCTGTGGAATATCATAGGTTCTGTTTGTCTATTTACTGCGCGCAGTGTTAACACCGAAGCACATAATAGGTTCTAGCGCCCCGTCGCCATGTTAGGCCTCGTCGTATCTGTGTCACACATGTTCTCGCGATGTCGTGGCCCGGCCGGCCTTGCTCTACCTACAGCCAAGAATCGGTGGTCCTCGGCTCTCCAAGAGACTTGCAGGTGTGTGACCTGCCGTGTGGTGACGGCAGAATAGAATACAATGGTCGCCACCCCAAATCTCTCCGCTGGGTGTCGTACAAGGCGACTGAGGATAAATCAGTGATGAGGAATGGGCAGCAGCGTTCCTCTTATACCATTTAGCAATGTTCTGCGACATTTGTGCCCTATAAATGGCAATTAATTGACTCGCCACCTATTACATGGGACCTAACTAATAATTGGCGAAACGTGGGTGCTATTTCACCTCTGCCTACCCCTTCGGGGATATAGGCGTGATTTATGTATGTGTTCTTACCTACATGGTTGACAATAGCTATCGAAAACAAAATGAAAACGAAATCAAAATGACTCGGTTGCTAATTGCTATGCATTTGATACCCCACCCACCCTGGTCACACAAAGTCACACTTTGTTGAACCCCTCCCTCCCCTATCTTAAGGTGTGCCGTACTTTATGGATGGCCCTTGCCTACTTTTTTTACGTCTATTTCTAAACCTGTGTTTACATAGTTGCCGAGCGACGAACCGACCAGCTTCCAAGTCCGCTTGTTGCGCAAACCATAGGCCCAGTCTTTATTTTCTCAGCTCATTGTCCCTTACAATATTCACAAGGTGGACGTTGTTATTGGTACCCTTCGCAAAATACAGTAGTCTCAAAAAGGACTTAAAAAACTTATGTTGGAGACTTACACCCGTATTCATAAACATTACTATGAGCTGCGTTAACGCACAGGGTCCCAAAAACCTATTCATAGACAATACTTGAGTGACAAAACGCATTGAGAAATGTCTTACTTCGCACAGTGTTGCTTCTTTTATACAAGTATTGTTTGTGAATACGGGTGAAACATTGAAATAGGGCCACGTTAAATACATAATTACATGTATACATAAATCACGCCTATATGAAGGGGTAGGCAGAGGTGATTAACACTCACTCGCCAATCAGTAATAGGTGGCGAGCCTATTGCCATCTATCGGGCACGTAAATGGCAGTACATTGCTAGATGTCAAAAGAGAAACGCTCTTCTAACGTACGAACGTACCTTCTACTTTAAATAATACATTTTATAAATGCGTTTACGCAACGATCTCCCTATACTCTTCCATCCATAGGGAAGGCCCGTGCCCCAGCAGTGGGAACATTAAAGGGCTGGTGATGATGATGATGACGATGATAAATTTGTGAAGCTATCAATTTTGTTGGTCTAGTTATTAATTATGTAATTAAATGTGAAATGTGTATTTAATGTACTGTACTGTGTAGGGCACGTTATGAAATGTGAACAACGTTGTTTTCTATGGTAATTTACTTTTTTCCTGTTTACATTTTACATCTATCCAAGTAACGTCCGGTCTGTAGAGATTGTATTGCAATGTATTGCTTTATAAGCTTTGAAATATTAGATTTTTACAGTTACTTAATCCACTATTAGTCCTTCATTGCTGGCCTGGGAAAAAATAAACGTGGAATGTGCCAGCCCCAACTCACCCAGGGGTGTTGTGACGTAAAAGAGGACTAAGGCAGATTGTACAGACAACAGCACGTCACACTACCACAAAAAGTTAAATTTTCTTAGTCGACTTTTGGCTCTACTGCCAACAAGATAAGGTTGACAATCGATTGAAAAAATTTAACAGTTTTGGGTAGTCTGAAGAGCCGTTGACTGTACGTACGGTGTACACTAATAATAAGCACCTTGGGCATCCGAATGGTGAAGGCCAAGCCACCAACGACAGCATACCAAAAGAGGGCAGTATGAATGGGAATATTGTCATTCCAATCACTCTTTTCGTTCATCGGTCTCTCGACATGGTCCTTTACGTCTCTTTTCTAATACGTTCATTCATCTCTAGCACCTTCCGGTGTGATGGATGTTTTGAATCAAAAGGGAGTGGATGGCTCGATGGCGCCTAACCGATAATGCAAGAGGAAACCTACTGCGCTGACCCCAAATAAACTGGGAACAGGGCAGGAAGAAGAAGAAGTAATCTAGTATTAATGATTTTAATATGCAAATCGTGTACATGTTATGATATGTGCAATTTTCGGTTTAGCAAAGAATCATAAAAATTGACACGTGATCATGCTAAATGAAATCACTCGTGAATCAGTGCGCCGAAATTAAACTCTGATATACTGTAATATAAGTCTACTGCAATGGTCGCGCGCATCGCAATTGACTTAGCACGGGGCGTGGACAAAATCTCTCCTCTCCACCATTTGACAGTGTTGTGTTTCGGGAATTAGTGGCAGTTGGAGCGAGAGGAAAACACTTTCTTTTCACCGCGGAGATTTTGTCCACGTCGTCACGTGCTACGGGAGCAGTAGTTGAACGCTTAAGCGGGGAATTCACAACACAGACATGCCCGCGCGGACCTCGTTTGCTTAGGCCAGACTGACTGTGACGGTTCTGCACCCCTTCAGTAAATAAACGAAACAGAGTAAAAGCTTGTCAACTAGCTGTGCAAGCGTAAAAGCGTTTTATGCAGTCTCGCCGAGCGGCCAGTTGACATTTAATGAAATGATGAAAAATTTTCATATGATTCACATGTGAAATTTCACAGGTAACGATTTTTGTTTCGCAGTGGCCTAATGTCACAGTTGCTAGTGTTCGCAATGAAGTATGAATTATGACTTCGTAATGAAGTGCAGGCATGCCGTGCGGGCATGTCCGTGCAGTGAATTCCCCGCGTTAGCAGAGGACGCATGGCGCTTGCGCAGCTGACCGGGCGCACCGCTGCGCTGCCAACCGCGTTGCACAACACGCTTCTGTTGGTAAACATGTTCGTGGCATTAGATAACGGACTGTTGTGCCGCGGTGACATACTTTGAACAACTTATTAATAGTACAAATATACTAAGGCGGAATGTTCTCTTCTATTTTTTGCACGAGCACTACACATGTAAAATAAAATAACTTTTAAGTAAGTCTCGCGTCTCTCCGCGACCACGGCCGCTGTAAATTGATAGAAACGTCGGGTTAATTAATTGAAATGCCAAACACCTAAATAAACGCGAGTCTTATCCGTTAAAGTTGTATTATTTCAAATATACTATGGCAACTCGATAACGTAGTGGATTAGCTAGCTCGGCATGCGATGGCGCAAATGCGACGAAGCCGGTCAAAGGATGGTTAACCAAAAATGTTATCTCGATTTCCGGCGTGCTTCGGAAGGCACGTTAAGCCTATTGATCGGGCTGCATGATGCAGCCCGATCCATAGGTCCAAAAGCTCCACCATGTCTAGAATAAAACAAAATCCTATAAAATAAATATATAAATACTTCTAGAAGATTCCATTGAGACGTCAAGATTTGTAACATCAGAAAGGTTGCGTCAAAGATATTATAAATTAGCTCTTTGCAACGCCCAGCCTTAAGGGCGCGTTCCCACTATGTCGTGATTTATCGTCGGACGACAGTCGTTTCGTCGTATTTTCGACGAAACGACTGTAGTCGAAAATACCCACCAATCCGCACGGGGCCAGCGTGGTGGGTTATGTATGGCCTATTCTCCATTCTTCCATTCACAGAGAAGGCTTATGCCCAAGTAGTGGGGACTTAAAGGGTTGGCTTTGATGATGAAAAAAGTTGTTTTTTATTTTCACACGAGACTTTTAAGAGAAAAATAACTAGTCCATGTATGTAATAATAAGTCCTTTAAAAATTACACTACTATTATCATGATATCTACTATTATATTCTATCTGCGTAGTGTCATTTTACAACCTTGTTTACTTACGTACGAGTCTTCTGTCTCGTCGACAATCCATTTACAAGAAAGAGACAAGAGACAAAGTTGTGCAGTTGTTATTAACTATGCACGTCTAGAAATATCGGCGTGTTTACATTAGAGCGTCTAGTCTTCTCAGAAGGCAATAAGCCAATCAGTGAATGCAAGTCATTGTACTTGTTTATTATTTGTTTGTGGGTCACATCATTATCGCTTAACCGATAGATATCCATTTGGTTTGGATATTAATCGTGAGATAGTGTCGCAAGTTTATTTCTTGTAGTCATGACGATTTACCTAATGTATTTGGGCATCACTTTGTCTTTTCATTTTCTCGGGTCTTCCATGCTGTCCTTGGCGCAAAAAGCAGCTCCGATTCACCGCAAGCGTGTCGTAAAATTCGACTAAGGGAGATTGCCCGGTGTAGACCAATAAGCACCCTGGGGCACCCAAATGGTGGAGGGCGAATCGCCAAACACTTCATACCCAAAGACGGTTGGTGCCTGAAAAAAATAGCCAAAACATTGAGCAGTATAGATTGGAATGTAACCATCCCAATCACTTTCTTCATTCAGCGGTCTCTCGACATGGTCCTTTCTGTCTCTTTTCTATACATGCATTCATCACTAGCACCCTTTCGGTGTGATGGATGGTATGAATAAAAAGGGAGTGGAAGGCTTGATGACGTCTGACCGATATGAATGGCAGAGTAAACATACTGCACCAGATGAACTAGCAACAGGGCAGGCGTGTAGACTAATAATTAATGCGATTGTTTATACATGTAATTTATTGAAAAATACTTTTACAATATACTGCGGTAAAATTTTAGTAGTTTATATGCGAAGTCCAAAATTTCATAGAAAAAACAATAGAAGATCGCGGCGTCAGTAGACTCGCTGCGTATTGGGCGTCTTGCTGCTGGTGGCGTGGTAAGCAGCCAATAGGGAACCACCGATGACGTGATGTCGACGATGTCGTGCCCCAATCAGAGAGGGGTTGCAATTCTCAACAGCAGGCAAAAGAAGACTCTTGTGTCGGCCATGGCACTTGCGCAAGCGCACGTATTTATAAATAAACTAAACTGTTGTGTTTGTTACGGTCGAGAGTGACAATTCGAACACTGCCAACGGACTTGGTTCAAGCGAATAGTATTTTTTGTTTACTTGCGTGTCAATGATAATGACTTTTTGCGTCCATAAACAAAGAAGATAATATTTGTTTACCATTTTAAATCACCATCTGTCTTCCATGCTGGCCTGGAAGCGAAAAATAATGTAGTACCTATGTGTCTGAACTCCCGTCTCATTCCAGGGGTGTCGTAAAAGTATTAACTTCGTAAGTGTTTAGTTATTACTGACCCTTGATCAACTTTAAGCGGGGAATTCACTACACGGACATGCCCGCGGGAATGCCTGCAAACATGTGGGACCGTCACAGTCAGTCTGGCCTATGCAAACCAGGTCTGCGCGGGCATGTCCGTGTAGTGAATTCCCCGCTTTTGATTGTAGGCATGAAGAGACATGCCTACAATCAAAAGCGGGGAATTCCCCATCTACAATCGTATCTCGGAATCAAGTCGTAAGGTTTACCATTCCATTCCTGTAATCGGCCTCCTTAAATCCAGTACCTGCGTTGCGGGAATCGTGTCGTTATTCCACGCGCCGCCCGTCCCGGCGATGTCATTCAAATCGATGTTCCAATTTGATACTTGGACACTTCAATGCCGTTGCCGCATCTAAATTAGTTATTTGTTTTGACGGCTCTTTACAAGCTCGCATCGCAAATTTGAAGGTTACCCACAAATTGGTGCTCGCGTACAGAGGAAATTGGCTCGTGCGGCCACTGGATTCGGGGTTGTTTAGGCGCGTTTTCCCGTGCAATGTCTGCTAACAACATGTATGAGTACAGGTTTGACGTGTGATAATGGAGCGTCTGTCTTTAATGTCTGTTGTGTACAACCATGCGTTTTATGGCTTTTGTGATAGCTCCGTATGTAGAACGTGATAGATTTATTTTTGTCTACTTGGTGAATGGGTCAGTTATTAACCAGACGATATGTGAGTATTGGTCAGTATGTTTAGGAGATGTATTTCTGGTCTTTAATTCGTTTCCTATATACATAATTTATATCTTCAAAAATCAAGGACTGCTTATCCACGACAGGGAACTGTATGTGAGCGGGTCTAACGAAAATTGTATCGTACTTTGGACCCATTTTGCCAGTTACCTAAAACTATCTTTGCCCAGTTTTCTGCGTTGCGAATTCGTATCGCGCCAATTCGCAGTTTTGTGCACAAGCTCTTAAGCCGAAACAAGATGAGTGTAACGTGTAATGTAACACGAATTATATACACGAATTAATAATAATAATAATATATTCTTTATTGCACACATAGAAAAATACAAAAAAAAACAACATTATAAAGAAAGAAAGAAAAAACAGTACAATAGGCGGCCTTATTGCTAAAAAGCAATCTCTTCCAGGCAACCGAGGGTGATAGAAATAAAAAATACTGAAATTAAAACGGGGAATAGGTGCAAGAATTATATACAATAAATAAATAAAAAGAGTAATACTGACAAAAAAAAAATTGATATACATACATATTCCCATATATATTCATAAACACATAAATATACACAATTACATAAAATACATATATATAAATGATAACGATGATAACGAATTAAATTACGAGCGTTACATGTAATGCTCGTTGTGCCGTCCTAACGTGGAATTCGTGTTACATTACACGTTACACTCGTCTGGATCCGGCTTTTACCTGTGTGACGTCCGCGGGACAGGCAGGTGATGTCAATAGTATTCCGTTTTACCCCGTTGTTCTGTTGAATGCTATTTACCATACCGGCCGTCGCAGCCGGCACTGGTGTGTGTCGCTTCATCGATTCCTCGGCCACAATGGACGCCGGTGGAGTGGAGGCTGGAGACACTATTGTTGCCGGTTTGTTTTGTCTGCCTTTAGCGACGTCGCCTTTCGACGTCACTTGTCAACCGTGAGTCCTGGAAACTATACATAGTGTGCGGACCAGATAAGTCCGCGCGTGGTCAAAATTGGAACTAAAAATTCGTCTGCTATTTTGTTTGTCTACGAATGTCAGTGTTAGCGAGCAGCGCCACCCCTCGAGCGCAGTCTTATCTGGCCCGCACTATAGCTACGGCTACGCGCTTACGAAAAACGCATTATCTACCTTTTTACAACAACTTCTCAAAGTTTTAAGTTTTCCGCGTTTAAAGTTTTTTCTTGGTAGACCTACGTGTATGTCCGGAGCTAAGCTATTAGTTTTGATGTAAAAATTGGAATAGTCAGTATATTGAAATGGTTTTTTCAAAGTTCTATTATTGCTCTACGCTAGCTACGGCATTCGTCCTAAGCACCATGCAGTCGAATGTAACGCCTGCGTTGCCTTGGAGATAGGAACAAGTGATTGCTTTCTATGCAGCTTCGCCTTATCGCGAGCCGTAAATTAGAGAAGGACCGCGAGTGTTTGCACCAGATAAGCTTCGGCGCTATCTGCGATAAGGTGGCGCTATGAGTCAAAGCGTCTTATCGTGGCATCGTCTCGTCCGATCGTAAACATGCCGCGACACTTGACGGCAGCCAATCCATGTTGCTGTTTGTGGATGCGGGAAATGTTTCCCGACACACACTGGGAATTTGTGCTCTGTTCCCGGTATATCTGAAGTCGGCGCAGTATGTTTCCTCTTCCATTCATATCGGTCAGACGTCGTCGAGCCTTCCATTCCCTTTTTGGTTCGTATCGTTCATCACACCGGAAAGTAGCACCTTTCCGGTGTGATGATACGAACGTATAGGAAAAAGACGGAAAGGACCATGTCGAGAGATGGATGAACAGAGAGAGCTATTGGAAAGATACCTGCCACCAACCCTCTTTGGGTACCTACCTGACACCAACTATTTTCTAGTAATTTCACATGGTGCCTACAAATAGGTACACAGATATATATAATGTTGACAATTCGTTGTGTGTGGAATAATCTTTGTTAATCACCGAAATGTAATTAAATGATAATATTCCAATGTTATTGGCACGTGTTTCAAGGTGTTGTTTTTAATGTAACTCTAAACCGGATTAAAAAAAATGCTTCTTACTTGTAAATTTATTTTTTACTTTAACATTGTATTTTTAGTTTTAGAAAATGTTTGTATAAAACGAGTTACTCAATGGTCTTTTGTCACATAAGTACATGTGTGATTTCTTCATATCTGTCGCGACTTCTAACTTCTTTCTAACTTTTAACTTCTTATTTTTTCCTGTCATTAGCATCATCATTATTTTCCTGCTCTGTTACCAATTTTCATATTAGTCGAGACGTCACACCGGAAAGGTGTCAACGATGAATGTATGTAAGTAAGTATAGAAAAGGACCATCTTGAAAGAGATTGGGATGACGACTTCCAATCCATCCTTCTCAGGGTTTTGGCATAGGTCGCCTGCCTGACACCACCAAAATAGCCATTTAACGTCGTGAGAGTGAGTCGAGGCTGGTACATATTTATGTAATACAGAAACGCTACTCAAAGTTTAAGTCCTGCTTAACATTTAAGTATTGTCCAAATAGACTTTTGTCCATACAAATTTTGACAGGTATTGTCCACTTAACTTGATAAGCAGTGCTTAAAATTTGACCAGCGTTTCTGTATTCGGGGATAGGATTCATAATACCTACATGAAAATGTAAGATACAAAAAAGTTACATTCTTAGTTGGCTCGCCGTTCAGTTTACATTGGCTGTTGTAGGCTGTAGACATTGTAAAGGTACCGTCAGTAGCATTTGCTCTAAAAATTACCGTGGAACATTTCCCTCAATCTTATCAGTGCATTGCGCCACACGTCTGCGCTTTAAAGTCCAAAATGTTTGGTACATTTTCTCTTCGTATCAAGCAGAGTGCGATGCTCCGACTCGCCTCGTAGAATGTCGTGCACACAAATTATTTGCTCTGGACGAAATAGGGCTTGCAAACATTGGTTCAGCAGTGGGAAATTAAATTCCAGCGCTGGAGAATGATATTCTACAATTGTGACGTCTTCATTGTGCTATCGGGGCTGTTAGGGGAATTTTATTATGAGTCGACCGGGTGTTGCGACTTGAGACAAAAGTGTCGTGTTTGCTAACGAAATATTTTCTTGATAGCTGCCGCACTCAGAGACATTTCAATCTACTTTGGCAGATGGTCTTACTGCACATTGAATAATAAATTTCATGTGTTTTTGTCACCAATATTTTACATACATATGTTTTTATGGTTAAAAAAAATTATGTACTAACAAAAACTGTGTTTCATCCCTTCGGGGATAGAGGTGTGATTTATGTATGTTTTTTAATTGAAACGTTCAGTACTAACGTTCATACTGTTTGATATAATGAAGTTAAAAGTTAGTTGCGTTGTTTCAAACGCCCATCAGCCCTAGGTCAATACACGTATGCTTTGATATGCGTAGGCGCACCGATACAACCAGCTGTGTTATGCTTACCATAGGCAAGGTCGCGTTGCAGCTATATTTAGAGAAAGTATTAATATGTTCGCCAGGTCTCCACATTCCGGGCAAACAAGAGATGTCGGATTCGTCTTTTTTCGACCGACTTTTGTAACAATTTTAGTGTACATTTTTGCAAATGTCTTTCGTGTGCTTTACATCTGAAGTGCTATTCTTTTTTATGCATGTTTCAGCTGGTAGGCTGAATCTGGTTTTAGTCAGTTTTTTCTGCTGATTGTGATTTCAGAGATTGTAAGAAATGGTAGTTTAAGTACCTACTGAAAAAAAAAACAAATATGTACATAACTACAATTATTTTTTCTAATCTTTCTCTTTCTCACATTTGTATGAAAAATACAATTATCGTTTGAGCCGGCAGACGCCCATTGATGGGCATAAGCATGGATCCCCCAAGGATCTCCAAACCGATCGGTCAAGCATGCAGCGGCTTCCCGCGACCCTCACCAGATCGTCAGTCCACCTTGTGGGGTACTTTTATTGATATCAATTGTCCCAAGTTTGTTTACCAAATAAAATCAGTCTACAGAATAACAGATGTGCTAAAATAACAGAGATGTCTTGTACCATCTTAGGCCTCATCATCATTTTCCATCAGGCATGATTGTGGCCAAACGCTCTGCCTATTTACCTTAAAAAAAAAAGATGTCACCTGGGATTTAAATGTAATAAATGTCTCTGGTAAGGAACGAATACTACGACATCGAATCTGATTATTTTTACATGAAAAAGCAGCGGTAATAAGGAAATGCTAATTCGAGATATTATTTATTGGGACACGTGGGCGCTGTATCACGACTGCGGCCAGTCTCGCGTATGCGGGCTTAGATTTGCCATTAAGTAGCTGCTTTCAAATTAGACCTCTTCTTATAATACGCCTATAATAATAATAAATAATAAATATTTTTACACTCACACCTATCATCTAGCCCAAAGTAAGTAGCCTAAGCACTTGTGTTATGGATACTAGAAGACGGAAAATATTTTTAATATCATAAAAATTATGTATATAAATGTTCAAAATATACTACAAAATATAATACATTAACACAACCATGACTCGGAAACAAATATTTGTGTTCATCACAAAATTTACCCCTACCAGGATTCGCACCCGGGACCTCTTGAATACCCAGCGATCTGAGCATTCGACCAAGCCGGCCGCCTATATGTAGGTGTTGACACATCGCTGCCTACTCCTTCGGGGATGAATAGGGAGTGTGTATTTATACACCTCTGACGCGTATGCGGCTAACGTTAGATGTTTTTTGTATTTTGCATGACGACTGGACATTATACGAAAAATACGGATTCGATTTTTTGCCGAATTCAAGTGGTAGGGTTCTACTCTACTCGTGAAATTGTTATCACGTTTGTCTTTAGTTCACATTGTTGTGTGATGATCATGTGACATAAATGATTCTGTTGCTAGAATATCATAAGGGTCATAAGTTTTGCGGTGAGGGCAGATCAGAATACAATTGTCGCCCAATCTTTCCTGTGGGTTATTTTAAGTCATACAAGGCGACATGATATTGAGATGGGCAGCATTACCGTGGCATCACTGTATTTATACCACCCAACAATATACCTGTTGTGATTTATATGCCCGATAGATGGCAATAGGCTCTGATAATAATTGAAGTCTGGGTGCTAATGCACCACTCTCTCTTTTTATGTTTATAAGTTTTGTGTCGCATTTTGATATAATAATTCAAGTAGGTCTATTTGTCTAACACCTTAATGTAATATAAATAATTAATAATAAGCGTTCGCTTGCAATTTTTCTTTTGCTTGTTGACTGTAGGTATAGGCCGATGCTGGTAAATCTTATACCATCTACTGTACTGTTCTAATATTATCTCGACCTACATCAGTAGCGGCGTATCTCTGCGTTGTTTGATTTGTGATAAATCAACAAAGGCCCCAAAGTTAACAAAATTTGCCATACCAGAACACAAATAACATTGAGTTTGTTACACATTAGGTAAAACCGGGTACTGATTATTTTCGCGTTTAGCATCCTCATAGCGTAACAAACATACAAACAAACATACATACATTCCAAAGAAATAAATCGAACCCGCGTGTCCTCTGCATTCCGGCAGACCAATCGGCCAACCAAGAGGTTCGATTCCCGCACAGAGACTATTCTTTTAGAAACTTTTATCAACCACAAATGTCTGTGTGATAATTTTTCTAAGATTTTTAAAATCTTCAAATCAAAATCGATTTCTCTTAATTTTTATGACGTTTGTTTCGATATTTGTTTGTCGTCAAACTTCATTAGATCCGAATCTAAATTATTGTCTAGCGGTTTAGATTATGACCCTTTAAGCTGAAGTTTTTGTTTTGTTTACCTCTATAGGTATAAGTGTTTATTTATAACATCACAATAACATTAGTGTTGTGATGTTATAAATAAACTGCAATCTTCGTTCCACAAATAGGTACGTTATCAGTGCCAGTAGTCGCACTATTTATAAGATTAAAATATTGAGTGCAGTAAGTACCTAGGAGTGAAGTGAACTTTGCATTTATTCCGCTCTCTAGGTGTTCACCGATGGTTGTGATTTAATAATAGATATCTTACAAAGTAATCATACTACGCGCCTAATTTGTAAATAAAAACATAATAAATAATTCACGCTTATTTTCCCCCGAAGGGGTAGACAGGGTTGAAGTGACACCTACGTTTCGCCAATTATGTTAGGTCCCGCCCGTGTAGTAGGGGGCGAGCGTATTGCCATCTATCGAGCATGTAAATCGCAGCATATAGTTTGGTGGTGTAAGAAGAACGCTGCTTCCTTTTACTCATCGCTGTCTTAACTCTTTAGTCACCTTGTAAACACCCGCGGGAGAAATTTAGGGTGGTGACAATTATATTCTGCTATGTCTAAACCACACGACAAAATTAATAATAGAAATATAAATGCTTTACTTAAAACCCCATGAAATCATAAGACAATTCTCTCACCAACATTGTATAATAAAATTTTACTAATTAATATTCAGCCGTGTGTTGACGGCAGAGTAGAATACAATTGTAATTGTCACCACCCCAAATCTCTTCTGTGGGTGTCGTACAAGGCGACTAAGGATAAATTAGCGATGAGGAATGGGCAGCAGCGTTACTCTTATACCACCTAGCAGTGTACTGCGACTTTTTGTGCCCGATAAATGGCAATAGGCGTGATTTATGTGTGCGTGTGTGTGTGTACTAATTAATATAAAGTGCCACCGGAGACGTCAATTTTTAATTGGCAGCCAAAGCAGTGAATGTGTAAAGCGCATTTTCAAAATTTGTATCTAAATGCTAATTGTGGTAAACGCGGCGCGCCGCTTTCATCGCAATCGATACAATCGCCAAAGCAGACCGAACCGTGACCGAAATACGGAACAATAAAACGCGCTACTTTTGACGTGCATTGTCTATACTGTAATACTTGTATTTTTTCCTGCTTATGTGTTCCTATATAATACTAATTTAGATTTCCCCCCTTCTACCTAATATACCTAATGGTGACAATAAAATAAAAACAACCAGTTGGACAGTAGTAAATTTATAATTTCAATTTAATACAAATTTAACACAATTTATAATTTAAAATTTACATAAGCAGTACTTAAAAGGAACCAAGACCAAGGAGTTCGGGTGGAGTCGTTCTGGTCGATAACGAGTGGGACGAGTATATGAATCTAAATGATATGAATCTACCTATATTGATAGAAGTCTATCTTTATCTCCGAGCCTTCAGCCGCCTGGTGGTTAGTAAGGTACCTGACTGTAGAGAAGTGTAGTAGGGAGTAGCAATTCCTCACAGGATTACCCGCTAGGTCCAGTCCACAATCAAGACAGCTTTAACTGGAGTCTCTTTACTCGTACCAAAGGACCCTGAAGTTGTGCAATATAAAACGTCTCAATATATGCGAAAAACACCCTAATCAAAAGCCTAAAATTGACATGAACACCAACTAATATACACAGGTTTCGCTGAATTACCACCGACGAACGCTATCGCACACGTTCGAGCCGGCAGCAAGTACCTATGAGGTTAAAAAGAAACGATATTAATAATCAATTTAGATCAAATAATATCGAAAATCGCCAAAAACTCTACTTTGAAATTTTGTCCATACAACTTAAGGTATCCAGAGAATTGTCCGAGCAACGGTTTTTCAACCGACTTTGCCGATCCAAATATATGCAAAATGATGACGAAACACAACAATTACGGCATTAAATTATGTACTTAATTTACTTTCGAATTTAGAACAGAGAAAAAAATGACAAGACGAGACTTTCCTATTATGACATTTCATTATGTTTACCTTTCGGGTCAGTGACACAGTATGTATTCCTTTTAATAACAGCTGTTATTCGGAGAATCACTTTCTTGCTCCGATATAATATTTATAAAATTCTTCTGAAATTTGGAAAATTCCACCAAGATAAGAAGACCATCAAAAATTTACAGCGTCTAGCTAGGAATTTTAAAACGGAATGAATTCCACTTCCGAATTTCAAAATAAGCGCTCGTCATTGGCCGTATAGTTTGACAATCGAATCCTGAAATTTTGTAAGGCTACTAGGCCGGACTAGGGCAACGATTCTGTATCATACAGCCAAGATAACATTGACAAATTGACAATTTCTTCGATCTCTAAAAAATCTATTCTAAGGGAATTTTAGGCAACAAATGTGACCACTGAAGACCTAACGAAACCTAAACGCCGAATAAATACTAAATAAAATCCTAACCTGCCAAAATACAACATTATATGTGTTTCTAAAACACACAGCGTTGGTTGAAGAAGCATCCATAGATCTTGCCTAAATTAAATAAATAAAGTGCACTTACTGAGAAAAACATCTGTGTAGTTCATTTCTTTCACTCACCACAAGGCTGAATGGTCGTTGTTCCCTGGCCTATGAAGCGCATAGATGACATGTATCAACTGTCATGCTCATAGCGTTTGTAGATTTTGCCGGTAAAACGTGCAAAATTGTGATAGTGCGAATATTTTTGTCTAAACAAAGTATTTAATCACTAATAGTGTGTTTACTCAAGTGAATACCAGTGTTTACCTAATTTTTCGTGTTAAGGGTGAGTTATAATACACTAAAATGTGTGACGAAAGCGCGTCGCAAGGTCCGAGTGTTCGGCATTCGGATGCCGCTGCTTCGGAAGAAGAGCGGGTATCCCGAATTAGTGACATGGACGAATGCTCTTCTTCATCTTCGGAAGATGAGGAGGGATTCGCTTCTCCACCACCGAATAAACGGAGAAAACGTAGTCGAACGGAGGACCCGCGCATTTCGTCTTTGATGAATCAGGTAAATTATATCTCTGATTATCTAACTAAATTACCGCATTATATTAATTCTATGGAAACCAGGTCTACGTCGTTACCTAGTTGTTCATATGTACCGAACTCCCAATCGCAGTTCATCACCAATCCATGCATTTCTTCCGATAGTTTACAAATAGGCGATTTACAGACTGATTACGACGATAAGAAGGTAGTTCCTGTAGCTAACAAGGAACGACTTGTTGAAGTCAATAAGTTACAGCATTTTGATAAACAGTCTTGGAAAGGCATTCGCTACAAAGCTACTCTGAGAGGTTATTCTGCATCTCCAGGTTTTGTGGCCCTAAAAGTCAATGATGAATTATGTCATTTTAATAAAAGTAAAGATTTTTTGGCATCTGCAGAAAATATGTTAGCAGGTCTGACTAATGCAAATTTAGAACAGCGAGAACTGTTTAAACAAGCTTTGCAAGAGTTAGTGAATTGGTCGGCAACAAATCCAAGTGAATTGAATCCTTCTTCTTTGTTTGATAAGATAACAGGGTTGCTAGGTCCAGGTTCTCCTATGCACAAGTGTTCTGAAAAGATTATGCAGATTATTTGTGGTAGAAGAAGTGAATGTATAGAGATTAGACGTGAAAGACTTATCAAGGAAATTAATAATGTTAATTTAAGATCTACATTGAGAAATATCCCTCCTAGTTCGGAACATCTATTTAGCAGAGAAGCCTTACAGCCTGTTATACAATCCCTTGGTGGATCACAAACATGGTTAAATACACCTAATTACTTGAAAGAGAAAGTTCATAATAATATCCGGGATTCTCGTGAGCGTACTTCACTGGTGAAGAGAAATGATAAAAAATATATCAAAAATAACAGAATAGATAGAAAATCAAAAGCTCCTATAAGAAATAAAAATAATTTTCGTCGCTACAACAATAACCAAGGCGAGAATGTCACCGAATTTAATAATAAACAAAAATGACTATTTTCAACAGCAACCACCATTCCAGGGGGGTTGTCTAAGATTCCAGGCACATGTTTGGAAACAGCTAGGAGCAAACCCTTTTGTATTGAAAACCATAAACGGCAGTCGCATTCCCTTCATTTCCAAACCTCCACATCATTACCCAGACAAATTTCTATTGAAAAAATTTTGTTCAAGGACATCGGTAGAGATGGACTTAGTAATTCTGGATTTAAAAGAAAAAGGATTCTAGAAGTACCACCAGTCTTAAACACAGGTTTTCTGTCAAAGATGTTTTTAATAAAGAAACCAGATGGGGGAATACGACCGATCTTCGACTTGAGAGGTTTGAACAGGTTTATAGCAACCAGACATTTTCAACTAATTTCCCAAACAGATGTCGTGAGTTTCTTACAGGAAAACGACTGGATGGTGAAAATAGATCTGATGCAGGCATATTTTCATCTTCCAATTGCCGAAGCTCATCGAAGGTTTTTGAGAGTAGTATACAAGCAGGAGGTACTCCAATTAACAGCTCTCCCATTTGGCCTTTCTTCTGCCCCCCGGACTTTCGCTGCTCTGTCCAATTGGGTTGCAGAACATCTAAGAAACAGGGGAATCAGACTTTTGGTGTATCTCGACGACTACTTGCTTGTGAACCAGGATCGAGGCCATCTAGTAACCCAAGTTGCGGAAACATTGGTGATTCTAGAAAGTCTGGGATGGCATGTCAATTACCAGAAGTCTGTACTAGAACCTTGTCAGGAGCTAGAATACTTAGGACTCCTATGGAATACTCAGACCAAAACAATGTCTTTACCTATAAAGAAAAAAATGAGAATAAAAACAGTAATTACAAAGATTCTCAAGAGAAATCGTGCATCACTTCGGGAGATGCAAAGTGTATTAGGCCTGTTGAACTTTGCCAATTTGACAACTCCAAGTGGACGCTTGCACTGTCGGCGAATGCAGATGTTCCTCAGAAGTTTCAGACAGGGTCAGCCAAGAGCAAAACTAAATTTACCCACTACAGTTCATCAGGAACTAAATTGGTGGCTGAGTTCCGTAGATCAGAGTATAGTTCCCCTGTACAAGAAGGAAATAACACACTTCCTGATAACAGACGCGGCGGACGCGGGCTGGGGAGCTTACCTCAATGGTTATTTTATGACAGGCAGATGGTCCCTAAGGCAAAAGCGTTGGCACTCAAACCTAAAAGAGATGTTTGCAGTTTACGCCACCATAAACCAGCACAGGATGAATCTCCGCCACGCGCATGTACTAGTTCAGTCGGACAACAGAACTTTAGTGGCGTACATCCGAAACGAGGGCGGAACACGGTCAATCGCTCTTCTCGATCTGACAACAAGACTGTTGGAGATGATCGAGAGGTTCAATATCACTCTCTCGGCGGCGTACCTCCCGAGGAGGTACAACGGCATTGCCGACCGCCTATCAAGAAATCGAACAGTGCCGGAATGGCACTTGTTGCCCCAAGCCGCGGAGGCTATATTCACAAGGTGGGGCGTCCCAGATATCGACCTGTTCGCTTCTCGAAATACCGCTGTTGTGCCTCGGTACGTGACATGGGACTCCAGAGATGGGTCTGCAGACTTTTACGACGCTTTCAGTCGTCCTTGGCGGTTCAAACTGGCATGGGTATTTCCGCCTCCCAGTCTAATACCCCGGGTGCTAAGACACCTCAACACAGCTCAGGGGGAATACATTGTGGTGGCACCTCAATGGACCCAATGCTTCTGGCTAACAGATCTCCAAGCCAGGGCACTTGCACCCCCAATAATGATAAAAGAACTCCAGAACAATTTAATAGATCTCACGACGGGCAGGAATCCGCCCCAAATAGAGAAACTGGAGCTCCTTGCTTGGAAGGTTGGGGGTGGACCGATCAGATTGCCCACTGGTCGGCACAAGAAAAGTCCTTGTTAAGCAAAAGCTGGCGAGAGTCAACATTAGCAACATACAAGGCTCCTATTCAAAGATGGATCACTTGGTGTCACCAACATGAAATAAATCATAAAGCTCCTCAAGGAAAGGATGTAGCTAGATTTTTAGCAAAATTATATTTAGAAGATAGCTTTGCATATCGAACTATCCTTTTACATAAGTCAGTTATTTCCACATATTGTGCTACTAATGCTGAGAATTTATCAAACAATTTTTTCATTCACCAGATATTAAAGGCAATATCTGTAGCAAGACCTCAGAGTATTAAATCTCCAATTTGGGACACTAAATTACTTTTTGATTGGTTAAAAAGTAAACCAAGTTCAGATACATTATTTGACATATCCAGGCGAGCAGCAGTAATACTGCTTTTAGCTTCTGGTCGGAGGGTACATGACCTCACTCTACTGGAGTTACCCGAAGAACTATCAGATAATGAAGTGTATTTATGGCCTCAATTTGGTTCAAAAACTGATGGTGCAATAAATAGACAATCAGGGTGGTTGCTGAAGCGACATCAAGATAAGACAATATGTCCAGTTGAACATGTCAAGAAATTAATTCAATTGTCTAATGTCAGGCGTTCTAGTTGTGCTAAGTTGTCAAGCCTGTTTATCTCAATCAATGGAGTTATAAAACCAGCTACTAGAACCATAATATCAGGCTGGATCAAAACAGTTTTTAAAGAAGCTGGGATTGAGGCTCCACCAGGCAGCATAAGATCAGCTGTGGCCTCACAAAGTTGGATAGAGAATAGGTCTATAGAAGACATTATGAAGAGATCTAACTGGAGATCTGCACAGACCTTTTATAACTATTATTGTAAGAAAGTTCAAAAGGACAATAATACTGAATGTCACGATCTCTTGTTAAAAAATTTTTTAAATGTTTAATTTGTTAATTAGTATTACCTACTGTTAAGTTGATTTTATCTAATTGAGACTGATTTTGTAGCAAGATTGATCTTATGATTATTCTTAATTAATATTAAGAAGTTGGTAATTTGATTTTGTTACACTATAATTATCTTAGAGTAGAATTCTTTAATTTTGTTTTGTTGATTACTTTTTGTTAAATAATCTTTGCTGTGATTAATATAATCTTTAATTATTTTTTTTTCACATAGCGTTTGTTTTCTTTCACCAGCAGATATCAAACAGGTCTTCAACCAACGCTGTGTGTTTTAGAAACACATATAATATAACTGTTTTGCATACCAACAAAACAGATATTATGTGTGTAAGAAAACACACAGCGTTGAGCAAGTTGCTTGCAGGTGAGTTGAAAGACTATGAGCATGACAGTTGATACATGTCATCTATGCGCTTCATAGGCCAGGGAACAACGACCATTCAGCCTTGTGGTGAGTGAAAGAAATGAACTACACAGATGTTTTTCTCAGTAAGTGCACTTTATTTATTTAATTTAGGCAAGATCTATGGATGCTTCTTCAACCAACGCTGTGTGTTTTCTTACACACATAATATCTGTTTTGTTGGTATGCAAAACAGTTATATTATTGTCTGGAAACCAAGGAAAAAGTAAAGTAATATTTTTTATAACACTTGGGGGTTATATAACCACCCAAACCAAGCAACTCTTATCTGAACTTTTTCCTTTTTTTTTTTTTTTTTTTTTATAAGTCCCCAATTATGCCAATTTCTCTTTGCAAAC
Source organism: Cataclysta lemnata (assembly GCA_963931975.1). Classification (NCBI taxonomy): domain Eukaryota; kingdom Metazoa; phylum Arthropoda; class Insecta; order Lepidoptera; family Crambidae; genus Cataclysta; species Cataclysta lemnata. The sequence goes on from OZ008348.1 coordinate 15,181,998, forward strand.
CCAAAATTATTATGACAACTAATGTCATTGTCACTGTCAGTCAGTTTGTCAATTTTGACTTTGACGACTTTGACAAGTGACAAAATGACAACGTTACAATACTCAAAAATGATGTCTTCCATGCTGGCCTGGGAGCGAAAAAATAGCGTAGAATGTGGCAGTCCCTTTTCTTTGCCAGGGGTCAAATGCTACGCACCCCCTCGCGGCGGGGGGAACTCCGCCACACGGGGTATGTAGGACTTGGGGTAAAGGCGTTCCACCCTTACCCACTAAACATCCCCTGGGTGTCCTCCTCAACACGTTGACGTGGGCCTAGGACATGGCGATAGCCTTCCATTCATGCCTTCCATTCCCATCGCGTTAATTGCCCACCTATGCCAGGCTCTCCTAAAGGCCGCAGCACCCAGTCGCGGGGTGCCGCGGCTCACCCCAGAAGTTCCTCCGTCGGGCTAAAGTTCAGAATGTGCCAGTCCCGACTCAACCCAGGGGTGTCGTAAAAGTCGATTAAGGCTGGTTGCCCAGTAAGCATCTTGGAGCACCCGAAACATGGAGGGCAAACCACCAACAACACTATACCCAAAGAGAGAGTGTCAAGCAGGTAGCAAGGGCCTACCTAACCCAAAACGGACGGTACGGAAGTACGGATTGGAATGTTGTCATCCCAATCAGTGACTTAATTCATCAGCCATCAACGTCTTTTATACCCCTAGACTTCCACTGGTATATGCTATATGCCCATTGTTAGATAGTTACTTTATTTGCACATAAGCTGGGAACAGTAGGGCCATTCGCTAACTTTTTTTGACAGTTGAAAGTGATGATCACCGAACTATTTACTTAACCATTACTGTTTCACAGTACAAGTGTCACAATAGCGTTATAGTAAAGTAGTAATGGATCAGTAAATAGTTCAGTTATTATGACTCTCAAGTGTCAAAAAAAGTTAGGGAATAGGCCTACAGGGCAGGAAAATGGTGTTAGACTGTTAGCCCAATATCATTTAATAATTTTAATAGAACAAAAGTGTAACTGAGTGGACGAGAACCGGATGACCTCAGAAAAATGGATGAATTGCGTGAAAGATGATGATATGAATGGACAAGAGAGATGATTTTATCATGACCGACATGTATGAAAGCATAAAACTAACCACGCCGACCCCAGATAACCTGGGAGCAGGCAGCGCATGAATTATAATGATAATAATATAGATGAATAATTAGTAAATACGTTCGTAATTTGTACCAGACAGTGTTATTTATAATTCAAATGTCACATAACCAAATGACCATCATCTGTCACGCTACATTGTTTTTCTAATCGCCTATCAAAAAATCAAAGCTCCGATGATCTAATAAATTCAAATATCTTTTATTACCTACTGCCATTAAGATTATTAAAACTGAAGTGGGTAAGATTAAAATGATAATGATAAATTTGTGAGTAGACACCGAGTATTATTAAGTTTGACATCATGCTGGTGACTCAGAAACATCCTGATTGTGATATTTCGCGAAATTCTTCTATTGATAACAACAACAAAATCATCATTCAAAACTAGACTTCATGTTAACTTTGGCAAATGCATCACTTTTCTCGGAACCTGACAAAGATCCAGGAATGGGAACGCAAATAACCTCATATCTGTGGCTTTTGGTAATGCGTGCTCGACTGTAATAAATATATAAGTAAACTTTCTTACGCTTGCACACCTATCATTGAGCTCAAAGTAAGTTAAGCATTTATAAGCATTGTGTTATTGATAGATGTCAGACAAATTTTAGTATTACATAATCTTCTAATATATTAAAATCTCCTGTCACAGTGTTTGTTTCTTATTGAACTCCCCCGAAACGGTTGACCGATATAGTCCAAGAGCTACTGAACTCTCCGAGTAACGGTCGTCTTGCATGGCTAGAAATTTGTAGAATGATGATTTACATCACCCTAAGGCTGGAGTTCACCAATACTAACAGGCGATTAAAGATAACCGCCAGGTTTTGACATATTATCTTATGAAAGAACTGTCAAAAACTGCCGGTTATCTTTTAATCGCTTGTTTTACGTGTTGGTGAACTCGGGCCTAAGGGCAATAACCATGACCTGGCACTGGCAGGCATCAGCCCTGCACGTCATCACCATTTTTATTTTTAGAATTGTAAAATATAAAATCAAAACTATAAACTTGTTCCTGTTAGCTTAAAAAATATTATGATTTATTGTAAATCATCATTTTACAAATTTCTAGCCTTACAGGGCGCCCGATATTCGGAGGGTTCACCAGCTCTCCACCTAATAGCCAGCTCTGACCAAACGGGCCGCGTCGTCCGAACTGTTCGCAGTTCGTGCGACTATTTTTCCAAGAGGCAGGCCCAGTTGCACTGCCAAAAATACAGTCGTCCGTCACGACGCAAGGCGTCTCGGTGCGGCGACGACCTATTTCTGGTGCGCGGGCACTGTCCAATTTGTTTACAAAGGGATCGGCGGCCGGCACAAAGGAATACATATTTACAAGCGCCCGCATTTGAGTGCCGCCGTATGTATGCGTGCCAGCCAGCCAATACCTATAGATTGACTGGGTTTCATTGCTTTGAATACCTGATTTTGGTATATTTTTTATCATAATGTAGACATCTTACAGAGCTGGAGTATGATATTGTAATTGGTGATATTGTTATGTCGGATCGTTAAAAATGCATATTCGCGGGCATGGATCCGTATACCCCTCGGATATTCGCGGATAAAGATACGGACATCAGTCATTAAGTGAAATAATGTCGTTAAATTTTTGTAAGCCGTTTGTCCTGACTCCTGGCTGCAATTGAAGCTGTTAATCCACCCACATTGGACCAGGGCAGCGGGTTAATGCCTAAATTCATCCTATATTCTTCCATCAATTGGGAAGGTCTATGCCTAGCTAATAAAAGGCTGGTAATGATAATGGTTGCATAATAAATTGTCAACTGCTAAGATGTAGATATGGTAGCTATGCCGTCCATATTATTTGTTTTTGCGAATGACATCGGTATTCTAAAGAGTCGTCCATGTTGGACTTTGATCCCAACGGTAAACTATGCCGGCTGTAAGCGAATCGAGCAGTTCCAAATGTTGCAAAACAAACAGACGTCATCGGCTTTCGTGAGCCTAGCGTCGCGCTATCTTCATCATTGTGAGACGGTATCTCTAGTACCTTTAGTAAGCCATGTATGGAAGAACATTAGGTAAGAAACTATGAACGTAGAAGGACGTAGGAGATGAACACCAAAGAAGATTGGATGGATTGTGTAAAGGAGGATATGAGAGCGAGAGGAGTGGATGAGAAATTAGTGAAGGATAGAGAGAAGCGGAAGAAGAATACATGTGCGGAAACGTGAATTCTTAAAATGCAAATTAATTTTAAAAATCGTTTTTTTTGTTCTCCAAAATGTATAAAACACCATTCTCTATATTTGATTCCTAAGTATGTCACTTCGGAATCAAATATAGAGAATGGCGTTTGGATATTACACAAAGTAAATCTTGGTCTTCCGCACTCATATTGTTTACTAACAGAGTGACGTCACGAGCCGGAACAACATGGCGGTTGGCGTTTCCGCGTGAAATTTTAAAATAAAAAGTAAGCTTTTACGACAATTACCGATTTAATAAAATTGAAATAAAAATTCGACGGGTTTATGTCCTCAGGATTTATTTAAAACAGTTTTCAAACAATGTGTAAGACTCGATTAGAATCTGTATTGACGTCGCGTTGGTTTAGCCACACCGCGGTGACGTCACGCCTCCTAGTAAGCGGAATGTTGTTGACGCGATGAATACAAGTATTTATTTATATGCACGCTATAAAATATATTAATAGGTTACCCGTTGCTAGGGTTGCCAATTCCAAAAATGGCCTTTCAGGTATTATATGACGCGGAACTATAAAGATACGAAATTGTTGATACAACAGCTTGCACATCTCACGCGTATTGTAAATACATACATACATAAATCACGCCTATATCCCCGAAGGGGTAGGCAGAGGTGAACTAGTACCCACGCTTCGCCAATTATGTCAGGTCCCATGTAATAGGTGGCGAGCCTATTGCCATTTATCGGGCACAAAAGTCGCAGTATATTGCTAGGTGGTAGGTATAACAGGAACGCTGCTGCCCATTCCTCATCACTGTTTTATCCTTAGTCGACTTGTACGACACCCACAGGAGAGATTTGGGGTGGTGACAATTGTATTCTACTCTGCCGTCACCACACGGCAAAAACGGTATTGTAAATAAAGATAATAATATCGTTTATTACAAACCCGATTCTGCAGTGTTGGTATTAGATCTATCCCATGAAAAAAATTGCTAGAATGACATTCTGTGAAAGTGACATTGCGCGTGAAAATGTGGTTTTGCGAAAGTGACGTTGTGCGTAAAGGGTCGTTCTGCAGAAGTGACATTTTGCGAATGTAACCGAATTTTTCACGAAGGCATTTTGCGAAAGTGACGTTCTGCGTAAAGACCTACAAAGCTTCAGCCCTCTTTTTGTAGCAATGTAATAATAGGCGGTTAACGTTTTATTGTCCGTGTAACGTCGACATCATAGTAAACACGTGTAGGTATACTAGTTGTGAGACTCAATGACCTTAGGCTGCTATAAAAAAAATAGCAAAAACCCTCTCGGTGAGTCAGCAATCTCATCGTCTGTTTGATTCGAAAGAAAGAAACGTGGTATCGGCTCATCTCAGGGTCTTTGTCAAATTTTGACCAGGTTAACTGGTCTCTCAACTCTGTTATTGTTTTATTAAATCAACAATTATTGTTTTATTAAAATTTATACAAAATTTCGCATTAATATTTGACTTCTCAATTAAGACTAAGGGTGTTTTTCCACCAGAGCTATGCGTGGATGCGTTGCGACTTGCGAGCAATCGAAAGCATAAGGGTTATAAATTCAGGACCTTCTAGTGGTCGCCCGCGGCTTCGCTCGCGTTAATCGGTTATTTGATAGCCTAAAGAAAAGTAAGAGTTAAATATGCCTACATTCTTTTAGCTGTGGATGGCAGAACGTGGACAAAAGGGAAAAGTCACGTTTTAAGTATTTTAAGTATGTTTATATGTTTATAATTTGAACTCCACGGTTGGCTGTGCGAAGTTTGACAATGACCCTCTAAACACGTGACCAGGAAAAGTATAGCCAAGCTACAAAAACAAGATGCACGTGACAAAAATAAATGATACATATTTAATAAACGATGAGAAGAGAAAACAAAAAATTTGGTAAAACTTTTTCTGACCTATTTTTCTAACATTCAATGTTGTTACTATAAGGGCGTCAATAATATAATATATTGCCATTGAAAAGAACCGCTGATTATTTACATACATACAAAAATCACGCCTATATCCCCGAAGGGGTAGGCAAAGGTAAATATGCACTCACTGATTATTTATATATTTTTTATTTTTAATATAATATTCTATAATTATCTATCTATCTAGAATATGCAATTATTGCGAGTATTGAGGTTGTAGGAGATTAAAAAGTTCATTCAATATTTGCGTTTTGTCCCCTAAAGATACGGAGAATGTATCGAACGCCCATCATGTTTCTGCTTAATTAATGGCAACATTGTAGTCGGAAGGATTGATTAACAGTTACGCACGAAGAGAAAGGCCGCGGTGGTTCGTTCGTCGGGTGACGAACTAGCCAACGTCCTTTCGCGTGCGTTGCGAGGCGTCCTTTCCCGCGACACCGGGGTCAGTGCTCCGTTGAGACAACACGACGCCAAGCGCCCACGGTAATGGGCCTCCGCCATGGGATAGCCGTCTATGGCCCAATTTACACCGCCGCCGATTAGTTTTTGCAACGAAATTGTATATAGCTTATTGAATTTTATGTAACAAGCGGCCCTTTCCGCTCGCTACTCGCACTTAAAATCCCGCTTCCTGGTCAGGGGGTGGCATAATAGTAGATTATATACCAAGGGCGATAAAACGAAGAATTTCTCAGATAGCAAGTAGGTAAATATTTGATAAATAAGCCTTCTGATGATCTGAGACCTTCTTTTTTATCGTCCGAGGTAAAATCATTGTTTTATGTCAACCTCTGACCAGGAAGTGGAATTTTCCGTACGCGTAGCGGGGGTAAAAGGTCGCTTTATGGTCAGGTGTGACATAAAATTATGATTTTACCTCGGGCGATAAAAAAGAAGGCCTCAGATCGCATTTGACGCCTTCGTCTTCAGCTTCATTCTTTGTTTTACCGCCTTTAGTATTCTACTATTATTTCAATTTAATAACTTCTCAACACTCAGACGTCACTAACAGTAGCTAGTGAAAGGCACGAGGCTTCGCCAGAAGACGACCTTTTTGGCTCGTATTTAGTTTGAATAAAGCTCATTATGCTACGTACAATTTCGTTGCAGAAGTCGCTTCCATTCTATTCCGTGGCGGTGTAAATGGAGCCTATGTCTATGTGTACATTAATTCGTTGTCGGAACCTGCCTAGCGGCACGTTGGGAATAATATTTGTTGACACGGTTTTTTGTTTGACAACTAGATTCTAATGTGGAGTTGTGTTCTCCTCGCATTTAAATAGTTAGGTGGTTTTCACGTCCGCGGCAGGGCTGTCAACTCTGCCGCGCTCAGAGTTAAGAGACTTCAATTAACGTTAATCAGTACTCAATGTCCAAAATTACAATGTAAAACTAGTCGCTATTCTTGCCGGGTCTGGCAACGGTCTAGATTTAAATGGACATTTTATTAATGTTAATTGACTTGTTTCAGTGCAGCAGTTGGACGTAGAAAATTATGTCCGTGTCAAAATTGCAGTTTTTCTGTGACAGTATTTGATAGTTGGTGTCTACAGTGCGTTCACAATTATTTTACCTCATCATCCTGCTCTAACATATGGAAATGTCATATCAGTCAGTATCCTTCACTCACATTAAACGTAAATGGAAACGTCAGAGGTAAAATAACTGTAAACGCACTGTAGTAGAATTACGGGCTTTGAACGGGCATATTTTTTGACTTTGGAGATATTATAATTTTCAGCATCCTGAAAATTATAATTTTAACTTCTGCAGCATCCTGCAGTTTAAGTCAATCTTATTTTTCCTAAATCTTATCGGTTGGCGCAATATGTTTTCTTCTCCCACTCCTTTCTGCCCTTCACCAATTTCTCATTAACTCCTCTCAATAACGTATCCTCTTTTACACAATCCAACAATCTCTTCTTCTAGGTCTCTCTCTCTCCCACGTCCTTCCACGTTCATACCTAACACTCTTCTGCCAACATAGCTTACATCTCTTCGTATAACATGACTAAACCATCCAAGTCTCTCAGTCACTAGCGCTACTTTCAAAGTAGTGTGGCAGTGTTAAGTTTTAATAAATTTGAACATTTTTTTCTAATTAGTGGCATGCAATAGTCTTACATGGAATATTTTCTTGAATTTGTTCTATCTACTTATAGCCGACGCGACGCGACGCCAAAGAAAGAAAGAAGGACTTGTTATTGAATCGCGTCGACAAAGTAGATCAAGCTTTTCGCCACAATGCCTGTCATACTCCTTATAGCTCAGCTCTTTGAGTTCAGTTTTTTCCAGAAAAAACTAGCTCCAACAACTTCGGTGCTAAACAGACGTAAATTTGGACCCTAATACAGCTCGGTGTAGGGTCGAGTTTGCCGCAAAAACTAGCTCCCAACAACTTCGGTGCTCAGCCGACATAATCTGCACCCTTATACAGCTGTGTGTAGAGTCGAGTTTGCTTTGTGCGTGTGTCGCTTGGCAACAGATCCTATTGCGAGCGTTGGCAGTCTGGGAAGGCGGTTGCCGGCCGCGTATTCTCAGCCTTTCAACTTGTTTCCGAGTCCTTTTTGGCAGGCCGAGCGGGCAGGTTGGCGAGTTTATATGTAACCTGCATATTATTATTGCTTGCTTGATTATTCATTACTAGTGGTCGCAAGCGGCTTTGCTCGCGTTAGTCGGTTGTTATATTGCCTATAGCATTTCTCGATAAATGGGACTATCCAACACAAAAAGAATTTTTCTATTTGAACCAGTACTCGCTGAGATTATTTTCCTATTGTCATATATCGGGCACGTAAATCCTAGAGATTAGCTGTATAAGAGGAATGCCCACTGCCCATTAATCAACGCTGTCTATAACACTTTAGTCGCCTTGTACGACACCCGCGGGAGAGATGGGGGTAGTGACAATATTCTGCTCTGCCGTCACCAGAACATTACATAAACATATTACATATTATGTAAATAAGTATGTATTTATGTCCCTACAATAAAATTGGAGAAAAAGAAGACGCGCTTTGAGTTAACAGTTGCATCAGTCCCCATACAGGCGTCAGGCGTGACGTCACCGATTAATTCTCGTAGTAGTTTTTATATGGGCGGCCTTCCGTCCATTCATGCGTCAGCCGCGTACACTGTGTTATTGTGTGCAAATATATTATTATTCTGTGTAGTGTAATGGGCACGGGAAATGGGAGAAATTAATTTAAATTTGTGTTTGGTGCCCGCAGCGGCTTTTGTTTTGTGTCATAATCGATACTCCAATCTTTTTATTTTGAAGTCCCTGCCTGTACACAAAACTGCGAGGCACGCCGCAGCGCAAGAACTTGCTTGAATTAGTTCGCATCATTGCAATTTTCTGCGTTGCAAATTCGCATCGCACCAATTAGCAGTTCGGGCTCTAACTGCCGCACTCAGAGACGTCAAACAATGATAATGAGTGCTTAATGTCAAAAAATGACAATTCAAAACTAGTCGCTATTCTTGCCGGGTCTAAGGTCTAGATTTAAATGACTTATTTTGACATTAAGTACTCATTAAAATTTATTGAAGTCTCTGAGTGCGGCAGTAATTCTTTCCCCAAAATAATCTTCGCTATTTAATGTAGGCAATTCTACAAACAGTTGCGTCTCATATTTTATAGGGCGTGGTGTATATATTTTTGTGACACCGAGTCATATCGTCAAGATTGTATTTATCGCACAATGAATACTAATGACACTTTTTACGAAGGCATCAAATGATGTTGTAGGTACGTCTGTCTGTACAGAGCGGTAACTGCTTCGTAGGACCATTGTCATAGGGTTGTCGTTAACTTGAGAAATAACGAAAAAAATATTATTCTTTTTTTATAGTATTATTTTTTACTTTTTGCTGTCTGATAATTTCAAATTTGTTAATATTTGTATAGATAGATTGTAGTTCGTGATGGAATGTTTGTAATTTATTGAATATTGAATTTAATAATATATTATGGTTTATTCATTATAAGGTAACATGAGTTTTTGTAACACTCATGAATCGACCAGTTATACTTGCACCAAGCGGGATATGAAGAATAAATCAGAATACTACTTATTACGGCTTCCTATCCAAAAAGGTGTAGGTAAAGGTGCATTAACACCCACAAACGATCGTGCGAGCCGTGTGGTGACGGCAGAGTAGAATACAATTGTCACCACCCCAAATCTCTCCCGTGGGTGTCGTACAAGGCGACTAAGGATAAATCAATGATGAAGAATGGGCAGCAGCGTTCCTCTTATACCACCTAGCAATAGCAATGTACTGCGACTTTTGTGCCCGATAAATGGCAATAGGCTCGCCACCTATTACATCGGACCTAACAGAATTGGCGAAACGTGGGTGCTAGTTCACCTCTGCCTACCCCTTCGGGGATATAGGCGTGATTTATGTATGTAATAGCAAACGATACTAAAATCCCATGTAGAGCGCGAACCTCCTGCCACTTATCGGGTACGTAAATCGAAGTATGCTAGGTAGTATAAGAACGCTGCTGCCCATTCCCCATCACTGTTTTTTATTTACCCTTAGACGGCTTTTGCGTCACCCGCTGGCGATTGGGGGTGGTGACTTCTATTCTGTAACTGGGTTTAGGTATGTATAATTATTGTAAGAATACAAAAATGAGAGGCGACTTAATCGAATCTCCTATTATCCATGAATTGGCAACCCTAAAAGGAAGGGTAAGGCAGAGGGCCCCAACGGTGTGAATTTTCCACTGGAGCATTTCACAATGGGCATAATTGCGTGCCACTGGAATGTGGGATTGTTACATTTTGCTTTGATACCCAGGGCATGCGGCAAGGGCTGATGGCAATTTAAGGTTTTATTTTGTACTAACTTTGTCCTTCTTCACTAATATCCAAAAAAACAGACATGTAAATTTCAAATATAACATATAAAGGTAGATTAGAGAAATTATGAAGCTAGAAATAATTTTTAGAAAATTATTTCTAAGTAGCAGGTTTGTTTATGTTTAAATAACTAAGAATGGGTAGTTCGTCAGCTGGTCCCATGTGCCTACGGCCCATTTAGGCCGTAAAGAAGTGATCTTTGGCTATCCCCAGGGAATAGGGCGTGATATATGGATGTTTAAGATGACAATAAAAAAAATCATAAACATCCTTTGAGTTCAAATTAGTTTTAGAAAGGAAGATGTTTTGCTGCTGTTGCTTTGATAGTATTTTCTTTTATTGTGACCGTTAATTTTTAATAAAATAGTTAAGTAGTAAAATCAAGAGCAAGGAAATTCATTCTTTTCCATTTTCAGGACGATAATCGTTGTTCCAAATTCCAATTTAGAGAAAATATCTAATAACGTCCTCAGATAAACTTGTTACTAAAGCGTGTTGCTTGGTATTAATTTTAACTGCCCAGGCGACTGACCCAACTACGGGGATAAAGCAACTGGCCCATTGTAGGCATTATCCTGTTTTGGGCTGCTTCGTAACCTAGACACACATTTTGCAGGTAAAATATTCAGAACGGTGTACGGACTAGGCGTGTCGTGGCTTGTATAATTAATCACCAGCCAAACTGAGTTATGACCAAAACAGATCACAGGCGGCGGTTGGCCTGTTTACTTTGCGCTGGCCACGGAAAATTTTACATTGTTTATAAATATATATATTTTTTTCCACTCACACCTATCATCTAGCCCAAAGTAAGTAGCCTAAGCACTTTTGTTATGGATACTAGATGACGGACATATTTTTAATACAATTATGTATATAAATGTTGAAAATATACTACATAAACATACACACAACCATGACTCGAAAACAAACATTTGTGGTCATCACAGAGTTTGCCCCTTCCAGGATTCGAACCCGGGACTTCTTGGCCAATATACCCAGCAATCTGAGCATTCGACCAAGGCGGCCGTCATCGTGTTCGTGTTTATTTTTATATTTTCCAGTTATAGGTTTTTATTAGATAATCTTGATGACAGGATCGTGACTTCTTACTTAATTACTAATAATAATTGTAGGCACGCTCAATGGCACTTCAGGCTACCTATATCTGTCGTATGATGACTGCAGAGCCGAACACAATGCACACTTGGCAATAGGCTCGCCGCCTATTGCATTTGCACGGGACCTAACTTATTGGCCAAAAAGGGGTGTAAATTCACCTCTGCCGCCCCTTAGGGGCTATATAGGCGTGATTTATGTGTTTATGTATGGCCGTGTAGTGACGGCAGAGTAGAATACAATTGTCACCGTCCCAAATCTATCCCGTGGGTGTCGTACAAGGCGACTAAGGATAAATCAGTGATGTGGAATGGGCAACAGCGTTCCTCTTATACCACCTAGCAATTTACTGCGACTTTTGTGCCCTGTGCAATAGGCTCGCCACCTATTACATGGGACCTAACATAATTGGCGAAACGTGGGTGCTAGTTTCACCTCTGCCTACACCTTCGGGGATATAGGCGTGATTTATGTATGTATGTATGTATTTTCCTTATGTGGGTATATTACCTGCTGAGAGAGAGTCCGTTGCCGTAGAGAGCCACACGGGGCGCTACGAATCAGAGAGGACTGTAACATTGTATATGAAGCATACATACTTGGGGAGGTAAATGTCCATTCGATTCCAAAGGATCCACAATATTAGTAATGAGCAGTGTTAGAACAAGGAAAACTCCCACGGTATTCTCGCAAGGACGAAAACAAAAAAACACAAGCTAGTTGGCATTCTACTATAGGACACCATTATACTGCTCGCGACAATTGTCCCAAGAGGCTTTGCGTTTTCGACGGCCTTGGAGGCAAAGTTTGGCTAGCATTTTTCACTATCTGCATGTGGTATGCCGAAATCAATATTAAACATACATACATAAATCACGCCTATATCCCGGAAGAGGTAGGCAGATGTGAACTAGCACCCACGTTTCGCCAATTATGCTAGGTCCCATGTAATAGGTGGCGAGCTTATTGCCATTTATCGGGCACAAAAGTCGCAGTACATTGCAAGATGGTATAAGAGGAACGCTGCTGCCCATTCCTCATCACCGATTTATCCTTAGTCGCCTTGTACGAAACCCACCGGAAAGATTTGGGGTGGTGACAATTGTATTCTACTGTGCCGTCACCTCACGGCCACAATAGTAAACACTAACTACATAATACATAAAATACGCCGTTCTCCTCATAGGGGTAGGCAGAGATGTGTTAATACCCACGTTTTGCCAACAATTTTCAGTCTCATGTAAATGGGGCGAGCAAATTGTTATGTATCGGGCACCTAAATCACAGTATGTTGCTAGGTTCAGCACTGTTTTAACTCTAATGGTGGGTTTCAGTATTCTAGCTACAGTTAAAAGTAAGCTAACTAAAGTTTAGTTGCCTGGCATTTTTTGTTATATCACGTCATAAATAATAGAAGTTGCTAAGCAACCAAACTGCGGTCCGTCTATCTTCAACTGTAGATCGAATATTGAAATCGGCCGTTAGTCGCCTTGCACTATTACCCACGGGGGAGATTGGGGGTGGTGACAATTGTATTCTGCTCTGCCGTCACCACACGGCGAATCTCGATGCGATATCCCGAAATCAACAGTAAAAACGATTCTAAACAAAAGATGGCACTGTACCGAACCGACATTATTATATAACTTGTGTGTTGTGTGTTGTGTCGGGTGAAGGCCGTTCGTCGCGTCGGCTGCGACCTATTGTACCTAGCTAACGTTTAGTGTGTTTACCATTTTATACTTTTCCATTGAACGTTTACATGGAACGTTCCATTTGGAATGTTCTACATCGAGGCGCGGGCTGGTTGCGTCATAGGTAATCATGGGTTTCTTCAATATAGGTACTTGGATTTTTTTTGGTATGAAGTACTCATTAACGTTAATTGACGTCTCTAAATGCGGGCAGTAAGTAACAGATTCTTTTTATAATTGATTGTGGGTATTATCGTTCGCGACATATCGACATGGTTTGTTATTATGTTATAGAGAATTTGGATTTTTAGTGTTATCATGGGGTACGAAATATTAACATGCACAGCAATCACTCCTTTATTTAATGAATTGTTTAATTGATAAACTTCGTAAACCGTATATGTCATAATATCGGCCTGTCGCAAACTATGCATACAACACACTTTGAAGGAAATAATAAATGTTTGGTCACCCATCCAATGACTAGCCTTAGCGATCATTGCTTAGTTTACGCAATCGCAGGCCAAGCGCCCTAAGCTACTGCGCTGTAGAGCTCCTCGTGGGACGTGCTTAAGTCTTATTAAGGGCACATAAGACTTCCACAACAAAATACCTGTATCTGTGTCTGTGACAGTTGCCGGTTCTATTTTAGCCACGTAGGTAATTTCGTAATTAACGGTGACGCACGAAGTCGCCCCCAATGAAGTCGAGCGTGCAATTTCAAGACTGTGACGCATTGACGACACGTATTGCGATTTATTTTTCGGTAAATACATACATACATACGTCACTCCTTTCTCCCACAGAGATCACTTCTTTCCACTTGCTACGATCCTTGCATACTTCTTTCGCTTCTTCCAATCTCATTAATGTCTTCGTGCATGCCCATCGGTTCCGGGTACTCTTGTCGTATAATGTCCATATAGACTCCTCCTGGCCCTATAGACTTTCAATTATCTCCTATTAATTCATTAATTCATTCACTTAAGCAGATATGAACTGCAGCATCTTAAAAGAAAAACACAGTAGAAATGAATAGTGATGGGAGAAGTCACATAGTGATGTGACACCACGGCAGAGTAGTGACGTTTCATAGCAACGTCATGTGTCGTAAAAATGAAATTATTAGTGCACTGGGTACGGGTAATTTGGCTCATAATGTGACACTGAAAGGTTAGAGAAATATGGGTTTTTTAACGTTGTAGCTTGTCGAGACTAAGCAACGTTTTCTAAGGCCTGTCATTGGATGTATGACAAAAAAATTATTATTTGATTTTAATTTTAACATTATATAAATGTTAGAAAAATTAGTACAAAGATTTTGGTGACCACGAAAAAAATTATTATCTCGAGTTCCTCCGTGCTTAGGAAGGCACGTTAAGCCGTTGGTCCTGGCTACATTCGCAGTCGTTAATACCCACCAGTCCGCACTGGGTCAGCGTGGTGGGTTATGGCCCATTCTCCCTATATTCTTCCATCCATAGGGAAGGCCTGTGCAGTGCTCCAGCAGTGGTGACATTAAAGAGCTGGTGACGATGCTGCTGTTTTTGGGTGTCTTGTTAAAAAAAAGAAAGAAAAATTGCTATGCAATGACTGACGCACAAACAATTGACGCGTTGCGGCATATTTCGTCTGCGCGTGTGACCCGCCTAAGGCCTAATGTATATGTTCCAGTTTCGTCTACAGTCTACACCGATTGATCACAGTGTATTGTGGAAATTACTGGTTATTTCGCAACGGTCGCATCTAGGAAGGATGTTCTCTGGCATAACGTTTGCGGTCGTCGACCTCGTATCGCTCATATAACCTCCATATTGTCCACGCTGCTTTATGAAACCAATATCGAGTGCTCGATTGGATATTATGGGGATAAACAAAATCAATAGCAAGGGCTGGATCTTTTTTTAATAGACTTTAAATTTGATTCTGAAAGATCCGCTATATAAATGCTTTTTTTCATTCTCCTTTCATTCATTATTTCTCTTCCTCTCCCTGCCCTGTTCCCAGTCTATCTGGGGTCGGCGCCATATGTTTCCTCTTCCATTTCTGCGTTATCAAATTAATTTAATTCTATTCAATAGAATTTGATTATTCAGATTCTCGCCTCAAGACGCAATTTCTCGTGTTCTGCCTAAACATTGACAAACGTGCAGCCGTAGTTAGTTTTATATCAATAAAGACAATTAATTTTGGCACGGCCTTGGGCAATTCTTCAGTGTGTACAAACTTGCGATAAGGTCTTGTGTAAACATTTGTGTTTTATCAATGAGTTTTGTTGATGCCACATGCATGCATTACGCGAATGTTGATATTATCATGGTTGTCAATTTAATATACACTCTCGTTTCACTATATGTACTTGGCTGTATTATATTGTAGTGATTAAAATTTTAAAGTATTTTTTTGGGTAGGACTATTATGATGATTTTTCATAATTATTTACAATTAGTGAGTCACTATTTCACTCCGCCGAAGTTTTATACAACTTGGTCCTAATTTAAATAAATACCAGTAATAGCAGATCGGAATTTCTAAAAATATATTTTATTTATAATAAATTAATAAGGAGTACAAAGTTATCAATAGGATGCCACAGCCAACGGTATATTAATTCGTATAATTTCTCATAGCTCTTACAGAGTCGAGTGTGGTATAGCAACAATCGCAAATACATCTCTTAAGGCAACAGTCGTCCGCGACGTTTCAAAATCACTTCTAGCACCACTGCCTTAAGGTCCGTTCTGGATTGCCTCCTGTTTTACAACCCCCTTCCGACCCACCAGACGTCTTTGGAATGTTTACAATCCCCGTTCCACTGTTGCGTAACTTGTTTGTCTACGCTATATTATCTGTCTGCATGCTGTACACTGATCCTATTTTATTGTATTGTAGGACGGTTTCTAAATACTTACTTTTTACATTGTATTAGGACTGAGGGGTAACACAGTCATGTAGATTGCTGTGCGATCAACACTCATGATATCCGTAGGAGAAACAACAGCTGTATTTCCCCGGTTGGTAGGTTTTGAGTCCAATATCAAGTTATTGGAGAACCCAGTATATTAATTCTGTTACAGTCAAAACTCTTTACCGGTCAAGACCACTTTTGACTGGTTTCAGGATAAAGTAGTTTTAGCAAGGCTTTCTACTGCATCTGCAGTTATAAAATCTGCGGTTATAAAATAGGTTAAGCCAGAAGCCATACTGCTCAATGTTGTGGGTTAGGTTTTAGAGCCCCCGCAGACCACAGACTTTTTATCGGCCGATAGTTTAGTCGGGTTGGGCTGTTAGTGCGCACACTAGGCCAACAAAACAGTTGGGTTGGATGTAAGTGCGCAGACTAGCTTAAACAGTCTGCCGATTGATCACATTCGCTTGGGTAGGTAAGAAGAGATCAGTTGCGTAAAATGTTGCACAGAAATATTATTATTGCTTTATACTTGAGACAAAGGAGAAGGATCAAGAAGAGATATCGAGAATATTGGGTACATCCCATCTACAGTAATAGATTATTGCAAGGGAAGTTTTATACGATTCATTCCAAATTACTCGATTACCCGAAAAAATTTTTCGCCTTTTATCGAATGAGCATAACTAGCTTCAACCAACTTGTCAAATTAATTGGACCAGGAATAGCGAAGGAGGATACAAATTTCAGACTATCTATACCTGTGGAGGAGAGATTGAGCGTTACGATAAGGTAAGATAAACCACAAAACATACTTTTAATTTTTTATTATAATTCAAATACCAAGTTTACAAGTCGTATATTTGGGAATCTTCAAAATTTGAATAATATGACTGGGCTGACATGTTGGAATCAGCTGGTGATGAAACATTTTGAATGGTTGTTTGTGGTAAAGTGGGGGATGGTGTAGAACCGGATGCATAAGCCTGTAATTGTTGTTGTGGCGGCAAGATGTTAGTCTCTCGTTGGTAAACAGGAAAAGAGTTCATAGGTTGTTGCAGTATGGTGTATGTTGGTTGAGAATGAGGCTGAACACGCCTACCAAGTCTTATCTGTTTAAATACGTTAAGAATACTAATCTTAGCATCGAGTTTTTCGTCTGCGGTTAAATTTTTGAGTGATGGGACAAGAGACAATGCAAAGTTTACATCTTCATCAACATTAGTCTGATTTAATGCTTTTAATATTGCTTCGTCCAAATCCGTATTCTTCGAAACACGAGTTTTCTTCTGGCGAGGAGGTGCGGAAGCGGATGGAGCAGTTTCTTCATCATCTTCCTCATTTTCTGTAGTATCCTGAGCCAGGTTTAGGTTACCTTCCGTTTGACGATTTTCCATGCATGGCAGTAAAAATAATAATTGTTCAAAGTATACGTATTTACGCCTCTTGACCGAAGCCTGCCCCGACTTTGTGTTCTTTTGTGCATTTAATTCTCTTCGAAAGCAAGTCCGTAAATTGGCCCATTTTTTTTGTATATCGCGGCCTGAAAAATAATAAAATATAATTAATTCATTACAGGTATCTGGCCACTGGAGCTAGTTTCAATTCATTGTCTTTTGATTATCTGATGGGAGCTTCTACAATACGAGAAATTACAAAAAGTACATGTGAGCAAATATGGAATATGCTTCAACCGTTATATATGCCAGCCAAACAAGAAGATGACTGGATTAAAATAGCAGACGAATTCTACAGTCGCACAAATTTTCCAAACATCATTGGAGCGATCGATGGCAAACATATACGAATGATACAGCCAGAACATTCCGGTTCATCATATTTTAACTACAAAAAGTTCTTCTCCTGCGTTTTGATGGCTTGGACAGATGCCGATTATAAATTTGTGTACATTGATGTTGGGTCTTATGGAACAGCCAGTGATTCGGAAATATTTAAAACATCAGAAATGGGTAAACGGCTTTCCGAGAATCGACTAAATATTCCTTCTGGAAGACAATTGCCTAATGATGATGTTGGAGATTTTATTCCATTCTCTGTCGTAGGCGATGAAGCGTTTGGACTTGGAAATCATATATTACGCCCTTATGCAAAAAGAAATTTAAACTACGCCAAGCGAATTTTCAACTACAGACATACAAGAGCTCGACGCATGGTTGAATGTACTTTCGGGATTCTAACTAACAAATGGCGCATTTTTCACCGTCCAATTGACGTAAATATTAATTTTTGTGTTAAAATTATTAAAGCTTGCTGTGTCCTACACAATTATGTACGAATCAAAGATGGAATACATTTTAAAGACACTCTCTACAGTTCTACCATGAATAACTTTAATACAAATGGAAATAACCGAGGAAGAAATAATATGAATAATGTGCGGCAATACATGTCGTCATACTTTATATCTCCTGCAGGCTCAATTCCGTGTCAATATAATAAAGTGTAATGTAAATTAATTAAAAATGGTATCGTACCTTGATTTGTTTTTTCTTGGGCACTAAGCTCATTCCAATCAGGAACAACAGCTTCACAAACTTCCTCCCACAGTTTTTTCTTCACATTTACGTCAGAGTACTCTTTTAAGTTTTTCTTATAAAGTGCAGGGCGTTTTTCGACTTCCTCGATCAAAGTTACGATCGAAGATTCCGAAATAAGCGACTGAGAATTGGGCGACGCCATTTTACAAAACACGCGCGGCCGACCATTCGCTGTCAAAGCTCGGAGCGAACTGAACTATCGGCTTAGTCGGCCGACTAAAAAATCGTCATGTGTGCGCGTGTGGTATGGAGCCAATACTGATTATATGGTCGGCCGATAGTTTGCCGACAGTTTAGTTTGAATTGAATCGGGAAGCCCATCAAACTTGTTTATCGGCCGATACCAAATTTTCATAGTATGCGCACTTGCTTACATCTGCGTACTGATTAAGAGACCGACTAAACTATCGGCCGATAAAAAGTCTGTGGTCTGCGGGGGCTCTTACAGTCGGCCGCCTGCCTAACTCCAACCCTCTTTGGGTATGCTTTTGGTGGTGGTTTGCGCTCCAACATTCGAATGGCCCAAGGTGCTTATTGGTTCCTTAGTCGACTTTTACGACACCCTATGTCGAGGCTGGCACACTAACATTCTACGTTATTTTTTCGCTCCCAGGCCAGCGTGGAAGTTAGGTTAGGTTATGTCGACAATGTCGAATTTTTATTTCAGATCGATAATTTAATTTCAGACTTTACGTCGCTCGAATGAAGATAGAATTTGATTTAAGACATTCGTCACTCCTATATAATAGTCATACAAAGCGGCCAGAGTACCTACATACATTTTTGTTGACGGAACAAGACGCAGTCTCTAGGATCGTTGCTTTGGTAAAGATGAGATCACTTATTAGTCACTGTCACACATGAAAACCAGGTTGAGTACCTCACGCGGGTCCTCAGCGTTGCCTTGACTTATGACATCAGACGGTAGCGAAAATATTTTTGACATGAGCGGCTCTAACAAAGAATACTAACAAGAGACGTTTCGAAACCTCCCCTCCCACCATTTGGATTTTGCACGCAAGGTTAAAACTGCTTGAGGATTGTATGCCATGCCTTTGTAAAATCGGTGACGGAATCAGCATGTTGAAATGAAATCTATAGATGGCAATGATAAATCGCAAACGACCTACATAAAACTATCATGATCAGTGATCCACCTAACTATCATGATCAGAGCTACACCTACGAAAAAGTAGTCTACGTCGGACGCATAGCCCGTTTAGCTTTTTTTATACATTGCTCGCTATTAAGCAGCATTAGTAAAATAGTGTAGCACACTAACGGCGTTGTACACGAAAACGCAGAGGAATTCGCGCGTAAATCGCTTTATCTAGACAGGCTCAAAATGGGTGGCCAGGGTTAGTGCGTTAAAACTGTTGTTGTTCCCTTTGGGATTTCAGGATATTTTCTGACATTAGTACCATAAATAGCAAGATGTAAAAATAAACAAATTTTATAAATTCATAAATTTTAGGTGCGTGCCATCAGTACTTTGCCTATAAAGCAATTCTTTTATTAGCCTGTTTGTTTAACAAACCTAACATAAGCTTGAAATATTATAATTTCAACATGTGCAGGGATTTCATCATATTCTTTAGGGATTTGATCAAATCCCTATTTTCATCATTTCCCTGCGGCATATACATTGAAGCAGGGCTTTCATCATATTCCTTAGGGATATGATAAAATCCCTATTTTCATCATTTACCTGCGACATAATAACATTGAATAGTTGCAAACAACGTCCATATTTGTATAACTTGTCCGATGAAGTTTCAATAGCGGCACAGTAACATGTTCTAATGTGGGTTATTTTATTTCGGTGAACACGCAACGCTCACTAAATATAAGTACAGTTCGCTCCACAGAATAAGTCCCTCCAATAACATTATTTTTCGCTCTTATTGCAAAGAGTTAAGGCTTAAGCCAAGGGACTTCTTTCGTGGAGCGAACTCTAAGTACAATGCGTATTTGGGGTGGGTGGCGCGACCTTGGTGGGGCGTCGACCGCGGTGACGTCACACGTCACCCTCCCCTCGCCCTGTTGCCAACCCCGGTTTGGTAAACACGGCCGCCGCGCGTTGGGTAGGTCGGCAATTTTATGTACAGGAAAATGGCACTTCGTACAAGGGAATATGGTGGTCGCGAATCGCATAGGTTTGGGACGCCTCCGTGTTTAGTCTGCCTGCACCAATATTATGTTTTCGTCTAAGAAATTTGTCGGTTCGAATCGTCTGACTGCGGCACTCTGAGATGACAATTGACATTGAGCACTTAATAAAAAAATCGCAATCAAAACTGACCATAGATCCGGCAAGAACAGCGACCAGTTTTGATTGACATTATTTACAGTACGACTGTTAGTCATTGTGGCCCGAAATTATGGTTTGGGAATTCTCAATTTCAAATTCCCGGGACACGTGACAGCGTACGCTACGATTAAAGTTCTAGTAGGTCCCGAAACTTCCGGACTTTTAATTTTAAGAATAAAATTTAAATTGAGAGAAAAATTCTAACGTTAATTTAGTTTTAGTCTAAAATAATTGGTCAATCATGTTTATTTCCTATAATCACACGAACATTCACTTTAAAGCAGTTACATCGTATAAAACAAACTTAGAAATAATAAAGTTACAAAAAGTCCCTGGACCAAACCCTACTCCGAATGCATACTGCCCGGGCGAATTCAGGGCGTCCAATAAAAACAAGCCTTTTCATAATGTTTACTGGAATTACTGTTTTTTTTATTACCACAACGTCGTCTTCAATAAACCGTTATGAGTTTCCGCAGACGGCCATTGAGCAACGTTATTCCTAATGTTTATTGTTCTATTTTGGCAGGATCTCGCGATATAATGAAGAGAGCCTTTTGTTATACTATGCCTATTACCATTTAATAACTTCAAATGTTATTGTAACAAAAGACTAAGCGACAAACCCCCGAATACAGAAACGCTACTCAAAGTTGGATTCCTGCTTAACATTTAAGTATTGTCATAATTGACGTTTTTCCATACACAGTCTGACAGGAATCCTCCACTTTATAAGCAGTGTTCAAAATTTGAGTTCTGTATTCGGGGGTAAGGGTTTAGAAAGTAATAAGTAATGGGCTGCAGCGTTCCTCATTTGCCACCTAGCAATGTACGGCCATTCCTGAGCCCGATAAATGGCAAAAGGCTCGTCACCAATTGCATAAGACCTACCTAACCCAATTGGCGAAATATGGATGTCAACTCACCTCTGCCTATCCCTTCGGGGATATAGGCGTAATTTATGTATATAATAAAAGAGGAAAGCCTGAATTTAGAAAAAACTCTTATTTTGTGTTTCCACGACTAAGTATTTGAATATTGTTATCAATAAATGTTTTTCTTTTGTTCACAGGTAGGCGTCGTTTGTGGGATGATCTTATGAAATGGCACGAGCTGATCTCGCGCGTTTGGTAATAATAGGCTCGGAGAAAACATTATTTTATATCTTTCTCATTTCATTTAAAAAGGGTAAAGTTGACAGCTCAAACGGGATTATTTCCATATTGGTTGTTTTGTAATAAGATCCGCGAACGTTCCGTTTCTTTGTACCATTGTTGCCTGTTTTACATAAGTACCTTACAGTGCCCCGAGCACGAACTTTTCGAAGTTTCTTAACGTAATCGTATCAAGAAATCACTCTAAAACCAAAACAAAATAAATTCTAAATTTTACATCATTCAATCAAATTTATTAATATTTCTAAGGTAATTATAATAATAATAAATATAATCAACATAAAACGACTTTAATAGCTATTGAAAATAAATACATGCATACATAAATCACGCCTCCATCCCCGAAGGGGTAGGCAGAGGTGAACTAGCACCAACGTTTTGCCAATTATGTTAGGTCCCATGTAATAGGCTCGCCGCCTATTGCCATATATCGGGCACAAAAGTGTCGCAGCACATTGCTAGGTGGTATAAGAGGAACGCTGCTGCCCATTCCTCATCACTGATTTATCCTTAGACGCCTTGTACGACACCCACGGAAGAGATTTGGGGTGGTGACAATTGTATTCTACTCTGCCGTCACCACGCGGCGGTAAATAAATAAATATTTATTTTTAATTTTTTTTTTGGTTTATGAAGGATTTCCGTGTGTCTTTTGTTTTTTGACGTTTGGCATGGCATTGAAACCAATGCTATGTCACGGTAACTAATATTACCGTGGAGGAATATTAAAATTTTGTCACGTAAATAACTTGCGAAGACAGATTTAAAAACAAAATTGGAAACTGTCGCTAAGCGCATTGAGCGCTTTGTCGATGCGCTTACGTTACGTTACGATATTTCGAAAAGTTGATGCTAGAGGCACTGTATCGGCGATATTACGACACGAAGGTTGCAAAACTACCCACCCCTTCTGTCTAACCATAGTATGCCCAGAACAGTAATACATCTTCATACAAATTGGTCGCTGCCCATTAGAATGTGTGCTTTCGTACTCGGCGCCGTGTAGCACGGCGCCGAGTACGAGTACGCACTGTAACGCACACATTGTAATAAAATACGGGGGCATAAGGGTTCGTTCGCTCCCTGCTCGTTCCCGCTCGGCACATTTGCGCTCGCAGCCGCCGCGTTTGTTACATACAACCCTAGTGTCAACGAAAGAGTAGGCTAATAACTCGCCGGCAGGCCGCAGATAAACTACTGTTCTGGGTATACTGTGGTCTAACCTTCGATAGAGATTCCCTTTTGCCCAGATGAGCGGGCTTATCGTGCCTTTGAACGAAGCCTCTTTTATTTATGTCATTGCTAAATTGTTTTCCGTTGTCTTACAGTGTGAGACGTACTGTATTTTTATTGCCCTGTAAATGTTTGACTGTTTGTTTGTATTCACCCCATCTACGTTTCGGTCTTTTTGGCCACATCATGCCTAAATGATGATGAGGCCTAAGATGTTCCACGCTCGCCTAGAAGATGCCTGGGGCCTACCGCCTAACTCGATTGCTGATGATAGCTATATTGCAATGCACTACTTACGGCTATAGCAGCCATCCTGAATGTTTAGGCGGCACGGATTTTGTGCCAAATTCATACAAAATCATTCGGTGATCATTCGTTCGAAGCTATCGCTAACAGTTTAGGTACATTTGGTGCGAAATGACAGCATGACGTCATAAACTATAGCTTTTGCTTTAGCAATCGAGTTAGGCGGTAGCCCCCCCCTGTTCACTCTGGCCTTGAAGATTACTTTCTCTATGCCAGAAAAAAAGTTCAAGCTACATCCTTAGGCATTATTTTAATACTTTAAAATTCATTTCATACTCACTGAAACGGTTTTGTATTATAGTATAGCACATTCCCTTTATCTTTTCCCGGTGGCCCCTCGAGGAAGGCTTTAGTCCCCTAAGGGCCGGTTTTTTGATACATAGTTACCTGTTCACCAATTGTTAAAAATTGTTACTTATCTTTAAATATCATTGATATTTAACAATTAGTAATTATATCATACTGTTATTTATCCATTAGTAACAGTTTTTAACAATTGGTTGGATTAACTATGGATCAAAAAATCCGGCCCTAAGGGTCGCGAATGAAAAACACTGCTCTGTGCTAAGTTACTTTATGCTTCGACAGATTACATAGTGCATTGATATACTTGACATAATATGGATTATTTTTATTTGTAACACACCTTTAAGCTCGTAGGACTATTGATAATCATAAATAAACAACTACGTCTGTTTTACAAGTTTTACCATAAGTCAATACATTGAACAAAAAATATTTTTTATGTAAATCTATGTTTCATTCATAAACGAAAGGACGACGGTGCGTCCTATTAATAGTCGAGCAGAGATACATTTTTGTACGAGAGTAAACTTTAACGAATTGATTTTTATTTTAACTTTATTTAAATGTTAGAAAAATTAGTATAACAAATATTGTGGTTAGAAAAAGTTCGAAAAATTATCGTCTTGATGCGGGAAACGAATCCGCGTCCTCTGCGTTACAGGCAGATGTCGGAACAACTCGCCCAACCATACTTCTTGCTTGGCCGAGTACAGGCATCTGCCTGCTCTTGTTTGTGATTTTGGCCGTTTGGTCCATCGAGGTTGCTGGTACTTTATAATTTATCCTGTTATATTTGTGACAACTAGAGCCAGAAGACTAAAGAATTATTCATATCTAAGTTTCCATCTACCTAAACTTCAAGATAACAGTATTTATAATATTACAATTTATTTTTATACCAGTGTTCAGACATTTCTCTAAGCCCACGTCTGAAGAGGCTGCGGAAAAGTACTCGATAACACGCCCACATGATGTATCATTTACGTAGCTTTGATATTCATGCAGATTTCTGGATTATATTTGAACATACATACATAAATCAAGCCTATATCGCTGGATGGGTAAGCAGAGTTGAATTAACACCCACGTTTCGCTAATAGGATTAGGTCCCAAGTGGCGAGCCTATTGCCATTTATCGGGCACGGAAATGTCAGTACATTGCTAGGTGGCATAAGAGGAACGCTGCTGCCCATTACTCATTGCTGTCTTAACCCTCATTCGCCTTGTACGACACCCACGGGAGATGTTGGGGTGGTGACAGTTGTATTTTCGCCGTCACCACACGGCGAAATATTAAATCCTGTAAACTGGCCGGGCGGGATACCTATACCTACGCAAATTCTGCCTTTACGTTCGTTCAAATCAATAACTCGCCGCCATCCCACCGGGGGCGTAGGATAAGGATGGGAGACCTGAAAAATAAACAAGTGATTGAGGTCAATCAACCAAAGTCTAAATTGCTCTATTCAGCTAAATATAGGGTAATTCAAACAAAAATAGGGACGCTGGAGGTTTTATACAGGGGGGTGTGAAGGGGCGCCCCGTAAACCTACACTTGGGTCACAAGTCCCAGGCGCTGCCAATGACACACTGTGGACCGGCCGGCACCCGCACAGTGAGTCCATGGAATGTTAAGAGTTGTCGTCTCTGTACACAAGGAGACTAGACAGAACCGTAGATAGATTTATTTATTTATAAGCAAACTTTACAGCATACCATTTCAACATGTTCACACTTAAAAATCATAAACAGCCAATTAAAAAGTTTGTCAAATTAAATTACAATTTTTTTTGACGTGGATATTATTTAAAAGACATGCAGAAATTCACTTAGCTAATTGATTACAATTCGATTAGTACAAAGAAAGGAAAATGTGTATGTGTTAATGTGATGTGTAAAATAATATGTGCTAGGGTAAGTGTGAGTTGTGTGGGTAGCTCTGTTTATTGGGTCGAGTTCTCAAATATAGGCAGATGACACAAAACTTCTCTTATAAAGCGATTTCGATTCGTAAAGAAAATATCAATTTCTCGATAACGCACCTCATAGGTGTGCACAATTGTCTCGCTCGTAAAATGGAATGGCTAGCATAATTGGAAAGGACCCGGCCAGCATAGAACAACCCCTGGCGCCTAGTGCGGACTGTAGAGGCACATAAACTGATACGCTCAGTCAGCTCCGAGCAGTCCAGCGCCGCATTCACCACGCATAAAAGCTTCATATCAGCTACCATCCTTCTGTTCTCGAGTGAGTGAAGACGAAAAGCAGCAAGCCTCTCCTCGTAACTTAAGCCGTGCATTTTAAGACGGTACATTAGACATCGCGTGAAGCAATGCTGCACTCGCTCAAGCTGGGCGGTGTGCGTTAAATAAGATGGACTTCATACAGGCGACGCGTACTCCATAATGCTCCAGGGAAATGTAGATACCTTGTTCTTCCTGCCCTGTTCCCAGTTTGCCCAGGGTCGGCGCCATAATGTTTCTTCTTGCATAATATCGGTCGGACGTCATCAAGCCATCCACTCCCTTTTGATTCATATCATTCATCACTACTTGAAGAAACGGAACGAATCATGCCGAGAGACAGAAAAACGGCGAGTGTATGGGGATGACGACATTCCAATTCATAATGCTCAAGGTTTTGCCCAAGGTTTTACAACCGGCCATCTGCGTGACACAAACTCTTTTAGGGTGTGCTGTTGTTGGTGGTTTGCCCATCACCATTCGTGTGGCCTAAAGTGCTTATCTATTTTTTTTACATTAAGTACTCATTAACGTTAATTGACGTCTCTGAGTGCTGTAGTAAGTCTGCTTTTGCGACACTCCCGGGTGAGTCAGGGGGCTGGCACATTCTACGTTATTTTTTCGCTTTCAGACCAGCATGTAAGACTTAAGTAGATACTAGATATAAATGTATCGCTTTAAGAAACTCTCCGGAGATCACAACATCGGCTCTGTGGCTATTAATAAAACTCTGTCTACAGCTACAGACGATAAATCAATAGCCGTGACTGATGTACATTGCTAAATGTATTTTCACTCTATCACTAAAGACCAAAATGGGTAATTTTCTCATAATGTTGTTAGTAATAGTAGATAGTTGTTCGTATCTACCTATATAAACTATGCCAAATCTCATGCTTCCTTCCCCTAAAGCTATTTTCTATGCTAGACAGGGAAGCTCTTGCCCTTCATCTCACCTGATGCTAAGTGACGATAAGGGGCGCAGATGGAATCGAGCTTCACCTGGTACCCTCAACCACAGAGGGACTGGAGATCTTATCACAATAATTCTGTTAACATTATTATTACGGCGACAGATTTTTGATAAGATGGCGGTAGCCGCTAGCCAGGCGCACTTGAAAGAAGTCCAACCACCAACCGAACTGTGTACATATCCAACTCAAACCACTAGACCACGAAGGCTTCAGCTTTTCGGCTTACAGCTTCGGCCAAAACGGGTATACTAAAAGTTCAATTTATTCAAAGGGACAGGTAAACACTTAAATTACCAGTAGTGGTAGGCTGACTGGTTGACTTGTGACCCACTTCGGATATTTTTGATATCCTATTGTTAGATTCGACTGGCGGGGAAAATTGTATTCCCGTTTTGTTAGCCGCTATCGTCGGTCTCAGTCTACCGCACATATATGTCTCGTAAGCACAAGCTCAAAGATTGACAAAGTCGTCAAACGATTTACAATGACTAATATATTAAAACTAGCTGACCCGCCAACCTTATCGGTATATAATTATTTTCAATTAAAATTAGCTACGACCAAATATACCTACACAAAAATTTTCATAAAATCGGCCAAGCCGTTGCGGAGGAGTTTAATAACAAACACTGTGACAGGAGATTTTTATATATTAGATCTTGTGTCACAATGTTACTTATTTATTTATACTTATGGGTGATCAGGGCGAAGCAACGTTTGCCATGTCAGCTAGTTATTCCATAAAAACCCATCGTGCCGAGATACAAAATGTAAACTTGAGTGTCTTTTAATATAAAATCCAAAATAAAATATGTGTAACCTATTTTTTCAAAGTCGCTTATCGTTTTGATATTATAAAGTGGATGATGTATTTCAAAATAGATCTTTCTTAATTATTTTTTATTGTATTTCGTAGAGAAAACATATCTTTTAACTTCGACACGACACACGTTTCCAATGTTCAAGGTATTTATTTGACAATTCATGAGTGTACGTAATGTTATCTCATATGAATAAACCATTTTATTTCTTATCAAAATTGTTTATATTCTTTATAATCAGTCAACTAAGCAACTAAGCAAACTAAGTAACTACTCGTATAACGCAGGCCATAGTTGCTTAGTTTACGCGGCTAATGATGGCTATATTTATTAAGAAAAGAAATTGAAAGGCAACCGTCTCTGTGGCACTTGCGGTGACAGGTCTCCCGATCCGGGCGTATCTTGGTCGGTTTCCCGAAGTAGGTTCCCCACATAAATAACTTGATCCAAAATAATTCCGCCCAGTTTCGATTCCGGCCAATACAGGGCTTTATTCTGTCTACTCTAAATATACCTACTCGGCTACGCTAGGAACTATATTTAATTTTGCTTTTATACGACGTATTTTGGTCTTGCCGTGTGGTGACAACAGAGCAGAATACAATTGTCACCACCCCATCTCTCTCCCGTGGGTGTCGTACAAGGCGACTGGGTTTGAACAGCATCGAGAAATGGGCAGCAGCGTTCCTCTTATGCCACCTAGCAATGTACTGCGATTTCTATGCACGATAAATGACAATAGGCTCGCCCGCCACCTATTACATGGGACCTAACCTAATTGGCGAAACGTGCCTAACTCCTGGTTCTCCTGATTCGATTATGTAGTGTAATTGTCCAATTTTCCTAAGAACCTTGCCGAAATCCCACGTTCTTCTGCCACCTCTATAGGTGAGGAATTGTACTTTGTCCCCTTCTTTGAATGTTCTTATGCTTCCCTAATAACTGTTGGAATTTCTAACCTCCTCGTCAACGTCGGAAGTATGGTGTCTAATTTAGTCCTTATAGCTCTGTTAAAAATTAATGTATATGGACAATCTTGTCTTTTTATAGACGTTCTCGCTTTTTTAAGCTTTTCCATTGTCCTCGTCGCCACTGATATATTTGTAATTAAAAATACATGTTTTGCATAGTGAATTATATTTTCAATTGACAGGTGACACACATAGACATAACATATAAGAAAAGATCATAGTATGAAATGAGGTTACAACAGCATGTATGTGAATTTATACGACGTTCAGGGTGTGAGTTATTTCAGGGTGTGAGTTATTTCTGTTACATATTTGAGTATACAGTTTTAATTTCATCCCTTGCCTAGTGGGAGCATCCAGTATAATACAGTACCTATGTTGCTATTTTTATAGGAGCGCAACCCTATTCCACCCTTCTGTTATTTATGTAGGTACCCTACCTGTGTGCTTTTGTATGATTAAGCTTTAGAAATAAGTTGCCCATTCGCGAGTGATATTTGCATATTCATTTGTTTACATACCGCGAGCGAATGGTACCATCTGCGAAAGGGGCCAACTGCGAAAAGGGCCGTTTGGGCCCGCGTGCCCGATTGCCAATGGGACAGACCTTGAACCCGTGCCATGGTGTTTGTTTTACTGTTTTTTTTAAACATGTTGAAATTATGTTTTTTGTAATTTGACAATAATCAAAATGGTCCGGTATGCGTTTTTTACATCCTTCAATCCTTTTATACCACCCAGCAGTAGCAATGTACTGCGATTTTCGTGCCCGATAAATGGCAATAGGCTCGTCATCTATTCCATAGGACCTAACATTTGTGTTAATTCACCTCTGCCTACCCCTTCGGGGATATAGGCGTGATTTATGTATGTATGTATGTTTCAAATCAAACCCGGGACATGTTAGAGAGCCAGCGGTTTGATTGAAAGATCCGTGAAGATTAAGATTAAAAAAAATCGTTTTACATAATTAACCAAAAGAACCCAAAATAGGGGTCTGAGGAGGAGGAGGAGGATTGAATATTCGAGTTCAGAAAGAACCGTTTTACGCAAAAAGGGTGGGTTGGTGTCAGGCAGGCGGCAGGCTGTACCTAACCTAAGCCAAAACTTTGAGCAGTATGGATTGTAATGTTGTCATTCCAATCACTCTCCGTTCATCGATCTCTCGACATGGTCCGTTCCGTCTCTTTTCTATACATTCATTCATCACTAGCACCTTTACGGTGTGATTGATGATATAAATCAATCAAAACGGAGTGGATGGCTTGATGACGTCTGACCGATATGAATGGAAGAGGAAACATACTGCGCCGACCCCAGATTGACTGGGAACAAGGCAGGGAGAAGAAGAGAAAGAACCGTTCTAATAATTGTGGATAAACTATAAATAAATGTATTTTAGATTTCAGAAGAGATGTGACCGTGAAAGGGACCCTCTTTTTATACCCATCGCTAAGGGTCGGGCCTTTGTATTTTGCAGAGAAATGGAACAAAAACAAGGCCAAGTGGCGTTATGGGATTTGTGACTCTAGAACGAGAACAGCGCCCGCTTACTGGACGTAATATAGAATAGAAACCTTTTATTTGTAACATGAAGATGCTTATTTTTATACAATGTATTCCCTGAGGGGTGGGGAGGGCAGAGGTGAATATTTATTTTATTTTTCATACTTTATTGCACGCTTAGACAACACAAATTACATGACAAAAAGGTGGCCTTATTGCTAAGCAGCAATTTATTTATTTATTTTTCTTGTAATTGTTTTATATTTATTAAACTTTTCTAAAATTCTGAAGTTTTCTTCAATTTTATTATTTAAAGTTTATTAGTAAAGAATTAAAACAATTGTCAGTCGATTTAATACACCAGCTGACAGCACCCGAAAAAAAAATGAGACGCGCTAGCCGAAACACATTACTCACCGCACTCCAGGGTGGAGAGAACCTCTCAATGACTAATGCCGGGATTGTATACCTATCAATTTCCCTATTAGGATAGGCTCTGACTTAGTCTGGAGTCCGGCTATATAGCGTAAGGCTGTTTTTCCATAAAAGCCGCGCTGAGCGGAGCCTTACAAAAATTAACCAATAATATTGTTCGAATCACACATCTCATCTCCACTCCGCAATATCATTGGTAAATTTTTGTAAGTCTCAACTCAGCTGTTTTGTCTCTGCTTAGCTCCGCGTAGCTCCGCTTCTATGGAAATGCAGCCTAAGCGCAATTTCGGTAGCGTAAAAACACAATAACAACTGTGTGGTGACGTCAGAGCAGAATACAATAATTGTCACTACCCCCAATTTTTTTTTGTATTACGTTCTCATTAACTTTAATTGACGTCTCTGAGTGCTGCTGGTAGAAAATAATGGCAATTCGTAGGCAGCTAGAGGACGTCAGGAGGCGTCGCTTCCGATCTGCCCTGAACCTCCTGAAAAGGGCAAAGGGTGAAGGCCGAGGCTCGCGCCGAAACGATCGATGCCCCGCACCCTGCTCGCAGATACGACCGTATTGCTGGCACGCTAAGGTTCATTTTAGCCGGCAGCCGACTGAGCGGCGACGCGCGAATATTAGCATTTAACTTTGCTCTGATAAAGCAGAATTTGCGATGTGCCGTGTCTGGTGACCTGTTGGTCGCTGGACTGGATTAGGCATTGGTCACGGCTATGATATAATGCTTGGGAGAGTTGGGAGATGTTCAAAGTTTACTACAATTTCGTTTATCCCTAAAGAAAACAGTCAGATCGTCGACATAAACAGATCCAGAATTTTGCGATGCTTATGACCTGTTTTGTTCTTGTTTTGGAAGGATCTAAGCTGTTGGCCGAGAGGCCTTAATAGCACCTACCGGGTTTTTTGGGGCAGTCGAAGACCTTATGACCGAATCGAAGATTGTTTTGACTGTCCCGGTTTCTTAGGAACGCTGTTAATAAATTTTTTTTTTTCACGAAACCAAAACGAATTCCAGCAAGCTTTAAGCCAGTATTTTATTACCGTATTATAATAGGTTGGGGAAAAAGTTTCTTCGCATTTATTAAGAAAATTCAAAACATTTTTTAATATAGTTTATTTACATTTAACTAAAGTATGTAGGTACCATTTTGTTCGATAACTTTTTGCCATCTTGTAGGTAGGGACATGATCCCATTGCTATAGAAATTTTGGGACTTCTGGTCAAAATACCGCGACATGTGGTTTTGGCAGTCCTCTCGTGATGTTAACCAGACACTGCCTAAAGAATTCTGAAGAGACCGAAACAGGTGGAAATCTGAATGTGCAAGGTCAGGACTATACGGCGGATGCATTAACACCTCCCAGCCAAACTCTCTTAATTTTTGCTGAGTGGCTAAAGATGTGTGAGGTCTAGCGTTATCATGATGAAAAACCACACCCCTTCTGTTGATGAATTCCGGCCGCTTTCTCTCAACTTCTTGCTTTAATCTCATCAGTTGTTCGCAGTAGAGTTCAGAATCGATGGTCCTGCCTGGTGGTAACAGCTCATAATGAATAATGCCCTTCCAATCCCACCACACACACAGCATCACCTTGTTGCGAGTTAACCTGGGTCTCGCCACAGTCTGTGAAGCCTGACCGGCCTTTGACCACGACCTTTTTCGCACGTTCTTGTCGTACGTGATCCACTTTTCATCACCAGTTATCAGCTTCTTCAAAAATGGTTCGGTTTCATTACGTCGTAATAAAGAATCACAAACGAGTACACGGTTCATTGGGTTTCTTTCAGTGAGCTCGTGAGGTACTCAAATGTCGAGCTTTTTTGTGTACCCAGTTTTTTTGCGCCAAAACTGTTTTGTGGTCAATTCGCAGTTCTTCAGCTACGTCGTAACTATTGACATGCCGATCTTGCTCCACTTTTTCAAAAATGGCATCCATTTTATCTGTAATAGGGCGACCAGAGCGACGTGCATCTTTGACATCAAAATTTCCGGATTGAAAACGCTTAAACCAAATTTGTGCTACTCTCACAGACACTGCACTAGGTCCATAAACATCGCAAATTTTTTTCGCGGCTTGCGTTGCAAATTTACCTTTTTTGTAGTAAAATTTTAAAATGTATCGAATTTCTTCATTAGATTCACTCATCTTGGCGGTACGAAAAACAAATGTAAATCACACATTTTCCTAATTTGAATTTGGAATTATGTTCTTTAAAATTTAAACTTTCAATGATACCAAAACCAGCCAGATACAAATAGAATAGCCAAAGAGATGTTATTACAAGTTTATACATACATACTATAATGCGAAAAGACTTTTCCCCCAACCTAATATGCGCTTTCAGTTCACTGTAAATCGTTTGAGTACCTTGCTCCGGCCCGCCTACATCGTAGTGCAGTGCCGTAGCACCGTAGTAACGGTTGTAAAGTGTTTTAGTAATGTTACAAAGAGCCGCACTCGTAAAATGTGAATTTTTTATTTGCTTGCTGCTACTACGTTGTCAACTGCACTAGTTTGTGGTGGGTTTTAAAGCTGAAAAGAAAGG
The DNA here is from genome assembly GCA_963931975.1 of Cataclysta lemnata. Classification (NCBI taxonomy): domain Eukaryota; kingdom Metazoa; phylum Arthropoda; class Insecta; order Lepidoptera; family Crambidae; genus Cataclysta; species Cataclysta lemnata. Next base: position 15,215,289 of record OZ008348.1, read on the forward strand.
GGTAACAGTTGAAATTGTGAATATGCACAGTTTTAACTTAATTTAAACACAAGCCGTGCGGTGACGGCAGAGCAGAATACAATTGTCACTACCACTGTCTCTCTCATGCGAATGTCGTACAGTCAGCATCATTATGTAGATTAGTACTTTAGTAAATACACTAGCAGTTTGTACAAAAGCGACAACTATTACTGCTTATGTTCTGGCTTAAAGATGGTAACGTACATACGTCACACATACATACATAAATCACGCTTATATCTCCGTATTTTATATAATTGAAGCGTTAAATACTTATTTGTTAAAATTAATAACGGTATTAATAACTATTAATTCAACTGGCACACATACTTAGCGTCTTGGAAAAAACTCGCAGTGTCTTACGCAGCTTGTTTATAGACCCGATGCGAAATAATATGGGATTACGCTTAAAGCGGGGAATTCACTACACGGATGTGGTCGCGGGCATGCCTGCAGAGATGCCCGCTGGACCTTGCATCTATTAGGTCTGTACTATGTTTGCCTAGTGTAGGACCGTTAAAGTCAGTCTGGCCTATACAAACGAGGTCCGCGCGGACTCTGGTGGGCATGCCCGTCGAGTGAATTCCCCGCTTAACTCTTTACCTGACAGATGATCTATTTAGTTGGTAGGCAACTGTGAAGGCGCTTTTAAACGGATTTTGATTAAATTTTACTGACAAGTACCTAAGTAATTTACAAAGAATTACAGAGGCGAAGAAGTAGGATGCCTTTCTATCAATATTTTAGATATATATTATACGTATAAAAAAGGTATAGAGAGATGGGTTCTGTGACAGGCAGCAAATATAAAAAGAGGACATGTGTGAAGATCAAAACATATATGAATACGGTGAAAACACTATAAGAAGTGCAGTTTTCAATAATATATTAGTTATAGTTTAATTAGAACTTGTGTTTATGTTACGAAAACGAGTAGGTAATATAAGTAAGTGACATACGCTTAACGAATTCTAGTGTGGAAAACAATTAGATTCGTGTACCAAATGAAATAAACATGTTTTTGCAAATAGACAATATCCATAGGTATTTGGTATTTTCTAGACGTGTCACTGGGTGTTATCGATTGGCGCGTAGGCCGGCACTAGCCCAGCTTAGTGCGAGGGTGGAACGCCCTGTACGCTTCTAGGAAGTGCCCGAATGCCCCTCGTGTAGGTACTGTCCGCAAAGAAAGTACCACCCTTAGGCTAAATGTTGCTTGCAGTTTATGAAACAACTAGTGTCGGTCGCAGCTTCGCTCGCGTTAATCTCGGTTGTTATTAGCCTTCCTCAATAAATGAACTATCCAACACAAAAATATTTTTTCAATTTGAGTCAGTAGTTTCTGAGATTAGCGCGTTTAACCAACCAACCAACCAAACAAACAAACTCTTTAGCTTTATAAAATTACAGTATAGATAAAGATGTGTTTTGCTTGCAACGCATCCTCGCACAGCTCTGATTGAAAAGCACCCTAACTCGGCCTTTCATTTATTGTTTGCCATTTTCTCACTACACCATGGAAGCAATGAATAGCCAAAGAAAGCCTGTATATCACTTAATATGTGTAATCCTAATATATTATGTATTACTATCGTGGCACTAAAAGGGAATATAATTATAAGGAAGAGCACCGGCGGAAAATTTAAATGTGCACCGCCTACACAGCACACATCAAAAAGCTCTTTCTAACCAATATAAAAATGCATTAAGGTTTCTCTGCATTGCATTCACATTTTCCATCTTGCTTGCCATTTAAATTATGAAGAGGGCCTTAATGACAAACTCGTACGTTCACGAATAATTAAGTCCGCCCTGCAATATGTGCGCAGCCCGCATTTCTTGAGAGATCTCGTATAAATTATTCTGACTAGTTCGCTGTAGTATTCACTTGATCCTCTTATTGCCTTATGTCTAGAAGTTTCTGGAGATTTATGTTATTCGTGTTGTTTATTTAATCCTTAGCCAAATGAATATAATATAGCTTCCTTTGTATGTGTGTGGTCTTTCACTGGCTTTCTTTTACTGAATAGCTTACTTCTTACGGCACTTACCGCAGTTCAATTGACATAATATATTTCATATGACAACTGTCAAATGATCTACCAAGTAAGCTATCCAGAACTTACTCGTCGATTGTGAAACAGGCCCTAAATGTATTATAAATAAACCCCATGGCAAATCAATAAGCCACACAAACGGTCCAGTTAAAATAGATAAGCGATAAATACGAAGGAACACGAACAGAAATCGTCAGGGCAGATTTGCACTTGGTCACTTATTGCATTGCCCGCACTACGGGGGCTCGGGTGAATCACTTTCCCGGAAGCGGCCCAGTGAGCTTTATTGTAGTATACAATGCTATGCAGTAATCTGGTGGTTGAATCGATACCAGTCTGTTTTGTTGTCGTTGACCGCAGACCGTGTGGCAGGCCCCACGTTGGGCGCCAATAAATTTTTTATTTTATTAGGGGCCTGTTTCACAATCGACAAGTAAGTTCTGAATAGCTTACTTGGCAGATCATTTGACAGTTGTAATGTGATATATGTGTCAGGTGATCTACCAAGTAAGCTACTCAAAACTTAATTGTCGATTGTGAAACAGGCCCTAAGAATGCAAATAAATAATACGAATACTAAATTGTTGTTAACCTAATAATATGCTTAGGAACATAGGATTTTCTAGTTTCTGGTTTGATTAGAGAAGTGTTAGTAATTTGATTATGTTGTTGATTGGATCGCGCAACTATTGAGAATACTTGATATATTGTTGATATAGTAATATGCGTTACTTTTAAATAATGCCAGTCAATTAGAAGTATGAAATAGTAGAGATCGTCTAATTTAAAAGTGAATGCAACAACGTCCTTGTTTTATAGTGTCTGAAGGTACTCTAAAGAGTCATCGAAGCGTGCTGTCACGTTCGTGTCAAGTCGGCGACTGAATCAAACAATGATTAGCTAATTTAAGTGTGTTGTATCTGCACACTGATTGTTAATGTAAGAGTAAGAAAATGGAGGGGTGTTTTATTTTGTTATGTTATTTTTTATTGTTATTTTGAGATTAGATGATCTCTACCACGTTACAAAGAGAATTAAAATAAAGCCAGGTTTCTGACGAGTGTAATGTTGCGATTCCAGATGCACCCTCCGGTTCCCTTCGACGAACATCCGGCTCGAGTTCCAGTCGCTGGTGGAGGAGGGCGGCGCGGGGGGGAACAGCGCCGGCGCGCCGCTGGTGCCGCTGCGCATCGCCATCCCCGTAGACGGCGACGCGCGGAGCCCGGCGCCTTCGCCTACGGGTTAGTGACGTCATTGACTGCTTTGTTCACCAGGCATTTGCTGTCTGTTCCATTTTTACAGAGACGCCAGACAAATCTATCGTAACATAGTAGATACAGGGTTATTTTTAAAACACCAAAAACCTCCCATGATTAGATAGCTAACATCATAACCCACTATGTTTGTTTTACGACTTTTGATGATTCGTAACATTTTACTTCCATACAAAAATAAATACTAATTTAATTTACCGCTCTAACTGTCGCACTTAGAGACGTCAAATAACGTTCACTCTACAGCATCAACGTATCTTACTCTTAAATGTATCTATATTAAAGCAAAGAAAATGAGCCATGCATCCAAACACAATAAGAAGTTCAGAGATACAATTTGTTATCTTATAATATGTACTTTAATTTATTTGCATTGTCTGTATTTTAAGACAAAGATATTTAAATTTAAATTCCAGTACGGTAGGTTATTTAATTAATTTACGAAAATTATTATTGCAAAATTAATTTAATACTAGGCTGTATAGGTCTACAGCCCAAGCCTAATATGAATAGGAAAAACAATTTCCTTCAGTATTCAAAACTGTACTAATTATAGTTTGAATTTCAAGAAATGTTATCATAAACTACCGTTTTATTTCCTCGCAATCGAAGTGAAAAGCAGAGCTTACAACTCGTCCACAAAACCATTTTATCCTATTACTATCAGCTCTCGCCTTAGGCTCGGGCTGCTAAAAGTCTCGGATAAAAATGATTAGTTTTGTGCACTTGTTGTAAAATCTACTATTACATTTTATGCTCCTGTCATAAGAATATCCAATGGTGATATAAGTCTGATGACGAACACGCGTTTTGCAGGCACAATAAGCGCGGCGAACAGCTGCCCGACGTCGCCCCGAGGCGCCGGCTCGTCGGGCCGCCGGCACGCGGACCTCGGCCTGGTGGCGCACTACGCGAGCCTCGCCGACCAGCGGCCGAGCTCGAACGGCACCGCGGTGAGGGACAAAACCACCCCCGGCTGCACACTCCTGTAGGCCTACAGGGACGGGACGTGGACAAAATCTCCCCGGGGAAATGAAAATGTTTATCTCTCACTCCTAAGGGCCGCTTTTTTAATGCATAGTTAACTCAACCAATTGTTAAAAATTGTTACTTATCTTTAAATATCAAACTGGTATTTAACAATTAGTAACAATATCAGACTGATATTTATCCATTAGGAACTAAAATTGTTACTAACGGTTACATATTAGACTGATATTTAGCAATAAGTAACAGTTTTTAACAATTGGTTGAGTTAACTATGGAACAAAAAAGCCGGCCCTAAATCTCGAGAGAACACGCTGTCAAGTGGTGGATAGAGATTTTGTCCTCACCCCGTGCTGGGCCCACTTATGTAGGCTACACTTCTCTTATAAACCAAAGAGCAGTGTCTAAAAGAAATTTCTATGCTGCCCTTACTTAGATTATGCCAAAAAGTAATCTCTAAAAGAAGTCTCTCCTTCTGATTTTTGTTGTATAGCAATTTTGTTGGTTGATGGCTTCTTGGTCCTTCCTAATCTTTTAACAGTCAATATGAAAGATAGTGTCCCAAGAAGCCTGTGAGTGGGTTGATGTCTACTAGATATGTATTCGCAAGTTTTAATGAAGCTCAGTGGCCTATATCAAGGATATTGGTCCAAGCAAGAATCCGATCCGCCCCGGCAGGTGTCCTCGACGACGTCCGAGTCGGGCTACGGCAGCCGCGACGTGCGCGAGCGCGAGCGCGACGTGCGCGACGACGCCAAGCCGCCGTACAGCTACGCGCAGCTGATCGTGCAGGCGGTCGCCTCCGCGCTGGACAAGCAGCTCACGCTCAGCGGCATCTACAGCTACATCACCAAGCACTACCCGTACTACCGCACCGCGGACAAGGGCTGGCAGAACTCCATCAGGCACAACCTGTCGCTCAACAGGTGAATCGATGAATGAATTATAGTTTATGTGGCAATAAATATAACATTAACTGCCGCACTCGGAGACGTCAAATAACTTTAATGAGTACTTTATGTCAAAAATATTCATTTAAATTTAGACCAAAGACCTGACAATAATAGAGACTAGTTTTGAATTGTCATTTTTTGACATTCAGTACTCATTATGATTAATTGACGTTTCTGAGTGCGCCAGTAAAGGCCTGTTCACAATAAACGGGTAAGTTCTGAATAGCTTACTTGGCAGTTCAATTGACATACATTTCATTTTACACCTGTCAAATGATCTGATAAGTAAGCTACCTTGTACTTACTTGTCGAATGTGAAACAGGCCCTCAAATTTTCAAAACTTGCAACTTATTGCTAAATTGCAACATGCATTAACTGCCGCACTCAGAAATGTGAATTAACAATTCAAAACTAGTCGCTATTCTTGCCGGGTCTATGGTTTTTTGTGACATTAAGTACTCATTAAAGTTAATTGACGTGTTTGAGTGCTGCAGTAAGTATCCATTTTAATCGACCGGCGCAGAGAGAAAATCGGTGCGCACTTTTGTTTACACACCGGCGATTTCGTAATGTTCGCTAAGACCGATCATTGGATGGGTGACCAAAATATTTATGTATTTCAAGTTCCTCCATGCTTAGGAAGGCACGTTAAACCGTTGCAGTCGTTGTTCCATTGATCATCTTCTCTCGATCGTCGTGGTCGTGTGCAAGATGCAGTTTGCAACTAGTTGCAATTGTAATTAGTGTTCAGTTCCGTTAGTTTTGAGTAGCTGGCCTAACGGCGAGACATGTGCGGTTGCAGGTACTTCATCAAGGTGCCGCGCAGCCAGGAGGAGCCCGGCAAGGGCAGCTTCTGGCGCATCGACCCGCAGAGCGAGGGCAAGCTCATCGAGCTCGCCTTCCGCCCGCGGCGGCCGCGCGGCGTGCAGTTCCGAGCGCCCTTCGGCCTCTCCTCCAGGTGGGAAAGGGGCTGAGTTGCCACACTCTCCCCGCCAAGAGAGCTGGAGGGGCCGCCTCCGTAGTCTAGTGGCTCGCCCTAATGAATAATGAATGAAGATCCAGAGGTCCCGGGTTCGATCCCCAGGGGAGTATAAATTTGTACTCGGTTTGGTTGGTGGTAGGACTTCTTTGAAGTCCGCCTGGCTAGCTACCACCATCTTATCAAAATCTGTCGCCATGATAATAATGTTAACAGCATTATTGTGTTCCAACAATATGTGATAAGATAGCCAGCCCCTCTATGGTTGAGGGTTCCAGGTGAAGCTCGATTCCATCTTTAGCCTTTATCGTCACTTACCATCAGGTGAGATAAAGGGCAAGAGCTTCCCTGTCTATATAATGAATGGCCCCTAGAAACTAAAACAGCTTGGCCACATTCTAAACCTTAAGGATAACTCTATCAAGGAGTTTTCAGTGACGTAAGTGCCTACCGCAATGAATTGGTAGCTTATGGTTACCTATTTAATAGTTTTTTCACTTCTCATGCTCTGAAAGTGCTTATTTGTGCAGGATATAGGCTGCACAAAATCGAATTTTGTGCTCTAGAGCATTAACGTATTTACTCATAAAATGTGTCTATATTAAAGCAAAGAAAATGAGCCCTGCAGCCAAACACTAAGAAAATCATAGATAAAATTTGTTATTTTTTAATATTTACTTAAATTTATTTGCCTAATGTGTTTTTTAAGACATATTAGATATTTAAATTTTAATTCAGTAGGTACGGTAGGTTATTAAATTAATTTAAGAAAATTATATTTCAATAGTAGATTTTCCATCAAGTGCACAAAACGAATCATTTTTGTCCGAGACTTTTAGTCGAGGCTGATAGTAATGTCGAGGATAAAAATGGTTTTCTGGACGAGGTAGAAACTCTGCTTTTCACTTCGATTGCGAGGAAATAAATCAAAATTTCTCATAACATTTCTAAAATTCAAACTAAAATTAGTACAGTTTTGAATACTGACGGAAATTGTTTTTCCCATTGATATTAGGCTTGGGCTGCAGACATATACAGCCAAGTATTAAATTAATTTTGAAATAATATTTTTTTTAAATTAATTTAATCACCTACCGTACCTGCTTGAATTAAAATTGTAATATCTTTTATGTCTTAAAAAACATATTAGGCAAATAAATTTAAGTAAATATTAAAAATAACAAATTCTATCTCTGAATTTCTTATTGTGTTTGGCTGCATGGCTCATTTTCTTTGCCTTACTATCGACACATTTATGAGTAGATACGTTAATGCTCTAGAGCACAAAATTCGATTTTGTGCAGCCTATATCCTGCACAAATAAGCACTTTCAGAGCATGAGAAGTGAAAAATTAATTTAATACTTGGCTGTATAGGTCTGCAGTCCAAGCCTAATATCAATGGGAAAAACAATTTCCTTCAGTATTCAAAACTCGAATAATTTTAGTTATAATTTTAAGAAATGATATGATAAATTACTGTTTTATTTCCTCGCAATCGAAGTGAAAAGCAGAGTTTCTAACTCGTCCACAAAACCATTTTTATCCTCGACATTACAATCAGCCCTCGCCTTCGGCTTGGGCTGCTAAAAGTCTCTGACAAAAATGATTCGTTTTGTGCACTTGATGGAAAATCTACTATTGAAAACAAGTCTATCAAAAACCTGAACAAAAACCCTTTCAAGGGTAAATGGTTCCGGTCCTTGCGATGGCCACCCATCCCAACGTAACCTAACGGTACCTGTGCAGGAGCGCGCCGACGTCGCCGTCGCAGGTGGGAGTGTCGGGGCTCGTCACCCCTGAGGAGCTGTCCCGCGAGCCCACGCCCGACCTCCTCACCGCTGAAGACCATGACCACCAGGTAATTTATACTCACCATCACTGAACATTACAAACAAAAGTACCTTTATACAGGGTTATTTTTAAAACACCAAAAACCTCCCACGACTAGATAGCTAACACCATAAACAACAACGTTTGTTTTATTAGTTTTAATATAACGCAATACATTGCGCAAAATATTTTTTTATGAGGTTTTATTGTACTGCGACTTTTGCGCCCCATAAATGACAATAGGCTCGCCACCTATTACATGGAACCCGACATAATTAGCGAAACGTGGGTGCTAGTTCACCTCTGCCTACCCCTTCTGGGATATATGCGTGATTTATGTATGTATGTATGTATGTTATTGTACTGTCGTTACATTTATACGTCTGTTTCATTCATAAACGAAAGAAAGCCACTACGCTAGGCCCACGCGCTGGTTAATGCCGATGCGGCTAATGCCACGCGAGGTGTACGTACAGTTATTGACTTTTAGAACGCTAAATTAAATTAGTATTTATTTTGTATGAAAGCAAATTATAATGTTATATATTAATTTAAGATATTAGCTATTTACTCCTGCGAGGTTTTTGGTTTTTTAAAAATAACCCTGTATACCGAGAGCGATAAAACAAAGAATGGCTCAGATATAATATACAATAAGTATGTGATCTGAGGCCTTCTTTTTGATCGCCCGAGGTAAGATCATAGTTTTATGTCACCCCCTGAACAGGAAGTGGGATTTTCTGTACGCGTAGCGGGCGGAAAGGAAAAGTCCGAGTCATGCCGTGTGGTGACGGCAGAGTAGAATAAAATAGTCACCAACCCCATTTCTTCTGCGGTTGTCGTACAAGGCGACTAAGGGTTAAAGCAGCAATGAGTAGTGGGTAGCAGCTTTCCTCTTATACCACCTTGCAATGTAAAGTACATTGCTAGGTGTCCTAGGGCTAGGTTCATAAGGCATTGAAGTACGGCACGTTTTTTTGCAGGATTAATCTTACCGAAGAAGTAGTGGCTCATACATGGAGTATAGAACCGGTCACACGTCGCCCGTCCTGCAAAAAAACGTACACGTGTGATTGGTTACATACTCAATGAAGAACCTAGCCTAAGAGGAGCGATTTACGTGCCCAATAAATGACAATAGACCTCGCCACTTATTACATGGGACCTTACCTAATTGGCGAAACGTGGTTTTTAATTCACCTCTGCGTGATTTATGTATGTATGTAATATTGATATCACCTGTGTCTACCCCTTCGAGGATATAGGCGTGATTTATGTATGTATGTAATATTGATAGAGGCGTATGTGTATGTCGCAGGCGGGCCAGCAGCGGCTGAGCCAGGCGTCGCAGTATCTGTTCCCGCAGCGTCCCGGCGTCAGCCAGAGTGCGCCCGGCTCACCAGGTGAGATACAATATAGCCACTTTAATGATCCTCATCATTGTCTCTAGGTTACCAAATCAATTGTAACTAGTTATCTGATTAAAGCAGCTCGACTGCGTTTGCGTAAACTGAGTAATGGTGACGCCGGTCATTGGATTGATGACTAAGAATATATTGCCTCCAGTTCCATCGTGCTCCCGAAGGCACGTTAAGCCGTTGGACCCTACTGAATCCGCAGCGGCCCGTACAGGGACAGCGTGGTGGGTCATGGCCCATCATCACCAGCCCTTTAATGTTGGGCGCACGGGCAACCTCGGGCCTTCCCCATGGATTGGGCCATAACCCACCACGCTAGCCCAGTGCTGGTTGGTGGATATTAACGACTGCAGACGCAGTCGGGACAGACGGCTTAACGTGCCTTCCGAAGCACGGAGGAGGAAATTGGTGGCACTGTAGTAATTCAGGTTTTGCCAATATTGGTCCCGTCTGTCTTTTTATATGGTCGTTCTATTCTGCGTGCCCGCCAGGTCACGGGCTGGCGTACTCGTCGGCCGGCAGCGGGCTGGTGATGGCGGGCCACCAGATCACCGTCGTCACCAACGGGGCGGGCGGAGAACGGGAAGGTTTGTGATCATCTTTACACTGCTGTGCTCGTGTGTAGACGCTCATTTGTGGCAATCAGACAACATTTTCTTAGAGGAGTTCGATAGCGAAGTGGCTTGGCGCTCGGCCTGCGATCGTGTAGACTAAGCAATGTTCACCGAGGCATATAAATCAGTGAAGTTTCCACCACAGTTAATTTTGTAAAGAGTACATAATTTAATGTTTCTTTTATTGAAAGACTGATAGTTTTGTTTTGTTTTTTTGTTTATTTAAACAGCATTGTGTATGTTTCGTTTTGCAGAGAAATACGTAGTGGGCACCACGACGGGCGGCAACCTGGTCTCCATCCAGGAGGAGGACCAGCCCGGCCTCGTCATCCACCAGCACTCGCCCTACTACGCGTGAGTGGCACACGCGAGATACGCGCTGTTAACTAAAGCCAGTTGACCCTTCATCATTACATAGTACCCAATGGTCAAGTCACAAGAAGTTATAATTTAATTTTGATAATAACATCTTTCTACAAATAAAAATATAATAATACCTACTATTAAACTAATACAATATTGAAAGCACTTATATAAAATATATATTGTGACAAAAAATATATAAGAACATCATTATGATTAACAATTTTAATTATTGGTCCACTTAGGTCCTGGGGGCCTACTATAATTTAACGAAAATGGTAACTACGCCCGATATTTCGCGCGTTGCCTACTATAATTCTTTATCGGACCGAAACTTCGTTCGAGCCAACGCTTGAAACCAACTAAAAAGTTTGTATACCTACTTGAAAGTATGGAAACGTTTCAGTTGGTTGACAACCGGCAACAAATATTGGTACAATACGGTTATTGTACATTGATTAAAGTAACGCGTATCATAGTGGCATAAAATTATTCGTTTGAGCATCCGAACATGTATTAGAGTAGGGTCAGTTCCAAAGTTTCGTTTTATTCTCTTTCGATTGACAAGTTTCGTTCGGAGACTCATAGTAGATCTCCTGGACCCAGCCCAGGGGAGGATTCATGACGCCCCCTAGACCCGCCGTTGGTATCGAAACTTCTACCGTGTTTGCAGAGGCGCGTACGGCGGCGGCGACGAGTGCGGCGCGCTGGGCGGCGAGCTGGTGATCGAGGAGCCCGCCGACGACCACGAGCCGCTGCCCAAGCGGCCGAGGATGCACGTAAGCACCAGCAAGCACCGACCTCTACTATGCATGGACGCTGGACTGAAGGTTCTCACCTAGATATGAAGTATTATCGCCATCTTGGCGCTGATGGCACTGATGTGTACGCAGGTGAACGTACACGGAACTATTATTTAGAGATGCATTTGTAATCTCAAATACAAGCAACCTACGTCAAATTTAGTACCCATGCCGCTCGATGGGACGCTTCAAATCGGCACAAGAAACATTTGACATTTTAGTAGAAGTATTCAGTCCACCGTTCATGTTTAATAGAAGTCAGTGCTAGGAAGACTATTCTCCATTATACAGGTGTTTTTTTCTAATGCTACATATACTCAAATACATTGAACAGTAAATAGTACATTTATTAACAAGGGTGCAAAGAATATCTCAGATTCCACAAGTATTTGACGCCTGAACTGAAGGCGGGGTCAGGGGGTGACATACAACTATAATCATACCTCGGGCGATAAATAAAGCCTCAGATCGCAAATTTAGGGCCTGTTTCACAATCGACAAGTAAGTTCTGAATAGCTTACTTGGCAGATCATTTGACAGTCGTAATATGAAATGAAAATGCTAACGTATTGTTGCTGTTGGTGATTACAGATGTCGGATATGGAGGACCGGCGCGCGTATTGACGACCCGCGTCCCACGCGCTCGCCCACCCGACGCGCGTGACGCACCCCGCACGCGTGACGAACCCGCCACGCGTGACGCACTCGCCACGCGTGACGCACTCGCCCCGCGTGACGCACCCGCCCCGCGTGACGAACCCGCTGCGCGTGACGCACTCGCCGCCTGCTACGCACGCTTCGAGGTAAAGCGGACGGAGCGCTTCAAATAATACCCTCAGTTTCCCGTGGACATTTAGGAGTGATGATTTATATAAAATTATATACAATTATTGATATAACCAAATATTGTTATGTGGCATGTGTATAAAGTGTTTAGGAGATTCGTTATTTTTTATAGTACATACGGTGGAGCATTTCATTCGGAAGGGTGAAGTTGGAAATATTATTTGACTCGGTTTTTTTTATGGATTTAAACTACAAACACAAAACCAGAAATGGTGTTCTTAAAAAAAAGTATTTAAGGCATGTTTTGGTTGAGAAGTTTTAAATCTGATGTCATTAATTTGTGACATCACTTCACGTCTTAAACACTATTATAATAACATCTGCAGTGTTTAAATAATGAATGAAATATTTCATTCTATGTACTATAAACAGTAAAAGATATAGTAAAAACTTTTCTTATTATGTATATTTTGTCCTTGAAGATATAATAATAATAATATTTACGCAAATTCCTATTTCCTAAATGGACATTAGTTTGTAATACATTTGTGTAACAGCATTAAAAGACAAGCCTGTATGCTATATATCTTAGTATGTATATCGTAAATGTACAACGCACCAGTTAACCAAACACACGTGTCGCGGTGCAGTCGACATAAGAATAGGGCTTTCTCACAAGCGTACTATGTACAGTCAGCAGTACGGTAGGCTGCCACAAAGTGTCAAATATTCTCAATCAAGTTTGTGCCTTACTAAAAACCACCTAAGGTTGAAAGTCTATTGAAGAAATTTGACAGTTTTCGGTATTTTATGGTGCAGGCGATCATACTAGCTCCTTACTATCAGATTTTGCTTAATATTTATATACTTTGGAGGCCGACTGACTGCCAGTGTTTTTGTTTGAATGTTGTGCGTTTAATTTGTTAGGTCACGCAGAAACGGAGGGTATATTTAATTACGCGAAAGTGTAGTCTTAGCAATAATTGGTTAAAAGTGAACGATGGACTAGAATGAAGGCGATCGCCTTGGACAATTTGGGCTCCGCGCCGAGCGAATTGAGACTAGAACGTGCTAAGGATACAGTGTTGATTTGAGTGGTATTTTTCCTTTTAAGTTTACGCGTAAGTAATGCAGTAGGATATTATTTTATTTGTTTCGTTTTTTAATTTTTTTTTTAGATTACAACGAGCTTTAAGGACTCGGTAGCGCGTCGAACGGACCGTTCGACGTTGACAGGTTTATTTTTAAATCGTACGCTTGCAGTGACTATGTGTGGCCAGCTACAAAAATCTCCAAAAGATAACAACTAGTGTTGGACTATTTTTGAAGCTGGCCCCAACATTTTTTTAATGATGGAATAATAAGTGCAATGAATAAATGTATTTTAAGTTTAGTTTAAAATAAAAAATATGTAACCGATCATTGTTACTTATTTCATTAGACTACTTAACAACTCACTAGTTTTATGTTGCAGGGTTATTGAGATGACTTCTTATGATGAGCATTTGAGAAATAGGCAGTAGACCAAATATATTTGTTGAGTACATTGTAGTCACGGCCGAGTGTATAAGTTCAATCAAAGTGTGATTTCGGTGCAACTTGACTATTTCGACTGACTTCTAAGCAGTCGAAGATTTGCATGGGCTTGATGTATAAATTAATGTAATCTGAATTAAATTGTACTTTGAAATTGTCGATAAATAAATTTATTTCAATTGTGTAGTAAGTACATTTAATTTTCATCAGCTACTAAAAAAGTTCAAGCAAAAACGTATTAAATTTGAATGCAAAGAATATCGAAGACTTTAGAATTCTAATTACTATGTCATTGGACAATACCTTTTGTATAGTTACATGATGCTTGATTTATTGAGAAATTAGGGTAGGGTACAGAAAATATGAATTCGATCAAATTAAAACGTCTTACGTCGAATGACGTAGTGCTAAGATTTTAAGCCTTAGCCCACTCAACTAAGACTTGTACTAATTTACACATCGCAGCAATGAATATGCGATAACATCTTGTAATCGAACGACTAGGTGTGTTGGAATAATGCTTAAAACATTCAGCAAAATATTTGACGAAATTACCCATTACGATACGGCTCAGGTAGGACCATCAGATTTTGTACTCGAGTCATGTATTTTTCAATAATAATTACAACTAGAATTATATTATAGAAAAGAATAATCACAAGTGATAAGTATGGATGCATAAATATTTACAAAAGATTGTTATGAAGTAAGTGTTCACTGGATTTCACGTACTAAGCTGCGTAGGCTTACGTAGTATAGTGCGCACATGGATTTGAATGCGGACTTAGTAACAATGATGAGTCGCTATGACTCTAAAAACAAATTTTGTATTTAATCGGTCTAGCTGCGTAAAGGTCCGTTTATATTTACCGACATTGAGCGTGTCAGACACGTGCCGTGCCAGAAAATATTATCCTTCTAGTGTTTATTGACGTATTTATATATATGATAACGTGGCCGCGCAGACACTATTATATTCGCGCAGAGAATATTTTGTCTGCGCGATCATGTCTGTCGTGTCTGTGGCTGTCAGTGTTTGCCGATGTCTGTGTGATGTAAATAAACGGTGTCTACCACGGCACGTGTCTGGCACGCTCAATGTTGGTAGATATTAACTTAAACGAATTTATGCAAACGGAGTACAATGTACAAGACCCTCTTGCTATAAAGGTTTTTAGTCAAATTTACATTTTAATAAAATTATTATTAAAATTTATATCGTCGTGTTGAAACTGTTTTCTGGTTATCTTTCGTTTTTGGTAACATTTTTATGACATTTAGGTGTAAATTGTTTCATAAAAATATACTCAAAACTAAATCGCTACTTGATTGAAAGCTTTAATCACTCCTGTGTAATGAAAAGTGCAATGAGATCATTCACGCCGACAATTATTTGTTACAATATATTTACTGTCAATTGACCTTTGACGGTAGGTTTCAATATTGAATCTACAGACAGACGGAAGCTTACTAAAGTTTTGTTTGCCATTTTTTTTTGTTAAAATGCTAACAATTACAGACGTTGCCTGGAAAACTGAATTGTGGTAGGTCTAGGTGGAATATAGAAACGGGTCGGAAGATTCTTGCAATATATTATTTAAAACCCACTATGATGTATACGAAAGTATTATCCCATTGTAGAATTGTACTTGCAAATAATAGTTCCTTTGATTTGCCACATATTATTAATGATATGATAAATAGAGTAGAATTATTTCATGTGACCAAGGGCGCATTGAATACACGACTCTTATACGGCTGTACTTAGAAACTGTGACAAAGGTATTGCCTTAATTCAGCATTAATATATGTCAATGTTTTGAGTTCTCTCAAAGAAAGACGACCATAACGACAATTAGTGCGATAAACACCAGTTTTGAACTCTGGTATCCCCAGTTAAGGTTGTTATTCACTATAACATTTTAGTACAACTCATATAAATGTATTGCTAATAAGCAAACTAATATTTCATAACATTTGTTACTTCGCTTAGGTTGGCCGTCATAAGGTCTGTTTTTGATATGTCGTTAATATTGTATATTTATTCACGGAGATTACGCAAAACCAATAATAGTATTTATGTCTAGTGCACATTTTTCTACTTATAAATGCTGTTTCGCCAACTCTATATTTTCCCATTTTTTTATTTAGTTGGAATTGACATTTTAGCAATAATTTATTGTAACCCCACTTAATGTTTTCTCATTGAATTGTTTTAGTAGAAATTATTATTGATGACATAGTTCATTATAAGACATATCGCGGCTAGGGAATTATAAGAAGGTTACTAAGGAACGTTTATATTTTAGTCTAAAACATACAAAAAAGAAAACAGTCTTTTAAAAACATCATAATATGATTGACTTCCTGTATCTTATGGTTGCAAGTTTTCTCATACTGTCCCAGTTAAAAAATAACACTGTTGTCAAAGATGTCAGCACATAAAGAAATTCCTTAAACCTTTGCAGAAATGTGAAAAGATATTGACTGTAAATTGTAACAAAACACTGGAGGCCAAATTCATAAGGCTGTTTAACACTATACCGAGAAAAATATCTGTTAATCATTTTGTTGATTGACTAAACAGCTGACCAAAAGTGATTTAGTTGAATGAACCATTGATATTTTAACAATTGATCGAGTGAACCTTTGGGCGATGAAATTGCAAACTATAATCTAGCTTTTAGTCACCAATGTAAGCTACCCTAAACCTATAGATTCATACACAAATATGTTTCCAGAATATAGCTTACAATTTTTCAGTCAATTGTTTTTGTTCGACCTAATCTGTTTCGGTCAATTGTTTAGTTGACCAGCTAATGGTGTCTCGGTCTTGTGATAAACTGGCCTCCAGTGGTTCTACTATTACTTGTATGTACTATTTCTAGCATTATAACAAAATATATAACTATGTCCTCCCCAAAAGTATCCTAGACTTACGCTGCGATATGTGATGTTGAATTGTGTACCTATCAAAATTAGTAAATAATAAAGACTCAAGTTGTTTTTGCATTAATTGAAAATAAATGGAATGTGAATATAGGGATTGACTCTTGTGAATTCGATAATAGCTAGCTCTCATCTGCACGAAACACGGTACTTGAGTGTTGGAAAGAAAGGCAAACATTTTTGGTTGATTTATAAATAGAACACTCCTCATAATTATTTTTGTGATTTTTATGAATATTCAATATTGACTGTGCGAAAGATTTTCTTCTGTTCTACCTATGTTTATTTAAAACGTTTCTCATAAGCCTGTATTTATGCTACAACTTTAATGAGCGCACTCCCCCACGGTATGTTATTAGTTAGTAAGTTGGATTTTAAGCTTTATTTATGCAATGTTATATCGATCAAATTCGTCTGACACGAACTGGCTTACAGAATAGGAGGATTTCGTCAACTCGAATAGTGAATAAGTTACTCTGCAGTCTGCACCCAAGTCGGTCAGACGGCTGGCGTGTGTACGGACGATATGTTATAGATTTTTTCATTACGAAGGTATGTGTATCTTTGTTGTTGTATCTTTTGTATAGTTGTAATGATAAAAAATCTGTAAACCAGCTTCACTTAGCTGTTTTGAACCTTGTGATTTTAGTTTAGAGCTCCTCTTCATTACGTTTGGTTTAGGTGTACAAAAAAATTATATATTATATCTTTAAAAATACAATAATAAAAAAATATTGTAAACTAATACATAATATAACGTCTAGTAACGCTATATAGATAGTTCTGTGACCACGAAGCACGTAGCATGTACGTTAGCATTTATGTTTATATTTGTGAATTTATTTTAGTGAGAGGCTTTTAAATGGATGAATTCTGTTTGCTCCTTTGCGCGCGACGCTATCCTTTTATAGGTTACCTGTCAAACTATTATTTCCAACCAAATGTTGTCGTTGTACTAACAATAAATGACAAAAGTGCTCAGAGTTGAAGTTCGAGGATTGTTTTGTTGAAATATTATAAGTATTTTTTTTTCTATTCCAGAAAAAGGGGAGAATTTTCGGAATGGACCTATCGTTAATGCTATTCAAATTAAAAAGTAATAAAATAACAATTAATCAGGAACAACATGGTTTTTGACAGCCCCAAATAAAATAGTTGGTGTTAAAAATTCTTCAGAGACAACATTTTCATAACCACAGATAACTGTTTATAGTGCATGTGATTACTTTTTCCATATATCTTCGAACTTCAACGATATCAAAGTCAAATTCTCATGTAGATACACATATATTACAACAGAAGTGTGGAGTGGACATTACATTAGACAAATATTGTATCTTGTTTAATGGAACACCCGTATAACGTGTACCCTATATAATATTCATAAAGGAGCATGTGTATAGGAATATTTATATATATAAAAAAATAATTACATGTATTATCCTAGCGTGGTTCTTGTACGCGGGTTGAGCGATTGGTTATTATAGAATATAAGGCATTTAAAATGCTAATAGGTACTTTGTGTCTAAATAATGTAAACTAGTTTGTACGCGATACATGATTATAATTATATATGATATATATAATTTCTGTTGTGTATATGGCATACTATTATATAAAATAGAATGTGGGGTCTGTTCCATTTCCGAGACATTGGTTGTTCCGGAATTCGTGTCTGATTTATTTGACAAATTTTAAGAAATAAACGTATTTTATCTCCTTTTGTGATTGGTTTTATTGTAGTCTGACCTCTGGTAGTTTCCTCCGCTGTGTTTATGGGGGAACTGGATTAGTTAGAGACCAACTAATCGCGACATTAAACAGTGCTGCCAACAACAGTTTATTAAATTGAGGGAAAAGAGGGAATGTTTGCATTTCGTTAGACCTATTTCAAATAATTTTTGTTTTATGTCTGTCAAATCAATGAAAATTAAACGCAAGCGTCATGTTTTAGCTGTCATTATAGTCATAAATATTCAGTGTGTGATTGACATTGTCAATATTGTCATGGATAATTGGATTAAAAACATAGAGGACAATAATACTACGGATAAAACCTAAATACATCATTACTTATTTGAGAACTAATATATACAAAAATTGGCTACGAGGATGGCATCCGAACCCACGGAATATAATAGGTGGCGTGCTATGAGCGGACCTAACCGACAAATTGGTCCAAATCAAACTATGTCTTCGCCGTACACAAACAAGAGATGACTAATCACCATAAATATCAACTGATGCTAGGAAGAGAGGTACAGACAAACTTCAGGCAATGGTCCATAAGGCTTATGCGGAGTCAAACCAGAACTAGAGAAGCCGAATTTGAGCGAACCTCTAGACATTTCGTCCCGAATGTTCAGATACAGGCACGCTGTTTTATCAGTGCCAGTAAGTAGCAGTTTGGTAGAGTATCCCGCCAGCTCGGACAATGTCACTACGAACGAAGTGCGATTGAGACGTGGCGACGCCACGTGGATCAGATGCTGCCGGCACCTTTGATACCAGTGATATAATTGCCGCCGAAGGCTGTTAATTGCCTCCTCACCGAGCTCCTTGATGTGCCATAACGCTAGTAATGCCTTTTTATTACGCTCTTGTCGTAATTACAATAAAGATTTCTGTGATATCGATATATTTCACTCATCGATAGGAGCATATAAAAGGGCAATTAGAGACAAATTGTATTAACGTTCTTTGTATGTATGTACTAAACCTAATTTTTTTTTTTTTTTAATGTTATTGTTTTTATCTTATAATTGTCGAATCTTCTAATCTTTTAGTTTGTTTTTAGTTTTTGTCACCACTGTTATAGTTTATAATGAACAATTATTATGTGGAAACTTGATTGGTTTATGTAACATTCACTGCCGCACTCAGAGACGTCATTTCATTTTAATGAGTATTTAATGTCAAAAATTTTCATTCAAATATAGACCATAGACTCGGCAAGAATAGCGACTAGTTTTGAATTGTCATTTTTTGATGTTAAGTACTCATTAACGTTATTTGACGTCTCTGAGTGCGGCAGTTATATGTATAAGTTATTTTATTTTAGTATACTGTTTGTTTCCTTAATAAATAAATAAATAAAAAAAAAAAAAAAATTATTGTGTGTGATTGACATTGTTATAGTTAATTGAATAAATAATGTGAAAACCTAAATTAATTAGTTATTTTTTCTACTCCCTGCCCTGTTCCCAGTCTATCTGGTGTCGGCGCAGTATGTTTCCTCTTCCATTCATATCGGCCGGACGTCATCAAGCCATCCACTCCCTTTTGATTCATATCAGCCATCACACCGTAAAGGTGCTCGTGATGAATGAATATAATTAAAAGAGATAGAACGGGCCATGTCGAGAGACCGATGAACGGAAAGTGATTGGAATGATAACATTCCAATACATACCGCTCAAGGTTTTGGCTTAGGTTTTACATGATTACTTATTTAAGAAGGCCGTGTGGTGACGGCAGAGTAGAATACAATTGTCACCACTCCAAATCTCTCCCACTGCGACTTTTGTGCCCGATAAATAGCAATAGGCTCGCCACCTACTACATGGGACCTAACATAATTGGCGAAACGTGGGTGCTAGTTCACCTCTGCCTACCCCTTCGGGGATATAGGAGTGATTTATATAAATTATGTTATTTAAGAACTTATATTATACAATAGGACCCATAATGAAAAATTTAATGACTGCCCAGGCAGTCATTAGAAATTCTGACATCCAACTGTCAAAATAAAAGTCCTTTAGCGCCCATTTGGTGTTAATGTCGTTTTGTGCAACGCAAAATACTAGCTAATGTGCAAGAATGACACTTCATTAGATAAATTTAAAAGAGCATTAAAATCGTTGCTATTTTGAGTTTTGTGCAACAAGTTGACGTTTCATTAGAGTTTAAAGAAAACATTATAATTTAAAATCTGTTTCTGCAACCGGCTGATAGGATCATATTCCAACAATAGAATAGTGCTACCCATAATCATTCCTCTTCGTGTTCTAACTAGTACGTGAGTACTTAACGTCAAAAAATGACAATTCAAAACTAGTCGCTATTCTTGCCGGGTCTATGATCTAGATTTGAATGAAATTTTTTGACATTAAGCCCTCATTAACTTTGATTGACGTCTCTGAGTGCGGCAGTTATAGTAACAATTTTTTTTTTACAATTGGTTGAGTTAATTATGCATAAAAAAACCGGCCCTAGTACGACAACCGCGGAAGAAATGAGGGGGTGGTGACAATTGTATTCTGTTTATTTTATAAATATACCAGGGCGGGTCAATAAGTCCGTGACATTTGGAATAAAACAGATTTTTTGATAAATATATCATTTTATTTTTTAACCTAGTCTCCCTTGAGCTCTATACACTTTGTCCAACGCTTCTCCAATTTTTTTATCCCTTCCAAAAAATATGATTTGTCAAGGTTCAAAAAAAGGTTCAAAAAATTCAAAAAGTCACGGACTTATTGACCCGCGCTCGTATCTTACACTCACATCTATCATATTAATAAGGGTTTCTTTGACGATGGAACCTTTGAAATTCCACACAATGACACCCAAATATGGCACAGGAAATAGACCCAAAATATAAGTATTTATGCTCAGCTTTTCCTTCAGGCTGGCTGCGTATTTGATACTCCTCTCATCGATAACAAAGTCCATGTTATTGTATGGACAAAAGAATGAAAATAACAAAGTTTCGTGTAGGAACTTACCTACAAAGGAAAGTAAAAGGGACTAAATGGAATCTACTTCATTGAACTACTATTACTAGCGTACGCGTTTACTTTATAACTCAATGACCTACTTATATAATACATAAATGAAAATGAAAATGAAAATATGGTTTATTCATAAAAGGTATGATTACATACACTCATGAATCGTCAAAGGAATAACGTTAAACACTGGAAACGAAAATAAAAACAGTTCCCAATATTTAACGTTATAAGCTACACCATCCGTTCGTAAACTACCAGGAGGCGTTGTTCTGAGAAGAACGGGCAAGAAACTCAGAAAATCACGTCTATTTATTCCGGGAAGGGTAGGTACAAACAATTCGAATTTGGTACCTACGTAATAATATTAGGCCCCATCTAATAAGGTGCGAGCCTATTGCCATCTATCGTGTAGGTACGAAAATACAACTCTGCCTGGTATCTCATCGGTGCGGTGATAAATAGGCTAGATTTACGAGGGCGGGTCAATAAGTCCGCGCCTTTTTGAATTTTTTGAATCTCGACAAATCATATCGGAAGGGATTATAAACTTGGATAAGCGTTGGACAAAGTGTATAGAGCTCAAGGGAGACTACGTTGAAAAATAAAATGATTTATTTATCAAAATATCTGTTTTTCATCCCACCATCTCGGAAAAAGCGCTTTTGCTCTTCGATAACTGAGTGCAAAAGCCGTTTTTATCCTCTAGAGGTTAAAGTAAATTTGAATTTAGAACATCGTGTGCAATGAGTTTGTGAATTCAAAACATCAATTTATTTCTACCTCCATGGTACCGAAATTGTCATGAAACCTATTTTAATTTGTTAAAAACTCAGACTCGGAACCTTCTTGGTGTACTTTTTTTGTAATTTGCTTTGCGCGCACCATTTTCTTTTCACGTCACAAAGTTGCGGGTGTGGCTGGGTGGATGGGTGGCTGTTGGAGGTGTGTCTGGGTGAATGGGTGTTTTGAGGGTGTGTCTAGGTGAATGCGTGTTTTGTTGGTGTGTCTGGATGAATTGGTTTTTGTGGGTGTGTCTGAATGGATGGGTGAGTATTGTGGGTGTTTCTGGGTGATTGGGTTTTTTTTGGGTGTAATTAGGTGTTTTGCGGATGTTTCTGGGTGATTGAGTGTTTTTTGGGTGTGATTGGGTGTTTTGTAGGTGTTTCTGGGTGAATGGGTGTTTTGTGGGTGTTTCTGGGTTAATCGGTGTTTTGTGGGTTTTTCTGGGTGAATGGGTGTTTTGTGGGTGTTTCTGGGTGAATGGGTGTTTTGTGGGTGTTTCTGGGTGAATGGGTGTTTTGTGGGTGTTTCTGTGTGAATGGGTGTTTTGTGGGTATTTCTGGGTGAATGGGTGTTTTGTGGGTGTTTCTGGGTGAATGGGTGTTTTGTGGGTGTTTCTGGGTGAATGAGTGTTTTGTGGGTGTTTCTGGGTGAATGGGTGTTTTGTGGGTTTTTCTGGGTGAATGGGTGTTTTTTGGGTGTGTCTGAGTGGATGGGTGTGAATGTTGTGGGTGTTTCTGGGTGGGTGTTAAGAGTGTGTTTGGGTTAATGGGAGGGTGTTGTGGAAGTTTCTGGGTGAAAACAGAAACTGTTGTGATTGTATTTTTTTTTGTATTTTGCAATTTCCTCGTTGGGGGGGATGAAAAGTTACGTGTTGCACTCGAGTGCAAAAATTTTTTACCTTGTGCTCTTTTGATTCCCTCGCTATCGCTCAGGATTCTAATTTTTGAATCCTTCGCTAGCACGGTCATCAAAATTGAGCACGCGGTTCAAAAACAACTTTGCACTCACGTACAACATATAACTATTATTCCAAAAGTCACGGACTTATTGACTCGCCCTCGTATGTATGTGTGTAATTAATTTTAAAAACCTGTAATGATTTTAAACTAATAATAGGTACTTACCTAGTATTTCAATGAACTATAGTAAAATGTCGTGATCTCATCAGTTAATAAGTAAGTAATACCAAATGGGTCATTGAGTTTTAGGGTAAAGTGTACTAGTAGTTCAAAGTAAATGGGTAATATCTACTACAGATCAAACAACTATCTCCACAGATGACTATATTTCTTATGTAGGTAGGTACCATTAAACCCACCTTCAAACAATAATCCATAATTCGTCACCGCATTTGCAAGTTCTCCGCGAAACATTATACTTACGATTGAGTTTCAGTTAAGATCGATAGCCATTTTGTGGTGGGGAAAGTCAAACAGAACTATTGGGAGCAATTGCTTGACAAGTTCGAAACTCGACCCACCATCTATGTAGTTGGAAGGGTCCTAATTTACGATGCGAGTTGGACGATAGCCAAGCAGCAACAGGTCCGATATTATCTACATATTGAATTGAATGGTACTAGGTTTATTTGTTTTATTGTTTGTATAGGATACATGATTACGTGCATAAGTCACGCCATACGCTTTTATCTATCCCCTCGGGGAAAAAGAAGCGTAATTTATAATAATAATAATAAACACTTTCATTGCACACAAATAAACAATACAAAAGACAAACACACAGCAAGAAACAGTAGGTACAAAGTAGGTGGCCTTATTGCTAACAAGCAATTTCTTCCAAGCAACGAGGGAGAGGACAATAACAATATAAATTAAGCTATAACAATACCTAAATAAATATTAAAGTAACTATAGTATTAGTTACTTTTATAATAAAATATGGACAAACTAATTAAGAATAAAAATAACAAAATCAGAACAGAAAACACGTAAGAACAAAAATTATGAACAAACTGTTAGGGCAGGACAGGAAATGACTCCAAACTTGAAAAATTTAAGGTCTATGCATAGCTCACACCGGACACCTGACTTAAATACTTAGTAGATAATTTTACCAGCTTTGGATTTGCAGGCTGGTAATAGCATGCACAACGTTTCCTAGTTTGTACGCCAGTCTCTCAGATACTCGTCTACTTACCTATCATTTTAACTTTCTTTGTGATAATTCTTCTAACATTTTTATATGCCGGAAGTTGTTTTTTATATTTTCTGTCCTCTTTTTCTTTAGAAAACCACAGCGTTGTATGCTGTATTAGTCTGTAATGGGAGATGGGAGTGGCCAAATACTTTTTTAAACCTAGGTACATTAGGCAAATGCCTTCGGTCGGACATATCAGTTCACATAGTTTACACTCGGTGTAGCCATACCTTTGACCGATGTATGTTCAGAAGGCATTTGATTGCACACAATGTAAGCATACCACGTGTATTAGCATTTCGCTTTCGGCTCGCAGACGCGCAACCTAATCGAAATTAATTGAATGTTAACGTACCCGGCCACGCGTGAATTGCAAACACGTACAAGTGAGATAATGTTGTTACAGCTCGGGGAAACAACAATGCCTAAACGCTGAAAACACTGAGCTGGGCAACCTGCGCACGTTTTACCATAATATCATGAATCCAGTAGGTAGGTACATATAGTTATAGTAATATTATTATGTGAGACGAAATGTGTCTTAGCATTCCCATGGATTATGGATTCACCGTGCGGGTGCCGCCCGGGTCCATAGTGTGGCAGAGAGGGAAGTCAGTCTCAGTGCATGGGACTTGTGTTGTGACCCAAGTGTTGTAGGTGTAGTAATATGTACGTTCTTCTTCTTCTCCCTGCCCTGCTCCCAGTCTATCTGGGGTCGGCGCAGTATGTTCCCTCTTCCATTCACATCGGTCAGACGTCATCAAGCCATCCACTCCCTTTTGATTCATCACCGTAAAGGTGCTAGTGATGAATGAATGTATAGAAAAGAGACGGAACGCACCATGTCGAGAGACCGATGAACGAAGAGAGTGCTCAAAGTTTTGGATTAGGTTTTACAGCCGGCCGCCTGCCTGACACTAACCCTCTTTGGGTATTATATGTTACACTTAGTAATAATATTAGTTACTACATCGGGCTTTCCAAACGAGGCATATCTACCTACTTTGCGCTTTGCAGGTGGGAAAGGTGAAAACTGCACAATCAAATAGGTCTTGTTGACGCTTGCGTAAATCTCCATTTTCGATACTTCCTGATAGTTTAGGTGAGGTTCGTAATACATGAACGCCACGAGCGAGCCGAGCGTAGCGAGCGTGACTCAGATACGCCAGCCATCAGATAATAATTCTTTTGCTTTTATAAAAGTTAACAGATAAATTATCACAATTGTTGACTGTTCATAATCTTGTGAGTAAGATTTTGATCTAGAATCTAGATGTTTACATTATGACGATGAGAAATATATAAATAACCTACTTACGGTAGGAGCATCTAGCAATGCTTTTTTTCTTCACCCAACAGGAAGAGAGATCAGTTTTTCCCATAAGCGTGTTCCTAATCTAGGCTCGAGTTCCCTATTTTAATAGTAAATTACGTTCCGGGCTCTTCAATATGTAACGGCCGAACTGAAAAGCTTAAGTCTCCGCATACGTAACGGGAAAATTCCCCGGACGGGACGGGGACGGGACCTCTCATACAAAAAGCCCGTGCACCGTGTCCGTCCATGTTTCCGTGACATATGTCACACGGGGTTTTTTGTACGAGAGAGGCCCCGTCCCCGACCCGTCCGGGGAATTTTCCCGTTACGTATGCGGAGACCTTTACCCTGTGTGCGTGAAACAGAATGCAAAATTAATTGGTAGATACACTTTCAATTTCCAATACAAGCAAAGGGGTTTAACGGAGGCTTTTTGGATACACGAGTAGATTGGGGAGTTAGGCATCCCTAATGACGGCGTATTAATTACTGGGCCATTCTCATTCCGCGATTAATCTCTTGATCCTCATCTGATAACAACTTTAACGAAAATTGTGTTCCTTGCATTACAGTTGATTCTGCTTCGCGCTTTGTCGATTAAATTCAATTTTGTCTGAGTGAAGTACCTGCCTATTGTTTATCGTTATTACTATGTCCAATGAGTTATTGCCATGTCCATTTTTTACAAATCAAGTAATTAAAGATGGCTAATTATATATCGTTGGTTTGTATGCTGTTGAGGTGGGAGCGAGGCATATACCAGCTAAATCCCTATATTCATTACTAAAAGACCGTTGGCTTGTGCAGAGCTTTCGTAAGTTCTACACTGTAACGTGTGTCTAAGGCGTCTCTTACGGAATCTTACCAAATATGGCTGGGCTGAGAGAGGAGTCGGGGTGACGAAGGTGGCAACACGCCATGTTGTGAAGGGGCCCTATAAACCTACACTTGGCTCAGAAGTCCCAATTGCTGTCACTGAATTCCCTCTCTGCCACACTATGGCACCCGCACGGTGAATCCATGGAATGCTAAGAGATAGATTTTACCCGCCTCCGTGGTCTAGTGGTATTAAGATCCCGAGGTCCCGGGTCCGATCCCCAGGGGCATTCAAATTTGTACTCGGTTTGGTTGGTGGCAGGACTTTTTTCAAGTCCGCCTGGCTAGCTACCGCCATCTTATCAAAAATCTGTCGCCATAATAATAAGGTTAACAGCATTATTGTGTTCCGCCAATTTGTGATAAGATAGCCAGCCCCACTGTGGTTGAGGGTTCCAGGGTGCATGTAGCTCGATTCCATATTCCGCCCTTGTCGTCGCTGATGATGATGAGATGAACGGCAAGAGCTTCCCTGTCTAGCATAAAAAATCTATATGGAAGGCACGTGGACAAAAACTCTCTTAACCTCTTGACAGTGTTTTGTCTCAGGGCTTAGTGGAAGTTAGAGCGAAAGAATACTTTCTTTTCCCCGAGGAGATTTTCTCCACTTCCCGCGCTAAGAGGGCAGTAGTGCGGACATAGAGCTGGTAATATATCCGTGAAATTTTAAAAACCTAACACACTATTAAGTAGCATAATACCTAGTCTTTCGGGTTGAACGTGGTCCGTGCTTATTCACATTTTTATTTATTTTCTTAAGCATAGCCCATTGTTTGATATGTGGATAAAAATGTTGTACATCGGTAGCTCTTATCTATACATACAACCGGAGCATTATAAATCTTATGAAAGGACGTTCCCTATTCTTTTGTCCAGGCCCACACGTACCTACTGCCGTCCGTCCCAATGAAAAATGTTGTAACTGAATGTACTGAATTATTTAATTTATTTATTTAGGTATTTATTTGAGATCAGCAACAATTGACAAAGACATCGAATAGCTCAGGAATGGCAAGGCAACTGCGTATGCACGATACAACAGCAATATAGGAAATCTAATTGGACAGTGGTCAAATACTAGCGGTCTGAGTCATTCTTTGTTTTATCGCCTTTGGTATATAATCTAATATTATGTAAAAAAAAAACATATAAAGAAAAACAATTCATGTGTCTAACACCTGAGCAGCTCGCTAGCGCAGTGGCATATCGCGCTTGGCCTGCGATTGCTTAAACTAAGAAATGTTCGCTAAGGCAGGTCATTGGATGGGTGACCAAAAATTTATTATCTCGTGTTCCTCCGTGCTTCGGAAAGCACGTTAAGCTGGTGGTACCGGCTGCATTCGCAGTCGTTAATACCCACCAACCCGCACTGGGTCAGCGTGGTGGGTTATGGCCCAATCTCCCTATATTCTTCCATCCATAGGGAACGCCCGTGCCCCAGCAGTGGGGACATTAAAGGGCTGGTGATGATGATGATGTGTCTAACCTGCGTATTGAGGTGAAGGTGACCCAAAATGGGTATACTGCCTAAAAGGTATAAATCATATTATTTTCATTATAATACCCGTACCCAAATTCATAGGTAGATGTTTAAATTTAAACATATCACCTCCTCCAACGAGTGGAATATCAGGCTGATTGCAAATTATCAATTTTTATGAGTTTATTTATTTGCGATCGTACTCATTTTTTTTTTCTAATTTAACAATATTTATCGTTAGTTATGGAAGCTTACCTATTAAAAGATAAATATTCCAAATTACTACATTCTTCTTTAGGAAACTCACCAAACAGTGACAGTACTTTGCATGTGTTGCCATACTTTAGGCCTCTCTTCTCTTGGACCTAGATTTAAAGTCTACTGGTTTACTTACCTAATAATTGTTAATTGTTACTTAGCACTAAACAGTCCTACCATCACCTAACACAATGTGACATAAAGAAAGTACTTTACAGAGCAGTTGTATTACAAAGTGTGTAAATTAATATGTCATTGCGGGCTTACCCGGCATGTTGGCGTACTTACATGTGCAGAAAACGCGATATAAATAGATAGGTATAACTCGTGTCGTTTTCCCGCGAAATACTTTTATAAAAGACTTTGTAATATACGCCTATCGTTTGCTCGTCACCATAATCAGTATAGGCTACAGTAAACAAGGCGACTTTTCGTTTCATTCCTAAGATCTACGTAGCAAGGATTGGAATAGCGTAGCAAGTTAGAAAACTCTCCAGCGCTAGCGTATAGCCTACATGACGTTTATCTTTATGGTTATGTTCGTGATACGCTATTGAGAAAAAATGGATTAAAGGTTGCTTTGCAAAACGCTGCTTGTTTGTATTTATATACGGAGTTTCCGAAATAGATAAGCAGTTAATTTTTTTTATCTGAAATTCCCTATTCTTCTGTTATTACGACGGCGACGTGACAAAAATCAGTGGTCATTACTTTTTATTTTTATTTGACATTGTATAAATTTTACAAAATTTATTACAAAGAAAAATAGGTTAGAGAAAGTTTGACAAATCACGGTCTTGATGCGGGAATCGAACCCGCGTCCTCCGCGTTCCGCAGATGCCTAATACCACTCGTCTAACCAAGACGTCTTGTTAGCTGAGTTTTCGTTTTTTTTCCAACCTATTTATCTTTGTGAAAATCAGTGGTATCATAATAAATATACCTAACATTTCTTAGACAAAAAAAGGGGTCAGAAATTTTTCGATTAATTATTACGCGGGAATCGAAACTGCGTCCTTTGCAATACGGACAGCTCAATCATCGAATGTTTCCAACCTCTTTTTCTTTACTGTAATAATTTTTCTAACCGTTAAAACATTATCATTATTAGGTTCTTCAAACAACGCCCTTAATACTATTATACTGCTTTCCGATACCCAAAGCCATTATTTCTTATTGCAATCTTTAATATCATATCTTTTTTATTCCCGAATTGGGTGTACAAGTAGGCAGTAACGTAGAGAACATCATTTTTGCACGAACATTTGGGACACAACAACTTTTATGTACCTATGTAATTCGCATGTATTTAGGCGTCGGCTTGATTTATCAAACCCGACGTTCCCATAACTTTACCGCGGTCACAGCCCTCACAGAGCTCTAATGGGGATGTAAAAGTTGTTTCATTTCACATGCATAAGTATCAAGTTCCTAACTACGTAATAATATTGTATATGCCGTGTGGACCGACGATCTGGTGAAGGTCGCGGGAAGCCGTTGAATGCGGGCAGCGCAGGACCGTTCGGTTTGGACAGTGGGCGTTTCTAGGCAGACTGACTGATGCCGTGTGGTGACTGCAGAGCAGAATACAATTATTGTTTTGATTTTTATTTTAAAATTATATTATAAATGTTTGAAAAAATTATCACGTCGAATATACATACATACATAATTCACGCCTATATCCCCGAAGAGGTAGGCAGAGGTGAACTAGCACCCACGTTTCGTAATAGGTGCAGTTTTTGCTAGGCGGTATAAGAGGAACGCTGCTGCCCATTCCTTATCACTGATTTATCCTTAGTCGCCTTCTACCACGCCCACGAGAGAGATTTGGGGTGGTGACAATTGTATTCTACTCTGCTGTCACCACACGGCAATACCTATGTGGTTAGAAAAAGTTCGAAAAATTATAGCCTTGATTCGGGAAATGAACAATTCCGGCAAGTTAACCGTCGTTGACGTTGACGTCTTGGTTGGCCGAGTGGTATACCCCGAATACAGAAACGCTAATCAAAGTTTGAGACCTGCTTAACATTTAATTATTGTCAAAATTGACGTTTTCCCATACAAATTCTGACAGGTACTGTCCACTTAACTTGATAAGCAGTCCCCAAAATTTGAGTAGCGTTTCTGTATTCGGGGGATAGACACCTGCCCGGAACGCGGAGGACGCGGGGTCGCTTCCCGCATCAAGATTACTCTCCCGCGGGTCGCGGGTGTCGTTTGTCGTAATAGGCGACAAGGGGTAAATACGTACATACATACATAAATCACGCCTATATCCCCGAAGGGGTAGGCAGAGGTGAACTAGCACCCACGTTTCGCCAATTATGTTAGGTCCCCATTGAACTACTATTACTAGCGTAAGGTCCCATGTAATAGGTGGCGAGCCTATTGCGATTTATCGGGCACAAAAGTCGCAGTACTATTGTTAGGTGGTATAAAAGGAACGCTGCTGCCCATTCCTCATCGCTGATTTATCCTTAGTCGCCTTGTACGACACCCACGGGAGAGATTTGGGGTGGTGACAATAATTGTATTCTACTCTGCCGTCACCACACGGTAAATACGGTGATGAGTATAATGGCAGCAGCGTTCTTATTCTTCTCCCTGCCCTGGTCCCAGTCTATCTGGGATCGGCGCAGTATGTTTTCTCTTCCTTTCATATCGGTCAGACGTCATCAAGCCATCCACTCCCTTTTGATTCATATCATCCATCGCACCGTAAAGGTGCTAGTGATGAATGAATGTATAGAAAAGAGACGGAACGGACCATGTTGAGAGACCGATGAACAGAATGAATGAATACTGCTCAAGGTTTTGGCATAGGTTTTACAGCCGGCCGCCTGCCTGACACCAACCCTCTTTGGGTATGCTGTTGTTGGTGGTTTGCCCTCCACCATTCGGGTGCCCCAAGGTGCTTATTGGTCTACACCGGGCAAGCAGCGTTCCTACATACATTAATTACGCCTATATATCGAGGTGAATTAACCCACGTTTCGCCAATTGTGTTCGGTCCCATGTAATGCGACCTTATTGCCATCTATCAGGCACGTAAATTGCAGTAGGTATATTGGTATAAAAGTTATGCCCATTACTCATCGCTGTCTTAACCCTTAGTCGCCTTGTAGGACACCCGCGGGTGAGATTCGGGGTGGTGACAAATTTATTCTCTACTCGGGGATATAAGCGTGATTTGTGTATGCAGGTATGTATGAGTTTCTCTGAAATTTTAACTGCGGACAACACCGAACATTGCAACTACAGAGGTATGTGAGACACGGGTAGAGGCGTTCCCCCACTACACCACTAAACATCCTCTCCGGGCATCCAGCCAAAGCACACTATGGCAGCCTAGAGGTCATCCGTTAGGATATGTCACCGGACAGCAACCTGCGCCCGCCCTTTCGGGCTCATTCTGTGCACCGTTGACCCTAGTCCAATGTCCAACAAAAGCGTACTGCGCTGGACAAAGGACCCGCCAGTCCTGACCAAGTTTCATCCGAAGAGGAATCTTTCCAAGACAGGCCCTCATACGACAGGAACCGGCGCTCCTCCAGCCCCAGAGGGAGCTAGAGGGCGCAGGCTCCCTCACCCTACCTGCACTGCCGGACAAGCGCCCCGACGCAGTCACATTTAACGCCGCCGGACAAATGCCCCGACGCGGACCTCGAATGCTCCACCGAACAAAAGCCCCGACGTGGTCCCACCCCGGTCCCCGGTCGCCGCTACCTCCTGCCGTCCCCTTCAGTGGCGATCATCGGCCCTGCCTAAGACACTGTGCCGCACTAGGCGGTGGACATACCCATCGTGTGGTGTGCCTCCACATAGGGCTCTGTCACTCACTGCTCAGACAACTCCTAGCATAAGTCAAAAGTAAAAAAAAAAAAAAAAGTTCCGCCCACTCCGCCCGCCGACGAGCCGCGCCCGCCACTGGAGAAAACTGCCGACCGCCGGCCGGACAAACGCCCCGACGCGGCCATCACCTATCGCCCGCCGGGCAAACGCCCCGACGCAGCCCTCCACTTGGCGACCGCCGGGCAAATGCCCCGACGCGCCCTCACACACGTCTCCAACAGTGGTGTCAAAAGGGATGGACAAATTTAAGGCTATGTTCTACGCTTTGGCCCCCTACCAAAGGCGAACCATCCGAGGGACGCCGCAAACACCACGTCTTAGGTGGTGAGCCAACGCCAACGTGTAGGGTCTCGCACCACCTCTTCCGGCACCACCATTGAAGACCACCTACGACCCGAAGGTCCCCCCCCCTGTTCCGAAGTTAGCCGTCTGGCCGGAAAGTCAGTGCCGCTGCGACCCATCAAATAGACGTTGCCCAGGGTGCACCACGTGGAGGTCTCGGAACTTCGCACCCCATATTTTTCGTAACCTAACTTTACCCTCGAACCTAAGCGGCTCCCTCGTGAAGAGTCCTGTAAACATCTTTAATACATCTAATTAATTCACCCAGGTTCCAGACATTCGATTCCGAACATCTAAGGCCGTGATAACCTCAGAGGACGCCTAGCTAATTTCAAGTTCTAAAACAAGAGCCGGTAACTCAATCTGAGTTTAACAGAAACATAATAATTTAGTTAATTAATAATTAGGTTTGAATCTTCGGTTGCGCATTTTGTGTTATTAGAAACACGATGAGAAGTAATTTTAGTGGTTCCCTTTGATAATAGCTGGTTAAATTTGATGTGGCAGACTGTTTTGCTTTATCGGCAGCTTGAGTAACATCATTAAAGAAAAATGTGCCCGATAGATGGCAATAGGCTCGCCACTAATGACACTTAACTTAATTGGCGAAAAGTGGGTGTTTGACTGCCGCACTCAGAGTCGTCAATGAACTTTGATGAGTATTTAATGTCAAAAATTTTCATTCAAATCTAGACCATAGACTCGGCAAGAATAGCGACTAGTGTATATATACTGTATAGTCTATGGCGACTAGTTTTGAATTGTCATTTTTTGACGTTAAGTACTCATTAACGTTATTTGACGTCTCTGAGTGCGGCAGTAAGTCACCTCTGCCTACCCCTTCGAGGAAGTAGACGTGATTTATGTTTATTATAATGTATGTATTAAAGAAAAAGCCGTGTGGTGACGGCTGAGTAGAATACAATTGTCACCACTACATCTCTCCCGCTGGTATCGTACAATGCGACTAATGTAAAAGATAAAAACAGAAAAAAGACAGCAATGAGTAATGCAGCATTTCTCATTGCTGCCTGAGGTTTTATTAAAAAATCGAAATTGTTATTTTTTTTGTTATTCGCCCATATAATATAAATTATTCGGTCAGTAAAGTAAAATGAATGAAAAATTCGAAAGTGAATTTTACATTTTTTATTTGTTATTTCTGTTACACGTTGTACATTATGATAAATGTATATAAGATAATGAATCAGCACAAAACGCTGCTCAAACATATTAGAATCATGCGGGCAATGACGCTAAATTATAACAAAATCAATACGATCACATCACACAATAACAATTTAATCAACTAACAAATGGCACGCAACTACAATACAAACTGTAGGCAATTAATTAAATGAAACAACCAGGTCTATTTAAAACGACATAATTGTTCTAAGATCGATCAAACAGTGTTTAAAACGACCATGCGACGAGTCGGTGCGCCCCTACCATTGGTGTTTTGTTTAAATGTATCGTTGACAAAAAAAATACATAAATCACGCGATTGAGTTAACACCAACTTGTGTCAGGCCTCATGTAAATAGGTGGCGAGCCTATTGCCATCTACCGGTCACGTATATCGCAGTATATTGCTAGATGGTATAAAATGCTGCTGCTCTGATCGCTGTTTTAATTTTTTTTTTTAAATGCCATGCGGTGACTGCAGTGTAGGCTACTACTACTGTCACCACGCACATCCCAATCTCTTCCGTGGGTGTCGTTTAAGGCGACTAAGGGTCCCCGGCGTAAGCCGGGGACCCTTAGGAGAGACTGGTGAATTGCCTCGCGGCAGACCCCAGACTCTCCCCGCCAGAAGGGCTGGAGGGACACCGGAGTGGTTTAGTGGCGTATTCCCGACTCGATCTTGAGTCGGGCGAGTCCCACACACGTCGGCCGTCTAGCTAGCGGCCGATACGGTGCGTAAATGCATTCCACTCCGTCAAAAAAAAAAAAATGGCGACTAAGCATCGTTCTTCTTATACCACTTAGCAATATAATGCTATTTTCGTGCCGCGAAATAGCCATAGGCTCGCCAATTATTACATGGGACCTGGTAAACGTGGGTGTAAATGCACCTCAGCCTACCCCTTTGGGGATAAGCAGAGTGGAATTTATTAATTGTGTATTTTTAATAATAAAAAAAAAATCTCGGTGAAATTCTATTAGACTATTATTACCTATCATTATCCATTTATGGCAATAGGTTCGCCACCTACATGGGACCTAACATAATTGGCGATACGTGGGTGTTAATTCACTTCTGCTTACATATGGGAGTGATTTATGTATGTATGTATTATCCATTTAATTCCAGAGTGAAAGTGGTAGGAGCCCGAGTAAGTGTGATTACGACGCCGACGTCAGCTTGGCGTGAGGCCAGCTAATACCAGAACAGGCAGATCCGCCTTTATAGACGAGTACCACAGTACCCTTAAAAGCATTAGTGATGTGACAGCTCTCGACAATCTCGTATTTTGGAATACACAACGCGTGCAGGTACAGCGCCGTGTAGTGACGGCAGAGCAGATTACAAATTTATTTATTGCTACGTTAATTTAGTCTTTCACCTGTGAGCGAAAAAATAACGTAGAATGTCGCCGAACCCACCCCAGGGGTGTCGTAAGGCACATTAGGGGACCAGAATGGTGGAGGGCAAACCACCAACATCAGCATACCCAAAGAGGATAGGTGTCAGGCAGGCGGCCGGCTGCATATCCTAAGCCAAAACATTGAGCAGTATAGATTGGAATGTTGTCATTCCAAACACTCTTTCCTTTCATCGGTCGACATGGTCCTCTCCGTATCTTTTCATATTTTATTCAACACTAGCACCTTTCTGGTGGCACCATCATGGATTATATGAATCAAAAGGGAGTGGATGGCTTGATGACGTCTGACCGAAATAAAAGAAGAAACATACAGCGTATGGAAACATACGGCAAGATTTATAACTGTGAAAACTTTGCTGAATGATGTGTCAATTTTATGTTGCAAATTTAAGTGTAATCATAAATTTTATGTTTCCCAAAGAATAAATATACAAGGGGTAGGTATTTACCCGAAATCTCTCCCCAGTAGACAGCAGCGTTGCTCTGATACGTGCTATTTACGATTTACGTGCGATTTACGTGCCCGGTAGATGGCAATAGGCTCGCTGCCTATGGTACCAAGCATAATTGGTGGAACGTGTGTCATTACATCTCTCCATATCCTTCGGGAGTAAATAGGCGTGATTCATAAATCTGCAACTTCAACTGCTCTGTGACGAAATTACTAAGGAGCTCTAAAGGGCATATTGCACACTTTAATGTATATTTCTTGTTTATGTTTACCCAGAGAGTTCGGCTTTCCTAGCAAATTATCTTCTGCCCTGGAAAACCCTACATTTCTCATGAAGACTATAATATAAAGGGTCTGTAAGTCCTGTGATTAGGAGGCTAGGTTCCACGAAATACGATTATAGTAGATACTTGAAACCTATTGCGCAGGGAAAACTATGAAATTATAAACAGAATTGGAGCAAGCTATTTAAAAGGGTATTATCGACTAGCGGGTCTGTACTCTAATTTTAATGATACTATGGGGATTCGTGGTAGGTTGCACAAATTAACGACAACAACTGATCACGAGAACTATATATAATGTTTAGCACTTTTACACAGTTACAGAAGTGTTTATCAAAACAGCGTGTGAATGTTTAGGCACGGTGCGTAGCATAAAACATGTAGGTTCTATAAGCTGCAGTAATTACTAACTAATAAAGACTATTTAACTCGGTATTATCTATTGTATACTCATATTTTGTGTATGATTATTTATTATTTTATATGATTATTTATATATAATGTTGATTTTATGTATGTATATATTTATATATTTATTTGTAGGTTATATATAATGTAGGTTCGCCGCAACCGCTGATGGATGGAAGAGGAAACATGGATAGGTTCACCACAATACTTTTATAATTATTCTAGATACTTGAGATTATATCTAGGTATATGTATGTCGAGGGTATTTGATCAGCCAGTAAGGAGGTTTGGTTATGGCAAACGCTGATGGAGAATGGTAAGAATGTAGAAATGGGAAGGGGAAGGCTCTTTCATAATCAAATTGAAAGTTGACTAAAAAAGGGCCATGTCAAGAGTACCCGAAACTGAAGCATGCATTGAGGGGACATTAATCATCATTAATGAGTTGGAAGAAGCGAAAGAAGTATGTAAGGGTCCTAGCAAGTGAAAAGAAGAGATCTCTGCCTGTGGGAGAAAGGCGTGACATAATTGTAATTGCATATTACTTTTAAGCTAATTTTATAAGAAAATGCATCTTTCTTGTTTCGTCTTGTCGACAATGATGGGTTTTTTACGATCTACATATTTATCGTTTTGCTAGTTTGGGAGAATAGTTGTACCACTAAAATTTTCGAATATTTGAATATTTTTACTGAAATTTAATAGCAAATGTGTTAACAAACAAACATTATCAACCTTATCATTATAAACCACGATATTATTTCTCAATTGACCAGTGGAGCTCATATATCTGCCATGTTTTGATATCAGGGCAACATGAATTTAGTGGAGGCAATTTGAGGCAAAACCTAGTGCTCGCGATATAACCTTATTTGCTAGGTACGCCACTTTGTAACCGCATTAAATGTTCCGGAATCGAATTCCGTGCCACGCCTTCAGATGAAATTGGTTCGTGGTTAAGTTGTATTTGCTCCCACTTGTTAGTTAAACATTCATTAAAAACGGATAGATTTTCAGTGAAACTTTTAATGATCGCTTTGAAAATATCAACACAACATGTAGTACAATTACACAACACTCAAAGAGGGTTGGTGATACATAGGCGGCTGATTGTAAAACCTAAGCTAAAGCCTTGAGCAGTATGGATTGGAATGTTGTCATCCCAGTCACTCTGTTCGTTCATGGCTCTCTCGACACGCCTCTTTTCAATTTTTTTATACATTCATTTATCACCAGTACCTTTTCGGTGTGATACCAATGAACAGAGAGGGTGTGATCAGGATTACAACATTTTAATAAATACTGCTCAAGGCTTAGGTTTTACAGCCAGCCGCCTGGCTGACACCAACCCTTTTTGGCTATGTGTCGGTTGAGTCCCCGCACTAATAAAACAAGATTTTAAGTAGGGGCTAAGTTCTACGTCGTTATAATTAAGTTTCCATCATAAATTTTGTGCGTGAAACAAGTTTGAATCGACAATAAAATAAGTTTTGATCTTCAACGCTATTAAATAATTTCTGAGATAATGCGCCTATAGACACTCGTTCGAGTGTGTTGTATAAAGAACTGTTTATTCATAATCAAATTAAAAAGTCTATTAAAAAATGGCCTGGTGAAGAGTACCAGTAACCGACGACCATGCATGAAGAGATTAATGAGATTAGATGAAGCGAAAGAAATATGTAAGGATCGTAGCAAGTGGAAAAAAGTGATCTCTGCCAACCCCTGTGCTGAAGGGCGTAACATATTAGTATGTATTCTCATGAAATGAAATTTATTTCAGTTCAATAAAGTATAATTGAACTGAAATAAATTTAATACAATTAGGTTACTGTTACAGTCATAGGGTATTTAGTAATAAGATATATTCATAATACCTGTAGCACACGCTGTGCTACAGGTATACAGGCCTTTAATCTTCTCTGGATTTTAATAATAAAGAAGGGGCAATGTTGCACGAAGCAAAAATAGAATTAATGCCGAGAAACGTTCTTATCCATCTAACGGTAGGTACTTATTAGTAAATAATCTTAAAATAGCTCGTACCTCTTATTTCATTAACCTTCAAGGGGAATTTATTTCACTCCGACCTTTTCACTTTATGACGGGGGATTAAGGGCTATTTTGAGTCGATCAGCACTGCTTGACCTGAACGACTAAAGGATTTTATGTCTTCTCGAACAAAATTATTGAAATGTTAATAGATATGATTTGTCGAGGGAGAAAATGTACAGTACAAAAAATATTCCGTAATTCTGATTCTCACGAAAGATTTGGGACGTCGTATGTTTTAAGTCTGTAACGCCCCGAGCTAACCATTTATCCGATAGTCGGGCCACGTGAATGTATCATATTAAAAGAGAAAGATTGAAATGAGTTTTCTGATTCAAATGTCGAGGGTAAGAAGACCGTTGCAATAGATCCATCATTAAGTATTGTGTTCCAGCGGTATGTCGCAAGAGTGTCGCTAGAACTTGCTATACTACACGTATCCCTACGCGCTATCCACTCTAGCAGCGACTAAGCGACTAAGAGCAAGAAAGAAGCAGCAATACCATGCCATGTTAACTAGCTAAGAATGTACACATAATGTCTCCTTAAAATTGTATGTTAAGTTATATTCTTATTTGTTTAAGGAACATTTAATTTGCCAACCAAACAAAAAATACCATTCAGCATTTTATCGATTATACCTCCAGTAGGTATTGTGTTTAATATTGTAGTATGTTCTTCAATTACCAGCCACCAGTTAAATTCCTCAACATACCAATTAAATTATCATAACAATTCTTGATGATTTATCTTCTAATTCTCGTGAATGATTATCTCTTCACAATCGGCAGACGTTAGTACACTAATTCTGAGACAAGATGTACATTGTCCGCCCAATTTCACTTTCAAAACTTCATAATGAATAGCTTTTTAAATTGATGTGCTTGGAATTAAGTCTAATTCTTGATCATTTAGTAGTGTCTTGTTCACCGGTGGAATGACTGACGGTCGTGCCAGGAGGCGGCTCTTATATGTATTACTGGTAACTAATTGATGCTAGTTAAGCTGGGATACACTAGTTTGAGTAGTAGCATGTATGATGCTATCCCTTTGACACATCTCATATATATATATATATATATATATCTATATCTATCTATATATACATACATACATACATATTTCACGCCTATATCCCCGAAGGGGTGGGCAGAGGTGAACTAGCACCCACGCTTCGCCAATTATGCTAGGTCCCATAGGTGGCGAGCCTATTGCCATTTATTGGGCACAAAAGTCGCAGTTCTTTGTTAGGTGATAGGTATAAGAGGAACGCTGCTGCCCATTCCTCATCACTGATTTATCCTTAGTCGCCTTGTACGACACCCACGGGAGAGATTTGGGGTGGTGACAATTGTATTCTACTCTGCCGTCACCACACGGCAGAGTAGAACTCGTCTCTGCAGTCACTAAGATTGTGATCACACATCTGAAAATCTCAAGGATCTATTGCACTCTCAGTTGATAAATAAGCACACAACGTACAATATGCCAGCTATATTAAGGATCCAAGATCCATCAGTTGATAAACGAGCACACATACAATATCTACAATAACATAGCAGCTTGGTAAAGGTTCAAATCCAGTTAACACTTAAGTCCACGCTAACACGTAGCTCAAGTTAGCAGAAAGACGATGTTATATTGTAGTCAACAGTATTAGTTGAAACAGCTTATGGAATCGGAATTGTTTATGGAAATATAATTCTCAGTTCAGATGTGTCCACCAAAATACAGCCACGGGGAATATAAGTAGATTAATCACATTTACAAATAATAATGATAAATATTTTTACACTCACACCTATCATCTATCCTAATCAAAGTAAGTAGCCTAATCACTTGTGTTATGGATACTAGAAGACGGAAAATATTTTTAATATCATAGTAATTATGTATATAAATGTTGAAAATATACTACATAAACATATAGATACACAACCATGACTCGGGGAGAAATATTTGTGTTCATCTCAAAATTTACCTCTATCAGGATTCGAACCCGGTACGCCTTGACCAATACCCAGCGATCTGAGCATTCGACCAAGCCGGCCGCCTGAATTAAATCTTAACCAGTTTTATAAAGTTAGTCAAATTAATTTACAATTTTTGTTGACGTGGATATTATTTATTCTAAAAGACATTCAGAAACTCAGTTAATTGAATACAATTCGATTAGTAAAAAAAGGTAATAGGTACATGTTTGTGTTAATGTGATGTGTAATATGTGTTAGGGTGAGTTGTGTGGGCAACACTCTTTATTAGATCGAGTCCTCAAATATAGGTAGGGCTCAAACATTAGGTGAATGAATATAAGTCGTCATCATTATCTACCGGGGCCCGTAGCCAAGTGGCAATCGTTTCATAACGATAACGTGTCGAAGTTCGTCATGATCGGCCATACTAGTTTGGTATCTACAGCGTCTTAGCTTGCGCCACCAACATAACTAGGAACTTACGAAGACGATTTTGGTCACGTGATTTCACGACGACTTACGTCAAATCCCATACATTTTGCTTTATCGAACTTCGTTATCTTTGTTCCCAGTTTATGTGAGGTCGGCGTAGTATGTTTCCTCTTCCATTAATATCGCTTAGTCACCAAGCCGTCCCTTTGATTCATATCATCCAACACACTAGTGATGGTAACTAACCCCCGAATATAGAAACGCTACTCAAAGTTTGAGTCCTTAACATTTAGTTATTGTCAAAATTTACGTATTTCCATATAAATTCTGACAGGTATTGTCCACTTTATAAGCAGTGCTCCAAATTTAAGTAATGTTTCTGTATTAATGGGTTAGGACCGGCAAAATGTCTCCCTTAAATAGATTTATGGATGTATGTTGCGTCATAGTTTAATAGTCATCATTATAGAACTAGTAAGTATCAAATTATTCGAATATCATTAAGTTACAAGAACTTGGGTAAGTTTTAAGTTATTCCGGCATTGTGAACTTGGAAAGTTGAATCCTTTGATTTATTATCCGATGTTTCATATCGTCTAGTTTTATCTGGGCTTTGATGTTCTGTAAAACGAGCCATGGCTACGGTCAAGAGGATCTTTGATTTTCTCAAAGGAGGAAGTTTGCGCTCTCAGATATTTCAGTGTATTAAGTCTTGGGACGTGTAATGTAGACCACAATGGATGAATCTATTCAGAATCAACATGGTGGACAGTCTTTCTATAAATATTATATGTTTGATTGCCTACCTTCGGTGAGATAGGCGTGCTTATGTATGTATGTATGTGTGAATGTTTAATATCACTGCCGTGCCGTCACCGCCTGCCGTGTGGTGACGGCAGAGTAGAATACAATTGTCTCCACCCCCATCTCTCCCGTGTGTGTCGTACAAGGCGACTTACGATAAATCAATTATGAGGAATGGGCAGCAGCGTTCCTCTTACACCATCTAGCAATATACTGCGATTTGTGTGCCCGATAGATGGCAATAGCCTCGCCACCTATTACATGGAACCTAGCTTATTGTCGAAAAGTGGGTGTTAAATCATCTCTGCCCAGGTGGCCGGCTGTAAAAACTAAGCCTTAAGCAGTATGGATTGGAATAATCATCTCATTTCAATCACTCTCTCTGTTCATCGATCTCTTTCTTGACATGGACCGTCTCTTTTCTTTACATTCATTCATCACTAGCACCTTTACGGTGTGATGGGTGATATGAATCAAAAGGTAGTGGATGGCCTGATGACGTCTGACCGATATGAATGGAAGAGGAAACATACTGCGCCGACCCCAGATAGACTGGGAACAGGGCATGGAGAAGCAGAAGAGTATGAATAAAATAACCGGCATAACGCGAGCGAATCCGCGGGCGACCACAATTTAATAAATGAATAAAGAACACCTGATCAGGTAGAAGTGTTACAAACAGTCCGTGTGCACCAGTCCTCGCGATGAATGCTCACCCTCCATTTATTTTGGGTTCGGGCCATTTATCCGCCTACTTGCAGTGACACATCGCTGCAATTAATACTCTTGCACCAAATTGCGTTCTAAGCGCTCTAACGTTTTAGTTTTAGACGTCTAATTTAAATCTCCTTGCAATTATGTTGTCATTTGCTTTCAGAGTGGGAGGTCTTGTATCGATTGCTTTATTAATAGTACCTATATATTGTCTCAGTTATGACAATTGTATTCCACTACGAGATTAGTTTTTCTTCGTATTCCTATTCCTGCTCTGTTCCCAGTTTATCTGGGGTCGGCGCAGTATGTTTCTTCTTCCATTGATATCGGTCAGGCGTCATCAAGCCATCCACCCACTGATTATCATCCATCATAACGGTGCAAGTAATGAATGAATGTATAGAAAAGAGATTCCTTTTTATTCATTGTTAATAAATTTGTTAAGTTCGAGTCACTCATCAGGAGAACATTTTATTTTTAATTTATTTAGAATCGTCAATGATCCAGAACCTGCTTTTTATATATCAACTTATATTCAACATGAATTGTGAGGCTTAATTTAAAAACTAGTAGTTCTTTTCTAAGTTAAAAACTCGTTGACTTAAGTCCCTGACCCTAAATTACTAATAAAAATTACTTACCACCGCACATTTTTAACAATACAATTGTAAATCTTAAAAAATAATAACCAGATAAAATTACGTTATAATATTATTGATATCTCATATCTCATCTCAATCAAATCGCAAAGATCACTGTCGTAAAATTACAACGAAGTCCTTTATCGCGCCTCATTAATACTATAAATTTAAAAAAAAATCATTATATTTTGCCGATATTTTATTGAAACATGAAACAGCGTTCAATTAACTTCAAGCAAATTCTTTCTCTGGTTGATCAACCGTGTCTTTGAATATTGCAGCTTCAGTTAAGAAAGGGAATTTCTTAATGGATTTGCGGGTGCTGCGATTTGCTTGCAATTCAATGAATTGTTATTGTGGAGCAAGTCTGTACTGCGGAGGAAGTTATCCAGACTGAGCTGGCTCCTCCACCTATTACGGGGAGGAATTCCAGCAATATTGCTCTAGAAGTTTGTTAGTAAGGTTGCATATAGTCCCGGAATCTCAACTAATGCAAAGCCGAAACTGTATATGCTGTCGGAACTATTGGTCGACTTAGAATAGCAATAGGATCCGGACGGAATATGGAAGGTTAATTTGTTTGTGCAATAATGTTAGAAGCGAAGCGAGGAATAGGTATGGAGAGTTATTTATTAAGGGGAATTATCTTCTTTTAATGTCCCTACAGATGGGGCACAGGTCTTCCCTATGGATGGAAGAATATAGGGAGGATGGACCGTAACCCACCACGCTGGCCCAGTGCGGATTGGTGGATATTAACGTGCCTTCACAAGCACGGAAGAACTCGAGATAGTAAATTTTTGGTCACCCATCCAATGACTGGCCTTAGCGAGCTCCTTCTGGAGCAACTGATACCTATTGTTTCAGTTTATTTGGAGTATACATTTCAGAATATTTAACAATATTTAGTGTTATTATATAAATGTGATTTTTAACCCTGATCCCACCAAAAAAACAAAAAGCCTGATGCTTTTTGTTTAACTATGCTTATTTGTCAAACATAATAATAATCATTATCTACTTGACATGTGAAAATTATTTTACTGCGGGGGTGTATCCACAGTTAAAAACTAAAATACACTAGTGATTGTCACCCATGAGTGGGTGGCAACATTCCTCAGCAACGTTGGCGCAATATTATTAGTTTTGGAAACAAATCCAAGTGTCATCTTCATTGGCATGTGCCGAGTAGGCGTGTCCTCCTGTCACGAATCAATTTGATTGACAGGTGCGTTATTAACGGTTGCATTGTCGATTCATTATGTCTACCGATGGTCTTGTCCATGTGATTTAGTGTTTTTAAATTGAGCAGCATTTCCTGTTAATGTTAAACCACATATTGGCTAAAGATCAGTGTATTCGACGTTTGAACACGTTTGCCTTTTATGTTTTGCGGCTTACACCGCAAAACATAAAAGGTTCACCAGAGAGAGTCAAAAACTTTTCTAAAATCGCCACTTATATTTTATTACATGGAACCTAACATAATTGGCTAACGTGGGTAAATACA
The DNA here is from genome assembly GCA_963931975.1 of Cataclysta lemnata. Taxonomy (NCBI): domain Eukaryota; kingdom Metazoa; phylum Arthropoda; class Insecta; order Lepidoptera; family Crambidae; genus Cataclysta; species Cataclysta lemnata. The sequence goes on from OZ008348.1 coordinate 15,259,545, forward strand.
CATCTACCTACCTCTCCGGGAATAGACGCGATTAATGTATATAAGAGCCCGTTCAGACATAGTCTCCGTAGTCCGTATTTTCGGTACCCGTTTTAACGGATATGACAAAAAATTATGCTTTGTTCACATACAGGCACCGTATAACGTATCCGTCGTTATTGGATAAGATGCTTATACGCAAATTCGCAGTATACCACTGCTACTCTACCAGGATGGACGTTGACGCGTTGTCCCACACACAGTTTATATCCAGTAAAGTTGTACATGACGGATATCTACATATTCTGTCCATCCAGTATTCGATGACAAAACGGAATGTCATAATTTAGCGACATTTTTTACTGTATACTGAATACTGTGTCATATGTGAAGGTGCTAATACAACTCCATATCCCATCAATAAAAAAAAACGTATCCTATAAAACGGAACAGTAAAACGGAGACCATGTATGAACGAGCTGTAAATAGGTATATAAGACAAAACGTCTTGTCCAAAAAATGGCCGACCGTTGACGGACGCTCTAGTTCGAAGTTCAAGAGTCCTCATAGTTGCCCCAAGCTTCCCCCCTCAAATAATAAAGACGAGGTAAAACATTAAACGGCCCTTCATGCCCAAATCACTGACCGGTTCGCGATCACGTTTCGCGTCAGTAAACATCTAACGGAGAGACAGCCCGTAATATTTATTTACCTGCGCACTTAAGACTTCAAACACATTACAAATTGGACGCTAGGTACGCTCCAATGCGGATGGCGTGGTTCGGATTACTGGCTAGTGCTGTGCTAGGGTCAGTATGCCATTCATGACATTCTTAAAAACATCGATATCGGAAAGTCATATATTGACCCACATTTTGTTCTATGGAGCCTTAGACCCCTTTTATTCTTCGGCGTGTACCGGTCGCTCACGCACCCAACCAGCGGATTTTGTATGAAGACACGCAACAAGCAAGATCCGATACCTCGTGAAAGATGATTCGGATAGAGATATGACGCTCTTGGTGTAACATAAGCGCTAACCATTACAAAATAAGTTTTGTTACAGGCTCGAGCCTTGCATATAGATGGAAGACTATATGTCCGTGTTATTTATACAGTATATTAGTCCTACCAGGATTCGAACCTGAGGCGTTACTCTGGAAGTTTATTTCGTTCGATCGAGTCTTTGCGTCTTTGTCGCTCTTATTTTAATACGCAGTGGCGTGAGAAAGACGGGTAGATGTGAGTTCGTTCGTTCGGAGTTTCAGAGTAGGCCCCCTGGTTTCTTTAGCGCGTTAACCAGTCGTCTGACGATCCGACCAAATAGTCCGTTAAAATTAAATCTTATTAATATACTTAAAACTTTTAGATTTTATTTTTCATTTATTTTGTGAATTATAGTTTTCAGTGTAAAGTTAATAAAATTAATTATTATTACTCTTGATAAAAGTAAAGTTTCCTTGTAAATTTATCGATGTTTACAAAGAATATTGTGGTTAGAAAACGTTTGAAAAATTATAGTCTGGATGCGGGAATGGAACCCACGTCCTCTGCAATCTGGGCAGGTGCATATACCACTCAGTCAACTAATTAAAATCAAAATAATAGTTATCGATGTTTGCTTAGCACATCACTAATTGATTGTTATGGTGTGCGCACGCGTTGTTGACGTTTCGCTATTTCTTGTTTCTTTTGCTCGGTACAAATTGTATCTTGACGGGAGTGATGTATGGTTCACGATGGTTATTAATAGTTCCTTAACGGAATATAGCAGTTTACACAATGTCCATCTGAAACAGAGATTTTGAATTTGATTGTCACTTTGTTGACTGTACATTTGCAGTGGGCTGAGCCAACACACACGGCACTCCCACTTTTACTTCTGATTAATAGTCACATGTATTACTTAGAATATTTCTGGCATTTCCTCTTGCGGCAATGTACATACGTCTACAGAGGTGAACTTTTATTTTTACCGTTCTGATAATATAATTTAGATTTAGTGAGACATACATACATAAGCAAATCACGCCTATATCTATATCCCACGTTTCGCCAATTATGTTAGGTCCCATGTAATAATAGGTGTCGTGTCATTTATCGGTACAAAAGTCGCAGTACATTGCTGTTGCTAGGTGGTATAAGAGGAATGCTGCTGCCCATTCCTCATAATTGATTTATCCTTAGTCGCCTTGTACGACACCCACGGGCGAGATTTGGGGTGGTGACAACTGTATTCTACTCTGACGTCACCCCACGGCACGGTTTAGTGAGAGATTATTGTTATTTTTGTTACTTATGCAAAATGGTGTATCGCTTACAAAAAAGCCATAGGTAGGACCAACGGACTTCATACTAGCCAAAACTGTCAAATTTCTTCAATCGATTGTTAACCTAAGCTTGTTGGTAGTAAAGCTTAAGTTGATTGAGAAAAATTGATATTTTGTGGTAGCCTGACTGTACCTTAATTCGAAGTTTAAAAGGTATGATATAAAATAAATAATTAGGTTTTGTTTTTAAGTCACCGAAAAATTATTTTTTCACATCATCAACACTTCTCTGGCCGACTGTATTAATCACGGATGTGACTCAATTCATCAATGACTTCGGTCGCCTACTATAGATGTATCCGAATCAGTCGCCAAATAAACTGTGAATGGGTATTTATTTTTGTATATCAATTTATTTGCGTAAGTAAGTTAGGAATCTTAATGCATAGGTTGAAAGTTGCGACATACTTTCATCATCTTTTCTCCCTGTCAAGTTTTCTGAGGTGGCTGCACTCTCATCTAATTGTCATTATATATCCATCTCCAGATTCCAGTGCCGTGTGGTGAAGGCAGAGCAGAGTACAATTGTCACCATCCCAAATCTCTCCCGTGGGTGTCGTACAAGGCGACTAAGAATAAATCAATTATGAGGAATGGGCAGCAGCATTCCTCTTATACCACCTAGCAACAGCAATGTACTGCGACTTTTGTACCCGATAAATGACACGACACCTATTATTACATGGGACCTAACATAATTGGCGAAACGTGGGTTCTAGTTCACCTCTGCCTACCCCTTCGGGGATATAGGCGTGATTTATGTATGTATGTGTATGTAAGAAAATGTTGAAATTAAGAAAATTAATCTAAATTAATACTAGTGAATTTCATAGTCAAAGTCAATATTACGAGACCTAACCTAATTGACGAAACTTGGGTGTAATACACCTCTGCCTACTCCTTCGGAGATCGATAGGCGTGAGTTATGTGTGTATCTTATATATAGATAAAGGTATATATGCTGAGTATTTATGCTTAGTAATAAATAATGCAGCAAATACTCAGCTGCCACTAATTACATCGCACACAAATAGCCCACCAAAACCCGCCATTGGCAATCAGACGTCCAAATTGGTCGTGCCATAGTAATGTTACGCGAGCTAGGCCCGAACTGAATAGTGTTTAAAAGCGTTCGATAAAATATTAGGCGGGCCGAACGCGTTGCGACAGTGTGGAAATAAATATTTATATCTTCAGAAAGAAGATTTATTGTGCACAAACGAGTCAGAGTATTTTTGATTATATGCGGTGAAGTTTTCGTATTTCAGGACGTACAAGTAGACGATGTAAGCGCCGAGCAAAAAGAACAGCTTTTAAATAGTAAAATTTATCTATAAAAATATATATTTCTTATGCAAAAAAGGTGTGGTAAACTTTAAGAGATTTAAAAGATAAATTTTCTTTTAAATCATGCAAGGCTCTGACATACTTTAGCTAGAGCAAATATTAAAACAGGGAAGCAGGCAATTCCTATTGCTGCCAACTGATATCGCAAAAAAAAATCAACTGTTCCATAGAAATTTTTCACTGCTAACATCAGCAAAATGCTTCAGATATCTTATTTTTTCCCCCTATCTGATATTGGGCTCAAATTGGGTTTTTATGGGATTGCTTACCTGTGATGGTAATTGAAGAGACCTATTGATGGGTTCTTTGATCGCGTTAAGCGTCGAAAACAATAAAAAATTCACAGTAATCGTAAGTTATCTGGTACCCTTATAACTTTATCGGTGCTCGTAGCAAACTGCTTCAGGCAGTAGTGTTTATTGCACGATAACTGATGTTTCAGGAAAAGGTTTGTAATATGTATTTGTACAACGTAATTTTAATACATACATACATACATAAATCACGCCCATATCCCCGAAGGGGTAGGCAGAGGTGAATTCTCACCCGCGTTTCGCCAATTATGTTAAGTCCCATGTAATATGTGGCGAGCCTATTGCCATTTATCGGGCACAAAAGTCGCAGTACATTGTCAGGACGGTAGTATAAGAGGAACGCTGCTGCCCATTCCTCATCACTGATTTATCCTTAGTCGCCTTGTACGACACCCACGGGAGAGATTTGGGATGGTGACAATTGTATTCTACTCTGCCGTCACCACACGGCTAATTTTAACAGATCAGAGTATTGGGCAAAGAAGACAAGGCAAAGAAAGTAATGAAAAAAAAAATGCATGCAGCGGAAATGAGAATGTAAAGATGGATGTGTGAGAAAGATAGGATTTGGAATGATCATGTTAGAGTAATCCGGATGATCGAAATATTGAGGATTAATGGGTTAGGGCCTAGGGGTAAGTACTCATTAAAGTTAATGTTAAAGGAGCCTAAACAGAAACATTTACAATAAGTTTTTAGCGCCGTATTTTACACTCTCTACATTTCACTACGATTGCGAGAAAATGAAATATTCTAATTGTTATAGTTATCAAGCTAGACGGCGGTTCTTGACAAAAATCGATATGTTCAAGGTAGCCTCATTTTCTGCTCTACCTCTCTTTCTCTATGATAAATCTTGTGGAGCGAGATAATTAGGAGACGAGAGTACCATTTTCAATTAAAGGGAATCGTTAATTGTAAACTTAATTATTCTCGAGCTTGCAGACTGTTTTCAAATACTCCTACTTGTTCTCAACATATAATTTTTCAGTCGCAAACAAAATTTTAACTGCACATTTTTCTGATTCAACATTCTAAGCTTAGGCCCGAGTTCACCAACACGTAAAACAAGCGATTAAAAGGTAACCGTCACTTTTTGCCAGTTCTTCCGTACGGTAAAATTTCAAAAAGAGCCCGTTAAATAATAATCACCTGTTTAAGTGTTGGTGAACTGGGCCTTACTACTCAAGTACTCAAGACTGGTGACAGTAGTGATGCTCGACGAACAGTCTATACAAGATCAATGAATAACGAGTTGCTTTGAGTTAAGCTTGGGCTTTCGAGATAAGCTTTAAGTAGGAGCTCACTAGCGCAGGATTGCGTAAACTAAGCAATGTTCGCTAAGTCCGGTCATATTGGACGGGTGACCAAAATTTTTTATCTTGAGCTCCTCTGTGCTTCGGAAGGCGCCTACCCGCACTGGGCCAGTGTGCTGGGTTATGGCCTATCCCCCCTATATTCTTCCATCCATAAGAAAGGTTTCAACAGTGTAAGGCTGGTGATAAAATAATTGGGTTTGTCGAGAGTATGCAGGCGCCCTAAGCATCAAACCTGAGACAAATCAGCAGAGACGAGCTATAACAGCGGCATCTGTCGTCGCCTCCATTCATGCCGACCTGGATTCTTGCCGCGCTCGGGCGTCACTCCACCACAATCATTATGTCTGTCATAGGTGTCTTTCAATACTTATCTTATTTCGTTTACAAGTATACGAACGAGCGAACCATTCGAAAATAAATACCATTTTTTATTTCTGTTTGAACATTTTAATATAATTTAATTAAACAATAGCCGTTTTTGCCGTATGTGACTTTTATTACCCATATTTCACGTTGTAAGCTAGTCTGTAGACACCGTCGCAATGCAGAAATCAATTTCGAAAGTATTTTTACAAATACGCTCACTAAAATAAGCTTGGGTTCCTACGTACTTCAGAAGGAACGTTAAGCCATGGGTAAAACGTAGTGTTTATACAGGGCGTCCCACGGCCATGCCACACGGAGGGAAAGTATATTAAATATTGAACGTAGGATATTTTACTAAAAGAAGACATCGTTTTATTTTTAATAATAAGTAGAACTGCATTCACAGATTTTTTAAAAATCGCCTACCTCAACCGGGAATCGAACCCGCCAAATGTGATAGAAAAATTACATGTATTTTATAATAGCGTTTGAAAGGGCTACTCATAAGCATTATTTTTTCCTAAATAACCTAGCATATTAAATGAAACAAACGTTCTGTTGTATACAAATTCATCACAAAAATTTACGTGTTCCATTTTCGAATTATTTATTTTTACTAATATGAGCCAGTTGCAAGGTAATTGTGAGCTCATGAAGAAATGCATACAAGTACCTACTACACTTCATGTATCGTTTTATTATTATCATGTTCTTACACCACGGAAATCTCGTATCTCAAGTGGGTAGGTCTTTGAAATAATAATGTTAATTGTTGGAAGCATGGCCAAGTCAGAGGAAATTTCCCTGAACAAAATTTTAAATAAAATGAAAAATTTTATGATCTTAGTTTCATTTAATATGCTAGGTTATTTAGGAACAAAAAATGCTTATGAGTAGCCCTGTCGAACGCTATTATAAAATACAAGTAATTTTTCTATCACATTTGGCGGGTTCGATTCCCGGTTGAGGTAGGCGATTTTTAAAAAATCTGTGAATGCAGTTCTACTTATTATTAAAAATAAAACTATGTCTTCTTTTAGTAAAATATCCTACGTTCAATATTTAATATACTTTCCCTCCGTGTGGCATGGCCGTGGGACGCCCTGTATACTCTTTGGTCCCGGGTGCATCTGCAGTCGTTAATACCCAACAATCGCATTGGGTCAGCTTGGTGGGTTATGACCTATTTGTTCTCCCTATATTCTTCCATCCATAGGGAAGGCATGAACCCCAGCAGTGGGACTTAAAAGCTGGTGATGAATGCAAATTTATACGACTTGCTCATTCGTGGACGTGTGAATACTTCTTTTATCAAGTGGGTGAATCGGGACTCTGAATCAGATTTCGTGTTAGTCACTGTGTAAGAATAAACCTATTGTGTGTGTGAATAGAAGTATTATCTGTCAGACTACAAAGGTGAGTATTTAGTTGTGACACCTCTGAGAGCTTTAGTGTTATTGTTCGAGAATATCTTAAATACATTATCTTACTGTATTTATTCTTATAAATTATTTGGTATTTTGTAACCCCATTATTATAAAACATAAACTAAAGTTAGTCATAATTTAAAACTGAAGCTGTCACTTTCATTTGTTGAATGAAAGATAGAGTTAGCATCAATTTTAAACTATGACCAACATTAATTCATGTTTTATAATCCCCTTATTAGTAAATGTTTGTGGAGGAGTAGATCGATAGCTCAATGGCTTAGCGCGCACTAAGCAATGTTCGCTAATTAGTGTATAAAACCTTTGCAAAATGTATGTAAGTATTCTTTCCTTAAAGTATGAAACCCGATTATGTAAGCCTCTTTCAATCGCTTTCGTCTACCTGTAATTTTAACACTTTGCGATTATTCTCAATGAGTGAGAGTGACAGGTAGACGAAAGCAACTGAAAGAGGCTTACATATCAACCCCGCTGGTCTATTTTCTTTAGGGTAACACACTTTAAGTAATTAAAGCCCGCTTTGTGATAGCAGAGAGATGATAACTCTTATAATTCCATGGATTCACCGTGCGGGTGCTAGGTCCATAGTCTGGGAGAGGGGGAAATCAGTGGTAGCGCTTGGGAGTCGTGATGCAAGTGTAGGTTTACGGGACCCTTTCACAACATGGCAACATTCACATTCGGCACAGCGACTTCTCTCTCTGCCCAGCTATATTTGGTAACATTCTGTGAGAACCACCTTAGACAGACAGACCACTTATTAAATCAGACCTCACGTAAACTGGCGAATATTAGGTGCTAATACACCTCAGTACAGGACTCTGCTCAGTTTCGGAGCCTATATAAAATATGGGGATAGACTCGTCTTTTAATAAATTAGGAAGTATCTAATTAGAACGGCTGCCAATCCTTTCAGAGACATACAAACGATAGTAATGGCTGTAACTTAGCGAAAATTATCCAAAGTACACTATTGTATTTGACCTATTCAAAATTAAGTTTGAGCTTATTTGTTTCTTATTTTACTGTTGTTATAATTATCAAAGGACCTGGGATCATATAAATAATATAGATATTAATAAATATGCCCCGTGGTGACGGCAGAGCAGAATACAATTGTCACCCCCCCCTAGGTAATCTCTCCCGCGAGTGTCGTAGAAGGCGACTAAGGGTTAGAACAACGTTGAAGAATGGCCAACTGCGCCTAGCTCTGCGATTTACGTGTCCTATAGATGGCAATAGGCTCGCCCGCTGTTACAAGGGACCAGACATACTTGGCGAATGTGGGTGCTGTTACACTACGTATGTATGGATTTACTTTAGTACTTATTTTCGGCCACCTTTATGCCATTCTATATCCAACTAATTCAGCATTGCCTCTGCTAGGAAGTCGACGAGACAAGAGAGCGTACTACCAGTTTAATTATATATCTCATTATGTCTTAAACTGACAACGTCATCTAGGGCACTAAGCACGTGCGATCGATCGATGCCAGCCGCTGCGCCTACGCAGCCCCAATCGATATTCAGATCGATCAGTCAAACAATACGCGCCATTTAGATACGAGTGGTGTGGGGTGAAGTGCCGTGTCCGATAGTTGAAGGTTAGCCTTCGTTGGAGGGTCGAGGTCCTCTCTGAGGTCACGGGAAAGAGGTCAGTGGTCCAAACTTGAGCTGGTGAAAATTAGCTCTAATTACTACGGTCTTAGGTTTTAACTTCGCAAGTCGGTGATTTGAATACAGTTAGTACCAACATTTATCCATTGACAGTCTATTAAGTGCTTAGACCTGCAGAGACGTTTTGGGCTTCTAGAAGTCTTGGTAGAGCTATTCAACACTCATGATTTTCATAAATTATTTTATGATCGGGGGCCGTCAATAAATTTTTGACTTTCAATATAAAATAAAAAATGAAAAATTATCTATACGACTATAAAATTCACTTTACTTTTACATATTTTATGATATGCTTAAATTAAATGGTGTGCTATTTTTTATATTAATATGTAATTATATTGAATGCTCTAATACATCTGTGTCAAACAATATTCTTTGCTAATGCCTATTTGAGCCGTGAATCTAAGCAATCAAAATTTTCTGAAGTTGAATAAAAAATGTGAAAAACATACGTGTACGAATTGAGTAACCTTCTCCGTTGAAATATACTTATAACATCAAAATCAGGTCAAAAAAAGAAATGATATACGATTCGGAGTGACTTCTTTCCCTGTTATAAAGAAAAAGGAGATCAAAAAAGTTTCGATAAACTATGTGTTGATGCGGGACTCGAAACCATGTCTTCTGCAATCCGGCCAGATGCCTATACCACTCAACCAACCCGAACGTTAATTAAATTGCCAATACGTCTCTACCCTTAAATTTCGCGTTGTAAGCCAACAAGTACCCTCGCAATGTACTAATGGCATAAATAAATAAAAAATGTTAGTAAAATAATCGAATATCAATCAATCATGTTGTGACGGATCCCCGTAAACGAACACATGGGTCACAAGTCCTTTGCAGAAGGTTTTTATGGAATGAAAAAATTTGAATTTTACGCAATAAATCGGATAATTGCAGATAATTTTACGACTATTGTACAGGACAACTTTTGTAGGGTCAGCTAGTATTTATATGAGACTCAACGAAAAATATAAGCACACTTAGCATTTATTAGAAACTTCACAATAAAAGATGAATGTAATAATAAAAAAAATAGTAAGTTAGGTTATTCTTAAGTCAGCCGTGTTGAAGATAGCCGATAGAAAGTTAGAAGTAGTGACAGCGGAGCAGAATACAATTGTCACCACCATCATGTCTCCCGCGGGTGTCGTACAAAGCTACTAAGGGTGAAGAAGTAATGAGTAATGGGCAGCACTATTCCTCTTATGCCACAAGGTCCTGAGACATCCGTGCTCCAAGCTAATTGTCGAAACATAGTTGTTAATTCACTTCTGTCGATCCCTGCAGTGATATAGGCGTGGTTTATTATGTATGTAAGTTCTGAAGTTTCGGCCAGACCAAAGGAGACAGGAATTCAAGTTTATTAAGGTAGATTAAAAACCACAAACAAATAATATCAATCAAGCAGACAGTAAAGACCAAACCCAGTTTCACACGATCGAATCGCGTTTTTCCTAAAAACAAGCAAGCGAGGGGCGATTTTTATCAGGGCACACCACCGCCAAATTAGCCTCGACACGTCCCATTATTGTTTGCAACAAAGGCCTCCTTATTGTATCGAACAAAGCCAAGAGAAACAAAGCATTCTTTGAATTACTTCGAGGCAGGAATGCCTTGTATCTGTCATTACGCACGTAATGATGTTAACGCGGGAACAACGGACGGCTCGCTGCTCAGTTCCCTTGTCCACCTACACGCTGTTTTGCTACTAACATTCCTGCTACACGAACACTGATATAGTATTTATACGATAGCAGTTCCTTTATTAGGAAAAGGGAAACTTACCACAATTTTTTGTGCATTTAATCTAAATGATGTAGAACTCATTTCTCTATCCTACCTACGCATAGAAATACTAACTGACCAGTCAAAAGTTGTTTTGCCTTTATTCTAATATCATCTAGCTAGGGCTTCTAAGGATAAAAACAATAGCCTATGACCTATGCCTATGCCTATAAAAATTAGTCGAGCCGTTTAGGAGGAGTTCGATAACAAACACTGTGACACAAGATTGTTATATATCAGATTTACTATGTATATTATTTACCACTTTCATATTTGTGTCTTTTTCCGAGAATGATTCCGCGAGTTTCCCTAAACGGAAAGTTAAAATGACACAGAGACGTCAAGAGACTCTTGGGAATTGCCCAACTTTATAGATTTCTTCCAGTTGTTGATTCAAATATTTAACAAGGAAAATCTCATACAAGAAAATAAGTAGCTACACTGTCAAGTGCGTGTACCTTTATTATATTCTTTACCTGTTTAGTAACTGTACAGAAATCGTGCTTTTCTTTCTTAAGGGGTAGGCAGAGGTGTTCTAACACTCGCAGGTCCCATGAAATGTTCCTCTTCTTCTCCCTTCTCTGTTCCCAGTCTATCTGGGGTCGGCGCGGTTTGTTTCCTCTTCCATTCAAATCGGTCAGACGTCATCAAACCTTCCACTCCCTTTGGATTCATACCATCCATCACTGCACAAAGGCGCTCGTGATGAATGAATATATAGAAAAGTGACGGAACGGACCATGTCGTGAGACTGATGCACGGAGAGAGTGGTTGGAATGACGTTTTAATCCATACCGCTCAAGATTTTGGCTTAGGTTATGCAACCCTCTTTGGGTATGCTGTCGTTGGTGGTTTGCTCTCCATTATCCGGGTGCACCAACTTATTAGTCTATACCGGACAATCTCCCTTAGTCGACTTTTATGACACTTTGGACGAGTCGGGACTGGCCTACGTTAGTTTTTCACTCCCAGGCCAGCATGGAAGACGCAGTTCCCATCTAAATACATACATAAATCACGGCTATATCCCCGAAGGGGCAGGCAGCGGTGAAATAGCACTCACGCTTCGCCAATTATGTGAGGTCCCATGTTTTTAGTAAACTAGCCACTTTTTATTTGTTCCATACAGTTAAGAGTAAAACTGGGTCAAATATGCGAATGTTTAATGGAGAGCAGCCGATATTGGAGTGTTGGGCACGTCCCGTTAATAAATGACGAACGGGCCGTAGGTGTAGGGCGAACTAGTTTATCGATATCGATTAAGGTGGTTTTTGTAAGCTCGAACTGTCGATAGATGTATCGATATCGATAGCATTGCATATATGACTTGATTTACCAATACCCCCATGATTGAACCCTGTCCTTTTTATATTTAAAATTTGGGACCCATTTGTGTCACACGCTATTGTCCTCTAAGGGGTAGAGAGAGGAGTTTTAACACCCACGTTTTGCCAGCTTATTTCAGGTCTCAAGTAATATGGGGTAAACCTATTGCCATTCACAGGGAGAGACAGGTATGGTGACAATTGATTCTGCATTAAAATTTCTCTCTGCAGTCTCCAAACGCCAAATGCATTCGGCCTGGCCAACCGGGCCTGTTTATTGCAGTAGGGCTAGGTGTATATCAGGAACGCTGTTGCTTATTCCATCACATTTTTATTATCTATAAGTCGCCTTGCCCTGTCTTATCATTTAAGGAGTGGTGACAATAATTGTCACCACTCCTTATCTCCCAATTATTGTACTTTGCACTGCCCTTACCGAAATTTTATCGATGTTTCATATTTCTAAATGAAAGTACTGACATCACTAGTTAGCACACGTACGCCGACCCTTTTTACTACAACACTATTGTGTGGCTTAACTACTTTTACTTACCGAATTAGTGATTGCTTTGTGTATGGAGTGTTCTTACATACATCTTATATTATAACAACAGAAAATGCTTAACTATAAGTAAAGAAGGTAGACTTTCATATTACTCTTTAGAAATAGTTTAGCTTTTTGGAAAAATCGATTTAATTACCTGTTTTATTAATTAATTACCTGTTTATTTAATTATTTAACCTGTTTAATTAATTAATTACTTAAACGGTGAGCGCCTAGAGTCTGCGATAGAGTACAATAAGCAATCTTTGATAAGGCCGGTATATTATAGTAGTAAGTATATTGGGATGGGTTACAAAGAAAAGAGTTTCTCCATGCTTCTGAAGTTACGTTAAACCGTTTGTCCTGGATGATTCTGCAATCGATTATACTGACCATCCCTCATAATAATTTTAGTTTTTTAATGCAATTTACACAGTGCAGGATATAATATAGTATTAACAACATAAAACAAAAAAATAAAAATAACAAAAAAACTTTAACATGTTAATAACATAACATGTAATAACTAAATAAACTTTAACATGTTAATAACTAAATAAACTTTAACATGTTAATAACATAACATGTTAAAGTTTTTCCACGTAAATTAAAAACCCCTGAAACTGTAATGTAAACAAACAACATGGTGGATGGCGGCATTAATTGTTTTTGTTATTTTGTTACATTTTAGTGACTCCACGGATTTTGAACATATATGTTGTCGATTCAAAATCATAATTTTTTTTTGGTTTTCATGCCCACTGGGCTAGTACATACATATAGTTAAAACTTCATACTTTCTGATAAATAATTCAAATATACCTATTGCCAATAGTTCAATTTTTAACCAACGGTTAAGTTAAATGCAAAGCAGATTGAACAAGAGCTCATACCCCTGAATACAGAAACGTTACTCAAATTTTGAGCACTGCTTACAAAGTTAAGTGGACATTACCTGTCAGAATTTGTATGGAAATACATCAATTTTTACATACTTAAATGTTAAGCAGGGCTCAAACTCTGAGTAGCGTTTCTGTATTCGGGGGTTAGCTCGCGACCCGCGTCAGCAGCGGCGCCAAAACAAGTTAATCTGCACGAACCTTGTTTATATTTGACACTTAAAACTTTTCTCTTAAAGGTCAGTGCAGACCAAACGCTGGACGTTTTAGTACTTTTTAGGTCGTTTCAGCAGCTTAGTACCTCGTGAATGCGGTGTTCGGTTATAACTTTTTATACAGAGTAAACGATGTGTTTGCTGGATCTACTGCGATCGTAAACTAATAATAGTAGATTATATACCAAGGGCGATAAAACAAAGAATGTCTCAGATCCGTGTGGTGCCGGCGGAGTAGAATACAATTGTCACCACCCTAAATCTCTCCTGTGGGTAAAACAAGGCGACTAAGGATAAAACAGTGAATAGGACTGGGCAGCAGCGTTCCTCTTATACCACCTGGCAAGGTACTGCGAGTTTTGTGCCCGATAAATGGCAATAGGATCGCCACCTATTACATGGGACCTAACAAATTTACTGCCTACCCCTTTGGGAATATAGGCGTGATTGATGTGTGTGTGTCTCAGAGTGAAAGTATTTGATTCCCGAGCCGAAGCCGAGGGCGACAAACATGCGATCTAAAGGTACAAGTTGGTAGCGGGCGACATGAGGCAGCAGCGGACGACATGTCGTCGCTTCATGTCGCCACGAGACGTCGTAATGTCCTGTTGCTGCAGTCATGATTTCGAACCCGACTGCAGACGGCAACAGCAGATGAAATCCAGTTCGGAAAAATTCATTTTGACACTCGCTCGACGTGTCGTTACTCCGGCGTCAGCGAAACTACTGATCCGCGGTCCTACCCCTTCAGGGTTATAGGTGTGATTTATTGTGTATAATAAAAAATAACAAAACTTATAAAAATGTAAGCATAAATACCATTGAAGTTATTACAGAATGTTAACATTAAATGAAAGTTAAAAGCTAGAAGGGAATAAAATCGATAGTTGGAAATCTCATCCATATCAGGACACGACATACATACACCAAGCCCGTATACGGAAAAGCCGTTGAATTAATGCTCCACTGACTTAGATTGATGGTGTGCTTGTTAATATTTATACGCTGCTTGAGCGTTCCCATCGATCTGGTATATAAACGAAAGGGACCACTGGAGCTCGCATTAATTGTTAAAAATCTATATTATAAAGCTGGCGCAGTCGCCTTGTACGACAACCACGGGAAAGATTTGCGGTGGTGACAATTGTATTCTGCTCTGCCGTCACCACACGGCTGCATTTAAATATGAATGTAACTAAAATAGTAAAATCTACACTCAGTAAAAGTCTGCACCCACCTTTACTTGTTGGATATTTTATCACATCTAGTCGCTTAAGATGCAAGCCACTTAAGCCATGTTTTTGGCGTATTTTCACGCTAAAGTTTTAAGAGCTTTCAAGATAAGTGTTGTTTTAAAAAATATTTACCATCCCGGCATTGCCAAAAGCATCATCTGCAGATCATAGACATTTTGTAAAAGTAATTTTATAATTGTGCCGTGCGGTGACAGCAGAGCAGAATACAATTGTCACCACCCCCATCTCTCCCACGGGTGTCGTATAAGGCGACTAAGGGATCAGCCAGCAAAGAGTGATGGGCAGCAGCTTTCCTCTTATACCACCTAGCAATATACAGCGATTTCCGTGCCCGATAAATGGCAATAGGCTCGCCATCTATTACATGGCAATAGGCCCTGTCCTAATTGGCGAAACGTAGGTCAATATTGATTCACCTCTGCCTACTCGTTCGGGGATATAGGCGTGATTTATGTATGTATGTATGTTTACTGATTCTTATTTAATTAAAATACACTTAATTCAGTTGCATAATAGAATGTAAAGATGTCAACGATATGTTCCGACTCATTGCCGATAGCATGCTATTGACGGCTAGCCAAGATTGACAAATCAGTGTGTCACAGAGGTATGCTTAACCGACTCGATGGCTTAAATTGTTTTGTTGGGCCGAAATGCCACTGTCTGATCGTGAATCATAGTCTTTGTTTTAGTAGGAACACTATTTTTAAGTGTCTGCATTTGTCCTGCTATTTGGATTGAGATTAAAACTTAATAAATACATGTTTTTTAAGCACTTGGCCTTCATCTCACCCGATGGTAAGTGACGATAAGGGCCAAACATGAAATCGAGGTTTACCTAGAACCCTCAACCACAGAGGGGCTGGGTATCTTATCACAAATTGTCGTAACACAATTTAATGCTGTTAACATTATTTTGATAAGATGGTGGTGGCTAGCCAGGCCGACTTAAAAAAAAGTCATGCCACCATTTGATTTAAATTTTAACATTATATAAATGTTTCTTTTTATAACTACCAAAATCTTTGTACTAATTTTTCTAACATTTATATAATGTTAAAATTAAAATCAAATAGTTTACTCAGCAAACCCCAGCTTAACCGAACGCACGGTATTTGTAAAAATATCTGCTTTGGAATGTTTGAAATTTATTTCTACATTGCGAGGGTACCCGTTGGCTTACAACGTGAAGTGTAAAGGTTAGAAGAATTTCGGCAAGTTAATTGGTGTCTTGGGTGGCCGAGCGGTCAGGCACCTGCCCGGATAGCAGTGGACGCGGGTTCGATTCCCGCCTCAAGATCATAATTTTTCGAAATTCTTTTTCTAACCACCAAAATCTTTGTCATACCACCAACCAAGCCGATTACAAATATGTACTCCCATGGGAATTGAACCCGGGCGTGTGTATCTATTATGAATTTCACTTAAGTCTACAATTTTCGTAAGTTATGTATTGGAACGCATATCGAAGGCGGCTCTTACCAAATCTTACCAAATATGGCTGGGCAGAGAGAACCCGGAGTGGCGAAGTCTAGTGTAGACACGGTGTGAAGGGGCCTTAATTAGAACCCTACACTTGGGTCCCGAGTCCCAAGCGACGCTCCTCACTTCCGTACCCGCACGGTGAATCTATGGAATGCCAAGAATTTTCGCATCAGGTAGAAAGGTGAGAAAATTCAAGTGATTTGGGAACAATAATTTACTGTTTCAATCTAATATAATTGTAAAAAGCTTGCGTCACAGTGTTTGTTATTGAACTCTTCCGAAATGGCTAGACCGATTGTTATGAAACTTTTAGTTTGAGGTCGTAGGCTATTTTTTATATCCCTAGGTGATAAAGGTAAAACAAAATTTGATGGTTAGGCTAGTATATATAAAATGAACATGTCGACTATTTCGTTATCTAGAATCCCTGAAACAAGCATTTGAGCTGTCTTATTAAGGACCCTCGCCCACGACCAATATTTGTAGCGTTGCAGTAGCGATACTGTCGCGCTTTTGTCGCGATGCAAGTGTTACTCAGTAATGGCACAATTACCTGCGATCGGTACAGTTGCAAGATGGACTCCGTTGAAGCAACATTAGTCACGTTGTCATTGGTGCTGCTTTTACGTAAACTTAGGTCGCCACTGACCACCCTCCCTCCGTTTTATTCCCGATGTCGTCCGACACGGTAGCGCGTTTGCATCGATTCAGTCGCGATGCAGTTGCGCGTTGGTAGTGTGTTCGCATCGCTACTGTAGCGGGTTGCAAATGCGACTGACACCGTGTCAGTGACACGCGTTAGTAGTGTAGCGGCTACGTCAGAGCGCTACAAAAACAAAGTGTCGAGTAACCGAGAAATGGTTGATCAACAAAAAGTACGACAGCTCACGATAACAATGGAGTCAAACCAACTGTAGACCTAATGACTGTGGTGTTAAGGCAGAACGAGAATAGCAAGTCCTGAATCACGATTACAAAGTTTTTGGAGGAACCCAGAATATATACAAGATCCGACGAAGTACAGTCGAACCGCGGTCCCCGAGTGCACATCTGGCTTGGAGGAAGATCTACTATTTTCGCTGAGTATGCGGCGACATTATCGCATAATCAGCGAGTAGCGATAATAACGCGCGTTTAGGAAACGCGCGACAGCTTCGCTACGAAAAGTAGCCGTGGGCGAGGGCTTAGCTGCGAATTTATTAAATACTTTAAAATGATAATAACAATCTATTTACATTACTAAATATAAGACAGAATTTTATTACTTAATGGAAGATTACCGTAAACATTGGATTATGTATTTTAATATAATGATAATTACACAATAAATAAACTCAAATGTTCAAATAAATAAATAAATTTTTTGTTCTAAAGTTCTTCTGGTAGGTAGTTTACGAACGGATGGCGAAGTATGAATCCTCTTCTCTCTCACCTGATATCACCTCATTCGATTCCAGTGTGATGCCTCCGGAAATGGCAGTATCGATGCGACACACCAAGCTCAAGGCGGAGGAGGCAGCTCTGCTGGCTGGCGAGCTGACGAAGCCCTCGTGGGAATCCAAGAACGAGGGCATCCACGAGAGGGTCAGCTTCGAAGATTCCATTTGGGGCTTCGACCTGGCTGGTGGATCGTATTACAAGACACCACTGCGGGTCACTTACGTAAGTTAAACTTTGGATAAATAACCTGTACGAATGGTGATATATGTTGATAAAAAAGTTCTATCCATCTATACCTGTGTGTGGCTGTGGGTGGTGAAGGCAGTACAAGGCGACTTTAGGTGAAGATTTTTTGTATGCTAGACTTTCTTTGTAATAATATATATAAGAATGTTGTGGTTAGAAAAAGTTCGATAAAATAATAGTCTTGATGCGGGAACCGAACCCGCATCATTTGCTAGAACAGAGTAGCTACTGGGTCTTCATCTCACCTGATGGGAAGTGACAATAAAGACTGAAGATGGAATAGAGCTTCACCTGGAACCTTCAAGCACTAAGTAAGGTCTGGCTATCTTATCACAAATTAACATTATTATGAAGGGGACAGATTTTGATGAGATGATGGAAGCAATCCAGGCGGACTTGAAAATACCTACCACCAACCTAACCGAGTACAATTCTTATTCCCCTGGCAATCGAACCCGGGACTCGAGATATTTTTCCGGTAGGCAAACCACTAGACCACGGAGGTTAAAATATAAGTTATATAAGCAATTCAATGTCACAAAAAGTTAATCCCTGGAATAAAATAATTCTTTTAATCTGACGAAATCAGAAACGGTAAATCTTTGATAATTAGTACTTAGAGCGAGATTTAGCTTTTTATCTTCTCGGAATAATTAAGGTTATTTCTGCTAATTAGAATTACTTTCACCTGTACTAATTATTTAGTGCTCAATAAATATTAAAAAGTAGCAATGAATATCTAAATGATGCTTAATTCAATTACTGACAAACTGAGAGACCAATATATTCATATTATTACAATATGTTTTTATTACATTTTCTAAATATATAAAAATGATCAATATGAATTAGTAGCTTTGAAATTATGAATTAATTTGGTTTGACAAATATTTGTATCATAGTTAGCCATTGTTGTTATTGTCGTTATTATAACTCTATGTGTATTGACTGGGCTCACTGAAAACCAGCGTCCCGGCGCATGCCGTGACATAAATCTGAGTGGGTGCCATTTTGGGCATATTATTTGTTTCTTTTTGTTAGAATTTTTGTTATTTAAATTAATTCTGAATATTTATAATGAATTTGTTATTTGTTGTGTAGGTGTTGATTATGCTCCAAATAAATATTTTTCATTTCATTTCATTTATATTCGACCTAATTGTCACCACCTCACCTCCCGCGGGTGTCGTACAAGGCGAATACGGGTTGAGGCAGCCATGAGCAGCATCCATCCTATACCATCTATCAATATACTGCGATTTTCGTGCCTGGTAGATAGCAGTAGGCACGCCCCCTATTACATGGGACCTAACATAGCTGGAGATAAGGAGGTGCTACAACACCTCTACCTGCCTACCTGACTACCTTTTCGGGAATAAGCAGTCGTGATGTATATATTGTGTCAATTAAGGCATGTTTTATTTGAACCCACGAACATGGTTAGTCTATAATGTTTTCTTATATTTGCACGAGCACTACACATTTAAAATAAAACAACTTTTACGGATAAGACTCGCGTATAATTTGGTGTTTGGCATATAAATTATCTAACCCGACGTCCCCCCGTGACCACGGCCACTGTAAAGTGATCGAAACGTCGGGTTAGATAATTAATATGCCAAACACCAAATTATACGCGAGTCTTATCCGTAGTTACAATAGTGTTTTATTTCAAATGGTTAGTCTATTTTAGTTAATTATGTACTAGTTGAGATTCACTCGATGACTCGAAGTGCAGAGCCATGCCTGGTTCAATGGTGGATTAAAAATTGTACTTTTTCGTAAAGGGTTTAAGTTTTAATATTGTACAAATAGTGTGCACCCCATAAACATAACCATCTAATGTGGTCTACATTATACTCCGTCGTAGCAAACTGTAGCAGCCGTAGCCTCCGTAGCTACTAAAGAGTTGTAGCGGAATCGTAGACACGATTCAGGTGGAAAATGAAATGAAATGAAAATGAAAATGAAATGAATGATGAATGAGGCCTTGTCATATCCAGCGCTTTGCGCCGTTTAATCTGTTGTAACTTATGGATACCAGTACTATCCTCCATCATGAAGGTCGGTGCCGTAGCAGAAACTTCATTTTTCAGACAGTTCTTTTTGTCTCACTCTAAATTCATGGAACTCTCTTTCAACGGTTTCCTCTGTCTTCTCGCACAAAGGGCCTGAAGATATTCTTTAGAAGCATTTGCTGGCCGGCAACATAAGAACCAACTTAATCACTTTGAAAAAAAAACAATGGCAAAACCTAAAGCCATATTATATTATTCTTCGAAAGTACATTTACAGCCCGATCCACAGCAATAACACCTATTCCCAGCGTCTAGAGTTGAAATTGCGAAAACAAACGTTACTCCCTCTCCGTTTCCATTTGTTTTTGTTAACGCTACCTGTTTCTTGGAAAAATACAAAGCGTTGGAACATAGTGTTGAAGGGAAAGCGTTTAAATTAAAAGTCCAATTATGTTTAAGGTGAAGCCTGACAGTCGCGCGGCTAAGGCCGGCATTAGACCAGGGGACAAGCTGAAGCGAATCAACGACATTGACACCTCCACTCTCACCATCCAGGAGGCGCATGAGATCATCATCCAGTCTGGAATCCATCTGAAGCTGGCTGTCACTGCGTAAGTCACCATATTTATGTGATTTTATTCATGTATGTAATTCTTCTATGCTGGCCTGGGAGCGAAAAAATAATGTAGAATAGGCCAACCCCGACTCATCCCATGGATCGTAAAAGTCGACTAAGGGAGATTGCTCGGTGTAGACCAATTGGCACCTTGCGGCACCCGAATGGTGGAGGGCAAACCACCAACAACAGCATACTCAAAGAGGGTTAGTGTCAGGCAGGCGGCCGGCTGTAAAACCTAAGCCAAAACTTTGAGCAGTATGGATTGGAATGTTGTCATTCCAATCACTCTCTCCGTTCATCGATCTCTCGACATGGTCCGTTCCGTCTCTTTTCTATACATTCATTCATCACTAGCACCTTAACGGTGTGATGGATGGTATGAATCAAAAGGGAGTGGATGGCTTGATGACGTCTGACCGATATGAATGGAAGAGGAAAAACATACTGCGCCGACCCCAGATAGACTGGGAACAGGGCAGGGAGAAGAAGATGAAGATGTAATTATTCAAAAGCGTACGCTCACCTAAGTGCCTACGATTATTCCTCCCTCTTAAGGTTGTTTCTATATCTCCTTTGACACAGAACCCGTTTAAGGAAACGATTTCCATTGAGCTCATCAGATTTGATATCACAGCGCTCCAAAGGAGGGTCGTAATTAAATCTTCTCTCTCGCAAAGGAATCCTGTCCCATAACGTAACCATGAAATATTCACGGGGCATTTTCATAAAATGCGCGTAGTCGAGTCGCCCTGGATGCGATCAAGGGACTTTCCTCTTGTAATTACAATTTTTTTTACATAAAAAAGAATCGCCCAAGTGCGAGTTGGGCTCGCGTACGAAGGGGTCCGTACCATTATCTATAAAACAAGCAAAAAAAATTAACGCTTGCTCTATGGAAGCCCCTTGAATATTTATTTTATTCTCTTTTTTGTTGTTATACTAGCACCTTTACGGTGCGATGAATGTTAAGAATAAAAAGGGAGTGCATAGCTTGATGACGACTGACCGATATGAATGGAAGGGGAAACATACTGCGCCGACCCCAGATAGACTGGGAACAGAGTAGGGAGAAAAAGATTGGTATTTGTTGTTATAGCGGCAACAGAAATACATCATCTGTGAAAATTTCAACTGCCTAACTACTACGGATGGTGAGGTGAGGTGACATACGGATTGACGGACGGACGGAGAGCGAAGTTTTAGTAATAGGGTCCCGTTTTACCCTTTGCGTACGGAACCTTAAAAACAAGGGATGGGGCGCGAACGTCTTTTACGAGGGCTCCAATTAAGGAGGCAACTGGGACGAGCCTGTGGTCCCACTGTACCCATTCGCACTGGTCTCGCTTGTCCCATCGGTGTTTTGTTAGTTTTGAATTTTGACACAGTTCTTGCAACAGAATTTTTTTAATTATAACCGCCGAGCGCGCTAAGCCATCGCGCTATCGAGCTCTTTCCAACTTATTTTGATAGTGTAGAACATTAAAGTTGATTGTTCTAGCACAAGACATATTTCTTTCGCTTCATCCAATCTCATTAATCTCTTCATGCATGCCCGTTGATTTCGGGTACCCTTGACCTGGCCTTTTTTAATATGCTTTCAATGTGTTTATGGAAGATCCACCAAGGCCCTTCCTATTTCTCCATTCACTTCTGCCATACAAATCCTTTTTGTCATTCTCCTTTCATTTCTACGTGACCAAACTACGCGAGCAACCCTTTCTCAATTCTTGTCAGTATGTCTTCTTTCAACCCACACCTTTCTCTTATCACACTATTGTACAATCCTCTCTCAGCCTTACCCCAGTCTACTTTCATGCTTCTTCTCCCATACCCAACTTTCAATTCTATACATTATTGTCGGGACAAGCACTCCATTAAGAACAGCCATACGAGCCTTTCTGGACACGCTCTGACTGCTCACAAAAGTGTGTTAATCATATACATTACCGTTTGCTCTACAAAAAATCCACCGCATTTATGTATATATATATATAAGCCGTGTGGTGACGGCAAAGTAGAATACAATTGTCACCACTCCAAATCTCTCCCGCGGGTGTCGTACAAGGCGACTTGGATAAATCAGTGATGAGGAATGGGCCGCAGCGTTCCTCTTATACCACCTAGCAACGTACTGCGACTTTTGTGTCCGGAAAACATGTGACCTAACATAATTGGCGAAACGTCGGTGCTAGTTCACCTATGCCTACCCCTTCGGAGATATAGGCGTGATTTATGTATGTGTATTTGTGTATACTATTATGTACCTTGTATATTGTTCAAGTATTAAATGCCAAAAACATTTCTATATACTTCAAACGCATATTGCGTACCTGGTTGTCTTAATTAACACACAGCACTACGTTTGATAATTAAACGGCTTGATTTAGGGAAGTTACCGATGTCGTTAACGATGTTTTTGACAAAGCATCACAAAGACAAAACCTCGGCTTAATTAAATCGTCTTTCCACGAGTAATTCTTTCGCGATCGGATTTGGGGCACCGCACACTGATATCG
Organism: Cataclysta lemnata; assembly: GCA_963931975.1. NCBI lineage: Eukaryota > Metazoa > Arthropoda > Insecta > Lepidoptera > Crambidae > Cataclysta > Cataclysta lemnata. Next base: position 15,282,679 of record OZ008348.1, read on the forward strand.
GTCTTGAAAACTTATTCTACTTGATATTTTGAAGATTCACACCTATATCATTTAGCTCAAAGTAGGTAGCTGTAACGCTTGTTTTATGAAAACTAGATGACGTCGAAATATAAATGATAATTGTTTATAAATACTCGTATAATTATTAAGTAAACACATAGACCACCATGACTCAAGAAAAAAATTAAACTTGTGTGTTCCTCACAGGAACTACAAACATTTGTCACCAGGATTCGAACCTGGGACCTCGGTGATGATGAGACCACTAAGTAATACGTGTAACAGGAAGGTTAGCTTTAAGGTTGTTGATTAAAACAATTTGACCAAACTATTTTGTTTCCAGACCTGAAGACGAAGCAGACGCTTACTACTGTTACGAGGACCCAATTGTAAGTAGCATGAAGTATTTAATTCGGATTTCTTATATTTGCACGAGCACTACACATTTGAAATAAAACAATTTTTACCGAGTCCCCCGTGACCACGGCCGCTGTAAAGTGATCGAAACGTCGAGTAAATAATAAATATGCCAAACACCTAATTATACGCGAGTCTTATCCGTAAAAGTTGTTTTATTTCAAATTTAATTTGGTGTTTATTTCTGTGTGGTGACGGCCGAGCAGAATATAATTTATACGTATTTAACTTACATACATACATAAATCACGCCTATATACCCGAAGGGGTAGGCAGAGGTCAACTAGCACCCACATTTCACCAATTATGTTAGGTCCCATGTAATAGGTGGCGAGCCTATTGCCATTTATCGGGCACAAAAGTCGCGGTACTCCAATCAAAGCCAATTCCTCATCGCTGATTTATCCTTAGTCGCCTTGTACGACACCCACGGGAGAGACTTGGGGTGGTGACAATTGTATTTTACTCTGCCGTCACCACACGGCTTTGGTATTTTACTTAACATAATTTAATTTTAGTGTAATAGACAAGTACTTGCTATGATGTAAAACACGTAAAATTTGGTTCAAATCATTCTTATGACTGAAAATAGAGTGACATTATCACGTATAATCACGTATAATGTCACTATCTTGTGCCATCTGATAGGTTGTTGGTCTGCCTCGACATTCGACACAGCTTGCCCTTAAAACACAAAACTGGTCTAAAAACAATTGACTTAAAAGCTAACTAGCTTTAAGACAGTGATAATTTTCGGCGACTGCTTTTGTTTGGAATGTAATGTGCTTTTAATTTTGGCAACAAATCAAACAATAAATTCTTTGATTTGCCCCTCACACCGAAATCCCGAAACGGCGGGAGGCGGCTTGTTTGATGTGGAAATTACTTCTGTTCGACACTCGCCGCGCGACAAATTATATATTTCTTTTGTAAACAGACAACAAGCATTTCCAGGAAGATTCTAACTATAGAACGTGCTCCGCCATTTTGTTTCGGGACCGAATTAAGGTCCGTTTATAGCTATTGACTTTGAGCGTGTCACAGAAATGCCGTGCCTGATAATAGTTATTTGTTGTACGTGAGTGCAAAGTTGTTTTTTAACCGCGTGCTCAATTTTGATGACCGAGCTAGCGAAGGATTCTAAAATTAGAATTCTGAGCGATAGCGAGGGAATCAAAAGAGCACGAGATGAATAATCTTTGCACTCGAGTGCAACACGTAACTTTTCATCCCCCCCAACGAGGAAATTGCAAAATACAATAAAAAATACAATCACAACAGTTTCTATTTTCACCCAGAAACTTCTACAACACCCTCCCATTAACCCAAACACACTCTCAACACCCACCCAGAAACACCTACAACATTCACACCCGCAATACACACCCATTTACTCAGACACACCCAAAAAACACCCATTCACCCAGACACACCTCCAACACCCACCCATCCACCCAGCCACACCCGCAAAATTTATCCAGACACACATGTAAGTACCTAATAAAAATTACCGTGCCTAATGGAGTTCCGAGACGGTCAATCAGCTTGAGTCAAGCACGTTGATTTTCTGTATGTTTTTGTTCCGTTGCTAGCGTAAACAAATCAAACAAACCTAAAAGCTTTTAAATGCTTGACTCAAGCATCAAGCAAGCATTGTAGACGATCAAAATGTTTAAAGCAAGATTGACGCCAAGCTGATTGACCGTCACGGAACTCCAAGGTTTTAACAAATTTATGACGTGAAAAGAAAATGGCGCGCGCAAAGCAAATTACAAAAAAGTTACAAGTTAAAATTACACCAAGAAGGTTCCGAGTCTGAGTTTTTAACAAATTAAAATAGGTTGCATGATAATTTCGGCACCATGGAGGTAGAAATAAATAGGTTATACCTATTTATTGTTAGATGTTTTGAATTCACAAACTCATTGCACACGATGTTCTAAATTCAAATTTACTTTATCCTCTAGAGGATAAAAACGGCTTTTGCACTCAGATATCGAAGAGCAAAAACGCCTTTTCCGAGATGGTGGGATGAAAAATACTATTTTTCTATACAGTGTGTATATCGTATCGTATCCATATCTATCGTAAGTAATCTTAACGTGGCCGCGCAGACAACATCAGACACGGGCCGTGCCCGGCGCGAATTTATCACAATATTTTATCGACGCGGTTCATGTCGGCACGTGTCGGTGGCTAGTGTGAATAGAGTAACGGAACCGTACTCTCGTCAATGTTCGGGGCTTGTGTGAGTAGCCGCGCCCGACACACGATATGTTGACGCCATCCATATAACGTCATACATGATCGCGCTGGCGCGGAGGCGAACAGGGGGCCTACCGCCAAACTCGATTGCTGATGATAGCTTTAAAGCAATGCACTGCTTACGGCTATAACAGACATCCTGAATTTTTAGGCAGTACGGATTTTGTGTCAATTCATAGAAAATCATTCGGTTATCATTCGTTCAAAGCTATCGCTAATAGTTTTGGTACATTTGGTGCGAAATGACAGCATGACGTCATAAACTATAGCTTTTGCTTTAGCAATCGAGTTAGGCGGTAGGCCCCCAGCTGTCCATCGCGGCAAGGAGAGGGTGCGGGGGTCGGCAGGAGCACGCCTGTCAAATTACCAAAACAACGAGCGGCCGGTTAGGTTGCGCCAACGCACGTCATTAAATTAATATTATAATTATTCGTAACTATTCAGCACAAGTCAGAAGTAAACCTGTAATAAGCATTTCAGTCTTTTCATTTAAACATACAACAATCAACACGATACGTGTCTGGCACGCTTGGCGTAAACACATTATTGAAAACGACGCGACCCGATGTAACGCGACGCGTGTTGAGTCGAATCAAATGTATTGTTTTCTATGACCAGAATCACACTATGAACATGCGACGCGATGCCGGATGTTCGATGTATACACATCGAGTCTCGTCGCGTTTCAATAATGTAAGATGTAAATAAACGGTGCCTCTGCGTGTCTGACACGCTCAAAGTCGGTAGATGTAAACGGACCTTTACAAGGCTGCCGGTAGAACCGTCGAGTCGTATATTTACATTTGCAAGTTTATCACTCGTGGGGTCTTGAGAACTATTAACGGGAGGCCTCCCAATCATCCAGTGATTAACAAGAACAAGATGGTAGACAAACTTTTGTTGGTATTCAGTTTATTACTTAAAGTTTGTCCGCTCGGGCCCCATCGTTAGGGCAGCCATTATAGAATATACGTATCATGATGGGGAAAGTATTGGAACAGCGAAACCACAACTGCTTCTAATACACAAAGTAAAACCCATAGCGTGTCGACACTTAAGGGGGTGAAAGCACGCATCAATATAAAGAACTTTTATACCGAAATCCCGCAAATTGATCACATTTTTTTTATTCATAGACACATTAGTAGACCACAGATTACCACATTCGTTTATATAAAATACTAGTGGTCGCCCGCGGCTTCGCTCGCGTTAAAATCTGTAACTTACTAGCCTTCCTCGATAAATGGACTATCCAACACAAAATAATTTATCAATTTGATTCAGTAGTTCCTGAGATTAGCTCGTTCAACCAACCAAGCAAACAAACAAACTCTTCACCTTTATAATATTTGTATAGATTTATATAAATATTTATTTAAAATATCACAAAATACTGTAGCGAACCTGAAGTCTAATTGTAATAGTGCACAGAATACGTAATATTATGTCAGATATTTTAAAACAGCCGTGTGGTGACGGCAGAATAGAATACAATTGTCACCACCCCAAATCTCTCCCGTGGGTGTCGTACAAGGCGACTAAGGATAAATCAGTGATGAGGAATGGGCAGCAGCGCTCCTCTTATACCATCTAGCTCGCCACCTATTACATGGGACCAAGCATAATTGGAGAAGCGCGGGTGCTGGTTCGCCTCTGCCTGCCCCTTCGGGGATGTAGGCGTAATTTATGTATGTATGTATATTTTAAAACCTACACTTGGGTCACAAGTCCCAGGCGCTGCAACTGTCTCCCCTCCCTGCCACACTATGGGCCCGGCACCCGCACGGTGAATCCATGGAATGCTAAGAGTTTTCTTCTCTCTACATACATAAATAACGCCTATACCCCCGAATGGGTAGGCAGAGGTGAGTTAACATCTACGTTTCGCCAATTAGATTAAGTCCTATGTATTAGGTGGTGAGTTTATTGCCATTTATTGGGCACGTAAATCGCAGTATATACTAGGTGATATAAAAATAAAGCTGCTGCCCATTACTCAATGCTGTCTTTACCACCGGAGAGATGGGGGTGGTGACAATTGGATTCTGCTCCGCCGTCACCACACGGCTGAGCTAAGTGTTATTGTAATAACAGCAATACAAAATGTGAGACAATAAATGTGCAGTTTTTAATCTAAAAGTCAATTAAAGCGGAGATACTGTGTAATTAGAACGAATGTATAAACATTCTTCTTCATTATACCGAAGCTTAATGAGCAATATTTTATACATTAACTACGATATATACACACCTGGCGAAATGTGAAAATATCGTATACCACCGTTTTCACACATTTATTGCGATGCAGATGCAAAATTAGTTTTGAGTAAGTTTAGATTTAGAATGGTGTGCATTGCGCAATTTTCAACGTAATTGTGTTGTGTGGTGTTATTGAAACTAGGTAGCGGACCAATTATAATATAATACACATTTTATTTATATTGACAATAAACATAAAAAAGTACCATTGTACGCATCAAAAATAGTTATTTGTTGTACGTGAGTGCAAAGTTGTTTTTTAACCGCGTGCTCAATTTTGATGACCGAGCTAGCGAAGGATTCTAAAATTGAATCACGAGCGTAGCGAGCGATTCAAAAATTAGAATCCTGAGCGATAGCGAGGGAATCAAAAGAGCACGAGATGAAAAATCTTTGCACTCGAGTGCAACACGTAACTTTTCATCCCCCCCAACGAGGAAATTGCAAAATACAATAAAAATTACAATCACAACAGTTTCTATTTTCACCCAGAAACTTCTACAACACCCTCCCATTAACCCAAACACACTCTCAACACCCACCCAGAAACACCTACAACATTCACACCCGCAATACACACCCATCCACTCAGACACTCCCAAAAAACACCCATTCACCCAGAAACACCCACAAAACACCTATTCACCCAGAAACACCCATTCTCCCAGAAACACCCATTTACCCAGAAACACCCAAAAACCACCCATTCACCCAGAAACACACCCAAATCACCCATTCACCCAGAAACACCCATTCACCCAGAAACACCCACAAAATACCCAGTCACCCAGAGACACCCATTCGCCCAGAAACACCCACAAAACACCCATTCACCCAGACACACCTCCAACACCCACCCATCCACCCAGCCACACCCGCAAAATTTATCCAGACACACATGTAAGTACCTAATAAAAATTACCGTGCCTAATGGAGTTCCGAGACGGTCAATCAGCTTGAGTCAAGCACGTTGATTTTCTGTATGTTTTTGTTCCGTTGCCAGCGTAAACAAATCAAACAGACCTAAAAAGCTTTTAAATGCTTGACTCAAGCATCCAGCAAGCGTTGTAGACGATCAAAATGTTTAAAGCAAGATTGACGCCAAGCTGATTGACCGTCACAGAACTCCAAGGTTTTAACAAATTTAAGACGTGAAAAGAAAATGGCGCGCGCAAAGCTAATTACAAAAAAGTACACCAAGAAGGTTCCGAGTCTGAGTTTTTTCAAATTAAAATAGGTTGCATGACAATTTCGGCACCATGGAGGTAAAAATAAATAGGTATAATGATGTTTTGAATTCACAAACTCATTGCACACGATGTTCTAAATTCAAATTTACTTTAACCTCTAGAGGATAAAAACGGCTTTTGCACTCAGATATCGAAGAGCAGAAACGCTTTTTCCGAGATTGTGGGATGAAAAATATTTTAGTTATTTTCTATGTTATGTTTTTTGTTATTGTGTAAGATACACGGGTACTTTTAGAACTACCACTACAACAATGTATCGATATTTAATGAAATTGTAAATTATGATTGTAAATTATACTTCATATTTAAATTAGGAATTGTTTCGGATTTTTATGACACTGGAATCGTCAAAATCGTCACAAACTGCCTGACGTTACTTTATGATCGAAATATCTGAATCCAACATTTTGCTCAAGTCCTTATTACGTGGGTACTAACTAAATGCCCCCTTCAAATAAATCGCGGCTAACAGAGACAGACAGCGAATTACGAAACTATCTCACATTTGCTTGGGAATATGGAGACAGGACGTTGTTAGCATAAGCCCTTTGATCAGGGTACGAGCATACTACTAATACTGTATATTTTCGGCGCGAAAATGATTCTTATTCAAAGGCAGTAAGTGCAGATTCGCGGAAGACTGATTTTATTACTGTCACTTTCCTATCTGTGTTTCGGAAACGAGTTTCTTATTGCCAAATTGGTGTGTAGATGTGTATGTCGAGATTGTGCCTTATCGGGTAGGTAAAAAGTTTATATTGGTGACATTTTTTTTATGAAATAAAGTTTTATAATTAAATTTAAATTGATAGTTTATTAAAAAAGGGCCAGGTAAAGAGTACCCGAAACCGACGGGCATGCATGAAGACATTAATGAGATAGGATGAAGCAAATGAAGTATGTAAGGATCGTAGCAAATGGAAAGAAGTGATCTCTATCCCTACCCCTATATTCCCTTCATTTTGTACATACATATATGTATATAGTATGTACATCTAGATTTGAATGAAAATTATTTTGACATTAAGTACTCATTAAAGTTAGTAAAAATAAGTCATATTTCCTTTTTACTTTCACCAATTTTCATGCGTTTCCATTATTGCTACATTTGAAATAGTTGCTTTATTAAAAGTTAGCTGTGGAGCTACATTTGAGTTCGTCTCCCTATATTCTTCCATCCACAGGGAAGGCTTGTGCCCTAGCAGTGGGGACATATTTTAAGGCTAGGGTATATATTAATAATTAATCCCTATCCGATGTATATCTGAATTTTCCACAATCGCAATCAATGTAAGCAATATGGGAGTAAGTATGTAGATTGCGGCCATATTGGAAATATCCTGTACTACCAATATTGGTTATTTCATTAATTCGGGATACGTTTGGATATTGCATTCAGACTTAATATATTTTGTTAAACATATCAGGGAACGGTATCGGGATAAGATTGGTATATAATTCTGTTAAAGTTCATACCAGAACATTAAAAATTGATAATTATAAATAACTGATAAAATATAATTATGTAGAGTAAGGTAGCTCAAATCAGGTTATAGTGCTTATGCTACTTACTTTGGGCTAGATGATAGGTGTAAATGTAAGAAATATTTGTCTATTTAATTTCAGAAGCTTAACAATAAAAGAATTAATGAAAATTCAATAAAAACAAAAGGCAATTGCACATTTGATGGACATTTACTCTATGTTTGAACAGAATTGATTGTGAATTTCGGTGAGTGGCAGTTATCACCTACTAATTAGTTTCGAGTGAAAGGCCTAACAAGGCACTTGCCCTCTTAGAACAAATTAGGGAAGCCCGGAACTTTGAAGACGGTCACGTATTACCCGTGCCCGAGCCCGTCGGATTACTAGTAACTATTACTGCATTCGATTTTGTACTTTAAATCCAGTAATGTGCTCTTATATTTCAATGAGCACTACACGTTTGAAATAAAAAAATCAACTTGGAAGGATTTAACATGCGTATCTAGGAAGTGGTCGCCCGCGGCTTCTTTCGTGTGAGTATCGGTTATTATATAGCATATAGCCTTCCTCCATAAATGGGCTATCCAAGACAAAAATATTTTTTCAATTTGAACCAGTAGCTCCTGAGATTAGCGCATTTAACCAAACAATTAAACTCTTCGGCTTTATAATATAAGTATAGGATAATAACAAAGTTGTGGGGTGCAGCATGCAATTGTCACCACCACCATCACTCCCGCGGGTGTCGCACAAGGCGACTAAGGATAAAGACATGAATAATTGCCTACAATGTTCCTCTAATACAACCTAGCAATATACCGCGATGTGGTCCGAGTATCTTGGCGAAATTCTCCTCACAATGTGGAAATACAATTCTACTATTTAAAGCAGGCATTTTTACGCGCATACAACAAAGCTGGATTTGCTTTGCTTTGATTTGCTTTTACAAATACTACAATTTTGCTTTGCACGCCTCGGTACAAAAGTTGCATCGCTACACAACTAGATACGTTGCACGTTGCAAACTCAAATCTAACTCAATTCACCCAGCCAAAGCAGTTCTCCCTCTGTAAGTCATTAATAACACAATTAAACATCCACCCGCTTACAGAACTCGTTAAACGTCACGTGAAACCGTGTTTCGCTTTGGGAGTAAAATTGTCGGCGCGGAATTCACTACACTGATATGCCCGCGGGCATGCCCGTCGGACCTCGCTTCTATTAGGTCTGTGCGGTGTTTGAGGACCGTCACAGTCAGTCTGGCCTATACAAACGAGGCGCGGGCATGCCCGTCTAGTGAATTCCGCTATTTATCCTAAACGCGCTTAGGTATTATTCCGCTTTGATTATTATTCATTGGTTGATTGATTGATTGATTTATTTATTCATTCATTTATTTATTTATTGCCACCTTGTACGACACCCGCGGGAGAGATCGGGGGTGATGGTGACAATTGTAATTTGCTTTGCCGTCGTCACACGGCTACTTTACATACATACATACACAAATCACGCCTATATCCCCGAAGGGGTAGGTAGAGGTGAACTAGCACCCACGCTTCGCCAATTATGTTAGGTCCCATGTAATAGGTGGAGAGCCTATTGCCATTTATAGGGCACAAAAGTCGCAGTACTATTGCTAGGTGGTATAAGAGGAACGCTGCTGCCCATTCCTCATCGCTGATTTATCCTTAGTCGCCTTGTACGACACCCACGGGAGAGACTTGGGGTGGTGACAATTGTATTCTACTCTGCCATCACCACACGGCTTTATATTTTTAGTATTTATATATAATTATTAAGTATGTAAGGAAAGGAGATTCACAGTAGGTATAGTGCATTAAACGAGCTCTTTTATATAAAAACTTGACTCATTAAGTAATAATCATTATCTGCTCTCGTCTGACATTATTTTACACAGGAGAGTGCTTTAGCCAGTATGTCCGTTTTTGGCTACCTTCCTCTTTATTTCAAATATTTATTAGGATTTTAAGAGTGTGACAAATTATTATATTTATTACCTACTTACTAATCCGTGATTTCTCTTAGGATGAAGACGGGTACGACAGCGAAGAAGAAAGAAGAAAAGAAGAGGAGAAGGCTAGGAAACGTCAAGTGCACGCTCGAGTGGTGAGTCGAACGCAGATTACGTCACCTTCATCATCATCATCACCAGCCCTTAAATGTCCCCACTGTTGGGGCACAGGATGGAAGAACATATAAATATTTTTTTTTTTTTTTACTTGCACACCTATCATCCAGCCCAAAGTAAGTAGCCTAAGCACTTGTGTTATGGATACTAGATGACGGACATATTTTTAATATAATTATGTATATAAATGTTGAAAATATACTACATAAACATATACACAACCATGACTCAGAAACAAACATTTGTGGTCACCACAAAGTTTGCCCCTACCAGGATTCGAACCCGGGACCTATTGGCCAATACCCAGCAATCTGAGCATTCGACCAAGGCGGCCGTCGAAGAATATAAGGAGAATGAGCCAAGAATATAGGGAGAATGAGTCTCACCCACCACGCTGGCGCAGTGCGGATTGGTGGGTATTAACGACTGCAGATGCAGCCGGGACCAGCGGCTTACCGTGCCACGGTAAACACGGAGGAACTCAGATAATATCAAATCAAATCCAAAGTTGTTACAAGTAGTACTTAAGACCTTAGTCACTGTTGGGTATGGCAAAATGTTCTCTAGGAGAAATATAACATAAAAGTTTAAACAGTAAAAGTACAGTCACCAGTACGTCGTATAATTATATATTTTTGGACACCCTTCCAATTACCGCCTTACCGAACATTACTTGGTGTGCGCAATCGTAGGCCGAGCGTGCTAGTCACTAACCTCGCAGTTGACGTCATAAAAGTAAAATTTGTCAGGTCACTCTGAAAAGCGTATCCGCAATTCAATATTCATCCCTAGGTTGACCGACGATAAAGTGCAAAATTGATCGCGCATGTTTTACAATTCGTGGTAGTATCAAGCACTGCCCCCTGTACAGTAAATACTACATCAGGTATGAAGCTATAAGTCAAGTTTATTTTCAACCGTAAAGGACTTAAAATGGCAGGGACCGTTTTGATTGACCAATAACACGAGTAAAGATTTATAGGGGAAGGAAGGTAATATGTATCGAATACTTCACTTCTTGTAGTTTTGCACAAATAGAAAAACTCTACAATAAATTATTGTTTTAGTAGAGTTCGTTAACTCTATCACCTTCAAAAATAATAACATGTCATTACTGCAGTCTAAATAAAAATAAGGAGTCACAATAATAACGTAGAATGTGCCTGCCCCAAATTATCCGAAGTCTCGTAAAATTTGAGTAAACCCCTTGGAGCACCCGAATGGTGGAGGGAGAACTACCAACAATAGAATATCCAAAAGGGTTAGGGTCAGTCAGGCGGTAACACCTAAGCCGAAACCTTGAGCAATAAGTATTGGAATGTTGTCATCCCAATTACTCTTTCCGTTTGTCGGTGTCTCGACAAGGTCCTTCAATCAATTTTTGACTAGCGCTTTAATTCATAAGATCCATCACGATGCTGACTGATTTTCGGATGACGTCTGACCTGGAAGAGGATACATACTGAGCCGCATCTAGTGCACATTAAACAAACAGGTGGCGCTAGTGTCTACCCCTAAAGTGGAATATTTCGCATTTCAGAGCAAAGACCTTTATAATGCTCTCCTTCCAATATTTGTCTTATCATGAAACACTTCGTAACATGAAACGGCTTTGTAACAGGATCCCGGCGCAGTTTGGACACGGAGCTTTTAGCACCGCCACCCATTACTGTGTTCTGGCGAAAATATTTGATTACCGGCAACAATGATATTGTTACATGAAATCGCCTGAGCTCCTTCAAATATGTTATGATTGCCTGGTTGTTTGTTTGGGATCTAGGGATAAATAGTTGTGAAAAAGCAGAGCGAAATCCCGGTCTGAGCTATTTCTAGTGTGACGTCGAAAGGCTGCTAAATTAGTTTTGTTTCCAAGAGAAATAACGCTTTATTGATCCTTTGGCTATCGAACATAAAAATAATAGAATGGGGAAGAGTTATTTCTTGGTTTGAGCGACTTTCAATATTATTTAATGCTTCTAAGTTTATGAGAAACAACGAATAAGCAATAAAACGTTTGAAAAGCTCCAAAAGTTACTTAACTAAATTATTGACTGTAATATTTTAAATTAGTTACCTACCTTATATTTCTGGTATTGAGAAACAGAAGACCGGCCCTTTTACTTTATTAGGCAAACAAAAAATGTAAGATTGAGAAAATCTCTGTCACAAGAAACCGCTCGATGCTCGAGAAGTGGAGTAGTTTAATTATTTATCGATTAAAAGAAAGACAAAATTTCGCATCATAAATAATTTATGGATACTTCCCTATTTGCAGATATTATGTTGTAAAAATTAGTTGACAAAAAATAAATGCGAACACGATCTGCACCTAAAAGAATACTTAAATTAAGGGAGGGATGCTTTTCATGTCAGGTCAATGGTCTAGATTTTTTTGTGTGTGCGTTTTTTCTGTTACCTACATGTTACAGATAGTGTTGTACTATAACCCGTGGCCGTGTAAAGTTATAAAAACTAACGGCTTAGACGGATGGGGCGGGCCTGTCGATAACACGCCTGGAAGTCGGAACTCAGCTCTAGGGTTCCGTTGTCAGCAGAGAGATCCAAGATTTTAAGTATTTTTCACTAGAAAAAAACCAAAGAGATAGATTACAGATAGAAGTAGCCTTAAACTGGTTTAATCTCTTTGGTTTTTTTATAGTACGTTGAAAAGGACATTTAGGAAATAAGGATTCACATACAGACTTACATAAATTACGCATTGCCGTAATGAAGGCAGAGCAGAATACAATTGTCTCAACCCCTTTATCTGCCATGGGTGTCGCACAAGGCGACTAACTGCCGCACTCAGAGACGTCAAATAACGTTAATAAGTACTTAACGTCAAAAAAATGACAATTCAAAACTAGTCACTATTCTTGCCGGGTCTATGGTCTAGATTTGAATGAGAATTTTTGACGTTAAATACGCATTAAAGTTAATTGACGTCTCTGAGTGCGGCAGTAAGGGTAAAGTCAGCAAATGGACAGCAGCATTCTTCTTGTACCACCTTGCAATATTGCGATTTATGCGCCCCATAGATGGCAAACGCTCGCCCCCTATTACATGGGAGCTAGCTTAATTGGCGAAAAGTGGGTGTAAATTCAACTCTGCCTACACCTTGATTTATGTATGTATCCCCCGAATACAGAAACGCTAATCAAAGTTTGAGTCTTGCTTAACATTTAAATGTTGTCAAAATTGACGTTTTTCCATACAAATTCTGACAGGTAATGTCCACTTAACTTTTTAAGCAGTCCCCCAAATTTGATTAGCGTTTCTGTATTCGGGGGTATGTGACATTGACTGAGTGCTGCGGTTCCTTAGGTGAGCCTGCCATGGCCGGGCAACGCGATGGGGATATGTGGATGAAAGGCTAACGATAGGGCCAAAGGTTCCCCGTATAGGGGAATATATAGGGTAGTAACCCAGGGTATTTTATTGGGTAGTGGGGAATGCCCAGCGCCTTAACCCCGAGTTCCACATACCTCTCGTGACGGTCCCTACCGTAAACGCATATTACCTCTGGTAAAAAAGGACCTTTATTAATGACCAAAGATAAATGATGACGCTGAAACGTGAACCCATGCTAAACTACCCTCTTATTTCTTTTAACAAGCTTTACTCCTATGATGAAGCTAAAAAAAGTATAGTAAATAGTTACTGGCAGATATCCGCCGTTACTCACACCCCACTTTTCACCTTTAACTGAAGCCTCCAGAAGTTTCGTTAAGCTTTGTAATATGTCTCTCGGTTGATCGATGCGTATTCTTCTTGGTAGTGGCGATATTGATTCCAATTTTTTGACGATACGTTGAGCTAAATTATTTTCCCTTTACCGATATTATATCGATAACGTTAAGCTCTAAGCAGTTTAACAGAAGTCAAGCAGTAGGGACTACGTGTGACTTGCGATTGCGTAAACTAAGCAATGTTTTCAATTGTTGCTTTTTGGAAGGGTGACTGACCAATAAAAATTGTTTGAGATTCTTTATAGAATTGCCTTGGCCGACAGACGTCAAGCAGTGGGGACCACCCGTGACTTGCGATTGCGTAAACTAAGCAATGTTCGCAACGATTGGATGGGTGACCAAAATAAATTATCTGGGATTCTCAAGAGGATTGCCTTAGTCGCATTGTATGATATCCCCTTGTGTTTTGTACGAGGCGACTAAGGGGGTTTTCTGTTTTGTAAACTATCCACAAAAGCGTTTCCTAAACGCAAATAATTTCGTTGTACTATCTGTTAGCGGCCGGCATTGCGACAGCCTATTTGGCTTTGTCTTTGGTAACATTTCAAAATTATCAGAGTAATTTTTATATCAAACACGTATTGTAAAACAATTGGTAGTTGTCTAGAAATTGGCGAATAAACAGCTCACGTAATCAAAGTATCCACGGGTTCTCATTTGTGCTCGGTCCTCAACACAGAGGGTTTTCCTCATTTAATATTGTGAATCGGTGGACGGAAACGCCAGCGCTAAAGCCCAGAATTTAGACGAAGCTTAGTGTCAGCGTGAGCCTAAAATTTAATACTCCAGCATTAGCAACTGTTACTGTGAACTGACTAGAGTGGAATCTATTACAGAAGCAGGGGTCCCTGAAACAAATTTTGTAGCTGTTAGTAAATTAGTTGAAGGAAGTTTTCACTTTGTGTCCAATTCAGCGACTAAAGTTAAAAGTTAATTACGGAATATTGATATCTCTTATCTTACTTATTAACTTGTTTAAATTGATCTTTATCTTTAATATAATTTTCATTCGCACTTTTAATGTTCCCATTCCTAGGGCACTAGAACTCAGGCCTCCACTATGAATATAAGAATATAGGGAGAGTGGGCCAACACACACCATGCTGGCCACTAAGTACCTACTGAGTTTATTTAAATTAAAGTTTTATAAGAAATAAAGTGGCTTATGGTACTATATAAAGTTAGGTTTAGTTGGTAATAACGAGCAGTAGTCACCTTGTATGACAAAATCTACAGACAAAGGGGTGGTGACAAGAGTATTCGTATCCGCCATCACCCCAACTATTAAAATGCTGTTAATATAGGCTACCAAACAACCGTTTGTTTTGCATAAGCTGTACATCAAAAGCTTAATATAACATCGCTCTTTGACTGGACTGTCTTCAGTTTAGAATTATTATAATTAATTATTTACGTCAGCCGTCTTCCATAATAATAATAATAATATGTGAATAGTGAGCACCATCAACTCAACAGATAAACGATAATTAATGTTTTTGTTAATGGATATAAATGGAAATACTTTTTCATGACACAAGCAAGATTATGCTATTATATATACAAAAATACAAATTCAGAATAAAACAATTATGTAGATTCTAGTCAAACTCGTGACATTGAACGAATTCCGTTTGTTGATACATTTCTATTCTTTATAGAGTCACTATTGGAGTCTGCAGTGGCCTTGGGTTAGCAAACGCCGAATCATATACAGGGAGTCAAACTGCTTCATGGTGCCTAGCAAGTTTGAAGACAAACACAGGTGGGTGATTTGTAGTTAGTAATAGTGTTTGGTTTATCGCTGTAACCTCTGAACATTTTTGGTCTGATATTAAAAAGAACTTTTCTATAAAAACTGCATTTCATTTAGATTCGTACACACATAAATCACCTATTTTATTTTCTAAGGAGTTGGTAGACGTTTATTAACATTCACATCGTAGTACACCTACATTGAATAACAAGAGCGCTGCTTCGTACGAAAACTGCGGATAGGTAGGGAATCAAAACAATTGTACTTATTAGAACATGGATATTTTACTTAAAATTTCATTACTTGTATTTCAAAACAGAACTCAAAATTGAACTATCGAATACTTAAATAACTAACAATTCTTTTTCAGAGATCAATTTCCACCACAACCTGTGTTGAAGGAATCCGACGATTTTGTTCTAGACAGCTTAAGCAGATCAAAATTGACTGCAGCAGCAGAACAAACCGACAATAAAACGGAATACGAAAGACTTATGGAGAAAACTAAGAAGGTTGAAAATTTTTTCAATGGAAAAACTGAAACATCTCTGAATAACGGCCCTGTATCATCTAACCCTAATAAAATAGAGCCACCAAAAGATCATGCTAGGGAACAAGTAAATGGGACAAGTAGTGATAAAGAAATTGCTACTGTAAATGGAAAAGTCAATGAAGTAGTAACTACTAATGGTCATCTTGGAGATATAGCAGAATCTGAAGAAGAGCAAAGTTCCGAAATAACAGATTTAGATGAAAGCGTCCAAGAGATATCAGAAGCTGCCAGTGAAAATATCGAAGATCATTCTCTACAATCTGTTGTCGAAGAATCTTCATTAGTTAATGGTAATAGATCACCAAAAGATGAAGCCGTTATAGATGAGCTATTAAATGACCACGACGATAGTATATTAGAGGAAGAGGAGGAAATTATCGATAGTATTTTGAATGAGAACGATAGATAGACTTTCAATAATTATAAATAAAAATAGTTATTTATGAAAGAAAAAGACAAATTGTGATATAAGTTGAGCTATGCTCAATATTAAGCAAAGTTTACTGTAAGCGATATTAATCGTGGTTGTAATTTATTTCAATTAAGTAGGAAGTTAAACTATAGTGATGTTACCATTTGTAATATGTCCTTGATTAATTTTATGTTTTAATATTAAGAATCCTCTTGTAAAACAAGAGTTGAAATGCTTAATAACACGAAATTGCCCGACCTAATTCCATTATCTTGTTATTTTGACAATTTATTTGTAATAATGGTAAACTTCGATTCGATTGTGCCACATAGTTCAATAGATTATCCACCAGTTGCAGCCCTAAATTTAAAATAGAAATAAACAGCGGTCTGTTCAAAAACCGCCTTTATTTCCTTTAGAGTAGGATCAAATGCTGATTTATTGTGTTCATATATCTCAGGACCCGTTTCATTGAGGCTATAACCTGTCACCGGCATAAAAGCAAAGGGTCTGGCAAATTGGGTGGAATCAGCTCAAGCTGAATCAAGCAGAATACTTCTATAGTGAACAACTAAACATGAGAATAAATTCTCTAGTAAATTATTTCAAAACTTCCTAAGAACTATTTCTACTCTTCTTTTATTGTTCCTGCTCAAAGGTTCTAGTGATGAATGAATAATGAATAATAAATAAATATTTCACACCTAAGCACTTGTGTTATGGATACTATATGACAGACATATTTTTAATATCATAAGTCGGGAGTTCGCTAGCGCAGTGGCACAGCGCGCTTGGCCTGCGATTGCGTAAACTAAGTAAGTTCGCTAAGGCCGGTCATAGGATGGGTGACAAAAAAATTATTATCTCGAGTTCCTCCGTGCTTCGGAAGGAACGTTAAGCTGGTGGTCCCGGCTATATCTGCAGTCGTTAATACCCACCAACCGGCACTGGGCCGGCGTGGTGGGTTATGGCCCAATCTCCCTATATTCTCCCATCCATAGGGAAGGCCCGTGCCCCAGCAGTGGGGACATTAAAGGGCTGGTGATGATGATGATGAGTCGGGAACAATTATTTGTGTTCATCTCAAAATTTGCCCCTACGAATTCGAACCCGGGATCTCTTGGACAATTCCCAGCGATCTAAGCATTCGACCAAGCCGGCCGTCAATCTTATAGCTAAGAGACGGGCCATGTCTAGAGACTGATGAACGGAGAGAGTGATTGGGATGACAACATTCTAATTCGTATGTAGTGCTAAAGGTTTTTAGCAGCCAGCCGCCTGCGTGACACCAACCCCTCTGGGTATGCTGTTGTTGGTAGTTTGTCCTCCACAGTTAGGGTGCCCCAAGGTGTATACCGGGCAAACTCCCTTAGTCGACTTTTACGCCACCCCTAGGGTGAGTCGAGGCTGGCACATTCTATATTATTATTTCGCTTCCAGACCAGCATGGAAGATTTGACTTAATTAAGTACAAAACTGGCTTTAAATGAAATAAGCCAAAATATACTGGGTCAATTGTCCACTTTTATTGAGCCTTTGAACCGTCATTTAATAAAGGGCAAAGTTAGATCAGCCGTCCGATTTCTCTTACAAAAACCTTAATACAGAAGTCTCAGCGGGTGGTCTGGCTTTGTACATAAATTTATTGTCAATCTGATTCAGCAGAGGCTTGACCCTTGTCTTACTGATTTATCAGCTCCGAGATCAGTGTTTTGTCATCCTTGGACTTTTTCGGACGCTCAATTGGCTGTTTTTGCTCTTTTTTATTTACATTTTTGTTTGTCTTATACCTAACTTTTATATTCGGATAGCGACTATCCAACAAATAAGTTCAAATAAGGAACAAAATTTGTATGAATTTAACTGAGCAATTTATTCGCAACTTAATCAGAAGTGGTGAAACAAGGCCTCAAATACACCAGAGATGCCAATTAAAATTAATGAGCAGGAAAATACCCGACTGAGTTTCTTGCCCGTTCTTCTCAGAACAGGGCCTCCCGGTAGCCGGTTTTTCGCTAGATATTGTAAACTTGTGTGTCCGTATAGGTAAGTTTTTACTCTCCTAATTTTTTTCTTGGACACATGGGTACACTTATGAATCGTCAAGACGCAAGATACCGAAAACCAGATATTATGAATAAATGAATTTTGACTTTGAGTTCTTAATGTCAAAAAATTTCATTTAAATCTAGACCATAGATCCGTCAATAATAGAGACTAGTTTTGAATTTTTTGCCATTTAGTAGGTACTCATTAAGGTTAATTGACTTCTCTGAGTGCGACAGTTATTCTTACAAAACGGTTTCAAATTAAAGGCTTAATGAAAATTCTTGTTCTGTAAAAATGATAGGAAATTGGGCAAGTAAACAATAATATTAATCACTACTTCGTTCTTTTTATACCACCTAGCAATATACTGCGACTTACGTGCCCATTACATATTACATGGGACTTACCATAATTATTGCCGAAACGTGGATGTAAATCCACCTGTCTCTATCTCTTCGCGACTTAGTATATATGTATGTATGATACTTTTGTCTTGTAAAAAGCTATATTTAAAAGAATGACAGATTGCAATTACATTGATATGCGTCTTATTAATATGACTACCTAAAGCAAGGCATTCTACGCTCCATCACTAGTGTTCCCGTGAGTGTGATTGTGCAGATATTCAGGAATCTGCGGCGTGTTTGCGGTATGTTGAAACTCTACGCATACACCGGGATCCATATTGCAATTTAAGGGTACACATCTCATTTCGCTGTTTTAATATCGACAACTGTTTATTTTTCTGAAAATAGAAGAGGGGTATTTCTAAAAAGAGTTTTCAACCCATATCAAAGTTGAGCAATTGATATTTATCAATTGAAAATTCGAGGACAGTTATGTATGTCACAACATAATCAGAAGTTGTACATTTAACGATAAAGCGTGCTAACTAAAGTACCTTTTATTAAAGATAAATAATTCCACGACTTGCTATTGAATTTTTAATGGTGGCTTGAGTGAATTATATAGAGATTTTCAAAGAGAGTAGTGTCAGGCCGGCTGTAAAACCTAAGCCAAAACATTGAGCAGTAGGGATTGGAATGTTGTCATCACTCCTTTTTTAAATTCATATCATTTACATTTACACACCGGAAAGGTGCTAGTGAAGAATTCATCACTAGCACTTTTTCGGTGTAATAAATGATATGAATCACAAGGGAGTGGATGGCATGATGACGTCTGACCGATATTAATGGAAGAGGAAACATAATCAGATAAACTGGGAACAGGCCAGGAAGAAGAAGAAGTCTTGACAATTTGAAAAGTATCATAACTTAAGGTGCTTATGACGTTATCTACAGAGAGAGTTCGCCTTAAATTCAATCGGAACACTCCCCATCCGATCTAAGTAATATCCAACCTCCTTGAGGTTTCTATGCCCCTAGTACATGCACGAATAGTTTTGTTAATGGCGTGACGTCTGGAAGAAGGCACTGGAATATAGTATTTGCTGGAGAGATATTTCATTATAGTACATTTATTACCAAGGGTGGTAAAACAAAGAATGTCTCTATTTGACTTTTAATATGCGATCTGAGGCTTCTTTCTTACCGCCCGAGGTGAGTACAACATTTTATGTCACCATAAAATATAATATAACTTAATGGTGTTAGTATTTTTTCTAAAAATATTATCTAATATTATAATCTCGTTGTATGACCCTTGTTTCTTTGTTCTACGCTGGAGCGTTTAACATTCTAAGTTCTATCTAATCTTATCAAATGTGGCTAGGCAGAGAGTTGTCAAGGGATCCCTTAAACCCACTTGGGTCGCAAATCCCAGGCGCCATAGCTTCCCTCTTTGCCAGACTATGGACCCGGCATCGGCACCCGAACGGTAAATCCACGGAATGGTAAGAGTTATCGTCTCGTCTATTGTCGTTCTTAGTTGTTGATTTTGTCGTTACGTACGCAGCAGTGGCGGAGCGTCCATATAACCCGATTCCCAACAGCCGTACCAAACGAGCGAGCATAAAAAAATCATTACCATAATTCAAGTACAATACCATTTTATAAGCAAATAAAAAAAATCCATCAATATAATCTTATCATAACAGTATTAAACGCGCGCGAAACAATATGCAACACAGGTACATACAATTCGCTCCCGCTCTCTAGATTCCTTCAACTAACTCGCTAAATATCGAGTTATGGACGCCTGCTATACAGCGCCTGCACGCACACAGACAAGCGTAGTCTTGTCAGGCGCACGCAACGCGAAATAGTACCTAAAGTTTGCCTACAAGCCGGCATCAAGCCGGCATTTCGGCAGCCTACGCGCTTATGCATCGATACACTACGACACACGCACACATTAGTAATAAACTCCCACGAAAACAAGTACCGTCAAAAGTAAATATTTTAGATCTTATTGCAATAGCCATAAAAGCGGAATTTCTTTTGTGAACTGCACTCAATATCGCGGTCGTGCGCCGCTCCTGCAAGCCGCTCCGGACCGGGTTGAATCGTCCTTCCCTTATTAACACGGCTTTTGTTTGTATAATGATCTCTCTTTCTGGCTGTATAAAACAAAGCACAAGCACGCAAAAGTGGCAACGTAGTTCTCCGCTTCGTCACTAGATGGCGTTGAACAGTTGTAGCCGTGTCCTAGCAGGCGGTGTTAAAAGTTAATGCTTAAACCATAAGAGGCTTCATATAGTTGTCTAACGGCTTGCCTAACTTGTTTTTTCACGCCACGCCACTGGTACGCAGTAGATGATCAAAACGTAAGGTCTATAAATTGTTTATGTGAATAATTTTATTTCTATCAGCATTGTACGAGTATTTACAAGACGTTGATGAAAGAGTAGAAAAAAAATTACACAATATCTCAAAATCTCAATATCAGTCAACCCTGTAAAAAGGGCTTGGAATTTTAAAAATAGCTGATGATCATTGCTGTTGTATTAAGCTCAGTTATAATATATACTGTATCTTTGTTGAACTAAAGTTTTAATTAAACAAAAAGAGTAATAAAGCCATTGACAAAATTTAATATACCCTTAACAGAGGAAATTAATAAACACAAAGGGCAGACTACAACTCAATTATCTAAATACAGAATAATCTTCAAATTCGGTTCGGTTCAATGTCTCGTGAATCACAGTCACTGGTGATTTCATTATTTCGTACATAGAATTAATTGGTTGAGAACGTAACGAAGTTATGTGATTTAAAATAATTTAAAATTTGTTTTAAGCTAATTGTGCGAAAGTCGCAGTTTTGTGAATTTAGTGGACTGTATAACTAGTGGATCTCTGCACTGGCCCAATCATTAGAGAGTAAAAACAAAAGCTCCACCAACCTTGAAATCTCTTTCACCTTGAGGTGATCAGCTTTGGTGATGGTGATGCGTATGGCACTCCAGCTTCTGTCTTTTTGGTGCATGATTATTAATCAAAAGATCAAGGACAGAATCGCGATTAGTTCTCGATCTTCATAACAAATTTTAGAGTCTTGCAGGCATAAGATAGATAGATAGATAAGAAACTTTATTCACATGCTGCTTGCACACATACAAAAAACAGATGAGAAACAATCAAACAGGAAATGGAAAAGAAGAATATTACAAATTGGCAATATAAAAATACACAACACATAGGTAAAACAATAACAAAAGAAAATAATATTAAGAAATAAAATAATGTGCGCTGCAAGTGCGATGCAAAAAGCCTAGAGCTCGAGCATAACGTTTGTACACTTCAAAGCGTGACCGATGTAGCTCTATTCCCAATTTACTCACCAATCATTTTACAAGTACCAACCACAAATATTACTTGTGACATTGCAAAACCGCTTTCATTAAGGTAAAAATTTCCAAAACTCAAGATACTAAAAACATCAGATAAAACCACCATGAAAAATGTTGCTCCGATTTGCAAGGGCATTGTCAAGAAAATGTTCCTCGAAACAAGAATAGTGCGTTGTATGATTTATTTCCGAGACAGATCGCTTCAATCTGGCACTACAACATGGCCCTGATTGGGGTGAGCCTCGGCGTTTTGTCACATTCAACCAGGGGCTAGGTGGACCTTTTTCACTGTGCGTTTGATCAAGCGGCTTCGTCGGGACGCCATGAGCCTAGAATTGCGGTCACAGGATCATCGAAAAGTATTTCTATTCGATTGGTAATAATCTACGATGATAGAAATACATTAGTATACTACTACTTTAGAATACGAAAATGAATTAGGCACAAATATGGCGCTGTTTTAAATTCATACATACCTACATAGAAAACAAAATTGTAGAAAAAGTTCGTCAAATTATATGCTTACATACAAAACACACGTAAATCACTGCTATATCCCCGAAGGGGTAGGCAGAGGTGAATCAACACCCCTGTTCTCGAATTAGGTCCCATGTAATAGATGGCGAGTCTATTTCCATCTATCGGGCACGGAAATCACAGTACATGCTAGGTGACATAAGAGGAACGCAGCTGCCCATTACTCATTGATGTCTTACTGCCGCACTCAGAGACATCAAATAACGTTAATGAGTACTTAACGTCAAAAAATGACAATTCAAAACTAGTCGCTATTCTTGCCTGGTCTATGGTCTAGATTTGAATGAAAATTTTTGACATTAAATACTCATTAATTTAAACTGACGTCTCTGAGTGCGGCAGTTAGCCCTTAGTCGCCTTGTACGACACCCGCGGAAGAGATGGGTGTGGTGACAATAATGTATTCGGCTCTGCCGTCACCACACGGTTTAACGGGTCTAAGCTCGGTGCTAAACTCGATATCAGTCAAATCAAATCTTTTCGAAGTGTAATTGCATTAATTACCGTTATTGAAATCAACTAGCATTGAACATACAGGTTTCGATATGATGACAGTTACCAATAAGGACATCACATCATGAGCCGTTTAAGCAATTGACGGGGCTAAGGATTTTTGTAAAAGCCAGACACAGAATGGTTACTCAATCAGAATAGCCTACATCGCTGTGTAATGGTCTGTGGTCAATTATCCTAATTTTATTCCTTCTATATACTAGACGATAATTTTATAAAGCAGATCTAACAAGAAGCCGGCGAAATTTTTCTTTGCCTGACGAATGATGCTCTAATACTCGAGCTCTCAAAGAATAAGACAAATTGGTCCTTTGAATAGTGAATAGTATTTGTTCGGAATTTCAATCATCGAAGTACAGCATGGGTTAACAATAGTCTGAATAGGAGAGCGGAGTCGAAACGGTACAGCGATAAATTACCCCGAAAATAGCGGCAAACATTCTGCTTTAATAGACTCCAACAGTTTTTCCATTATGCTAACAATCTGTTGTTTTGTTGGAGATACTCCCTGAATAATTGCTGTGGCTGATAATATAGGCCGATATTTTAAGCGTCGATCCCAAAAGGTTGGACGGACATGGCCGCGGTTGCCCGTGTTTAAAACAAGGCATTGAAATAAGCTCGCTTGGAGTTACTGGCATAGTTGAGTAATCAATAAGCGTAGGGGCCTATACGGTGTACGATAGAAAATATAATTGAAAGTAAGGGACGATTACGAAAATATTGTGATTACTTTGTGTTTAGATAAATTTAAAGAATCTTCCATTCTGGCCTGGTAGCGAAAAATTACATAGAATTTTCCAGCCTCGATTCGCCCCAGGAGTCTCGTAAAAGTCTACCAAGGTAGTCCAAGAAGCACTTAATAAAAAAATAATACTTAACTTCTTCTTCCTGCCCTTATCCCACTCTAGGTGGGGTCGGCACAACATGTTTTCTTCTTCCATTTCTCTCTATCCTTCACTAATTTCTCATCCACCCCTCTCGCTATCATATCCTCCTTTACACAGTCCATCCATCTCTTCTTTGGTCTTCCTCTCCTTTTACGTACCTTCCACGTTCATGCCTAACATTCTTCTGCCAACATAGCTAAAAAAATAATACTTAACATGGAAAGTTAAATCATCCAATGCAATCCACAAATTGAAATGTGAAATTTGGATTTAATCATTATGGAATAACTGTGTTGTGATCTAGCAGCTATTATTGTCTACAAATGCGATGTATCGTAAGCTATTTAATTCTTTAAAAATATTATAACTAGCATGACCAATAGTCTCAGCGTGTACACCTTTTCAGTGTACACGCTGAGAAGGTATTGCAGATTTATATTGAAAATTAAAGCCGTGTGGTGACGGCAGAGTAGAATACAATTGTCACCACCCCAAAACTCTCCCGTGGGTGTCGTACAAGGCGACTAAGGATAAATCATTGATGAGGAATCAAACCCAGCAATGTACTGCGACTTTTGTACCCGATAAATGGCAATAGGCTCGCCACATGGGACCTGACATATTTGGCGAAACGTGGGTGCTAGTTCACCTCTGCTTACCCTTTCGGGGATATTGAAAATTGTATGACAAATGATAGTCCAAAACGACTTGTGGTTTTGACGAACATTTACGTATGTTTCTAGATTTGGACGGTATTTGAAAATTGGAATTTCCTCCAGAAGAAGCCTTTGAAGTCAAAACAAGTCCACAACAGACCACATAACGTCAATGGTAATGGCCCAAAGTTGCAAGAATTTGGGAGCTACCCTCGAATTATCAACTTTGGCAAGTCGCTCTTCTCATCTCTGTAATTATTCCGCTACAAGTTTTCGATTAGCGGTTGTCGAATCATGGCGTGTTCTTCCAAATGAAGGTCAGGTTTGCTGAAGCCAAACAAGGGCCAATAGTATTGGGGCACGTTCTGTACAGTCCAATATTTACATCGGATTGTGGCGACAGGGTTGACGTCATTGCAGAAATAGTTGATTGGAAACGGGATTCTAATAAGCTCTGTTCTCCTAATAAGAAGAGACTAGACTGCTTCGAATTTGGGACTTTATTGCCGATCTAGGGGTTATTCTCTAAATGAGGGACAGCGACATCGCAATCATCTTGCAGAATAACACCTCTGACATTGTGACTTTTATCATCACCAGAGAGAGCCATTTTAGGCAAAGGTAGCCGCCGCTTGGTGACGGTAAAGTAGAATATTTCAATCGTCACCACCCATACATCACATATAGGGGAAAGGTTACCGCATATCACAACGAATTAATACAGAATTCGCTTCAACTAAATTTCAGTATGGCATGTGAGCTTTGTGCCCTTTATCTTAGAGTGGATTTTCCGTCGTAACTGACATCCCTTTGCTACTCGTTGCCGACGAGTCAGTGATGAGTTGACAACGTACTAACTATTAGCGGGCAATCCTTTGCTAGCTGGCCCAAGATATTACTGGCCGATCTTATATTTTTAAAGACCTGAATGTACAGCATTGTTTTTAATACATCCATAGCAACACTGCGCTCAACGTGCCTGAAGAATGGAAACATGCGGTCACCAATTACATGGGATAAATGCGTAAGGAGACTACCCTTCGAGCGTGCATGGCATGCATAGAAGAATATGAATAGAGTATAGAAGAATATCAATATGTATCGGACCTCTTTGGCCACTACAAGAAATAAATTGGAATTTGATTTACTGTGCTGTAGACATATCGTGTCAATTGCGTTGTAATTTATAACTTGTCAATTGTAAATAATCTAGTCATTTAATAAAAATATTGAATCTTAAAACTACGTTGCTTATTTAATAACATCAGCAACAAATATAACGTATGAATTGAGAAAGCCTATGCCTCAGCAGTAGGGCAATTAAAACAAGTTGATGATGAAAGGGACTCTTCGGAAAGAATTAGGAAGCATTAATTAAGTTTTACAGAATCAACGTTTTATACGATCTTTGCTATATATTTACGAAGCTCGATTCAGTGCAAAATCTTGGCTCCAGAAAAATCTTATTTTTCAGCTGAATCAGCGCCGCCCTAGAGCCCGTTAACGACCCAATTAAGTGCACTATTGTGCGGCTGTTGAATTAAATATCGTTCTGAAAAGAGATTTATTGCATCGAGTTAAGGTATAGCGAACTAATATAGCACTGGGTTAGGTGCAAGAAATACGGAAGCAATTCTTACTGCACAAGCTGTGTAGCATAACAGTACTAATGAGCTGACATGGAGTCAGCGCAATAGGTTTTCTTCTTCTTGGCATAAATCAGGAAAATGATGATGAAACGTGTATAAACTCCCTGCCCTGTTCCCAGTCTATCGGGGTCGGTGTAGCATGTTTCCTCTACCATTCATATCGGTCAGACGTCATCAAGCCATCCACTCCCTTTTGATTCATATTATCCATCTTTGGAATGACAAGATTCCAATTCATAATGCTCAAGGTTTTGGCTTTGGTTTTACAACCGGCCGCCTGTCTGACACCAACCCTCTTTGGGTATGCTGTTGTTGGTGATTTTCCTTACACCATTCGGGTGCCCCAAGGTGCTTATTAGTCTACACCGGGCAATATCCCTCCCTTAGTTGACTTTTACGGCACCTCTGTGGTGAGTCGGGGCTAGCACATTCCATGTTATTTTTTGGTTTCCAGTCCATCATGGAAGACTGACGAATTACAGATACAATTGTATTAATTTCTAAAAGCAATACTCAAGTTTCGAGTAATGTAGGCCCGGACTATGGAAACTTGATAGTCTTGTCAAAATAACTCGTGCTGAAGTTTCCAACAGATACCTAGACCAAAATGTATTGCTACTAAAACTACTGTGACGTAATTTACAACTATTAGGAACTCCAACTTGGCTTTGAAACACAAGTGGAACGTCCAATGAAGTTTTTCGAGTAAGAAGTACTTGTTTATACTTTTTCGGCAGTAGATGAAATTACAAACTATCGATAAAGCCGAGAAAATTGGTGCTAAACCTACTTTTTCGATTCTTTCTTATCTATTCTTCTTCTCATTGCCTTATTGCAACATGGATATATATTAAAATTTATTTGATGATGTATAAGTTTCACCATGAACCCTGTTAGGGCACTACAATAATAGTATTAGGCTTATAAATACCAGTAGCGTTCGTGGTTTAGGACGTGTCCACGGACGTGGTAAATAAAAAAAAAACAAATATTTCCAACCGTGTGTAAAGTTATTAAAATATAACGGCCTTACTAATAAACACGGTAAAAGCCTTGAGTAGTTACTCAGTGTTTCGTCTCTGTGTCACAAAGAAGATTTTGAATGCGAGAAAAAGAGACAAAACACTGAGTAAATACTCTAGGCTTATACCGTGTTCATAAAGGCCGTTGTACAATACCTAGACCTCATGTCATGTATAGATTTGGATATGTAAGAATTAAAATTAATTGAATGCTGAGTGAGAATATGAGATGGCTGCACGGAGTGGTAAAACGAAGTCGAAAATGGGGTCCGTAACAGAAAACTTGAAAGGGTTCCTCCTGATCAAACACATGTGACTAATAGAGTAATTGAGACTAATTTTGACGGATAACGTATGAGGTTAGTAGAAGAGATTGTGTAAGAGGATATACGTCTGTATGTACCCGTAGTTATTTTTAAAAATTGATACTTTTTACTTAATTGACGGCTGGTTTGGTCGAATGGTCAGATCGCTGGCTATCGGCTAGAGAAAAATTCGAACCCGGGATTTTCGAATTTTGTGTGATGAACACAGATATTCGTTCCCGTGTAGTGAAAGTTTATATCATTAGGTAGATGTAGTATATTATAATTTTTATATGTATAATTATTATGTACCTATCAGTATTAAAATTTGTCCGTCATCTTGTAACCATAATGCTACTTGCTTTGGGCTAGATAAAAGGTGTCATTGTAAAAAATAACTGAGAAAACTTTGTTGAGGTAACTATGTACTACTTAATTATTGTGTTTTTTTGAAGGCAATAATGCCTTGGAAATAATTGCTTGATTTCCAAATAAAAAAAATTAAAAAATACTGTCCATGCTACCGAAAAACTGCCAAATCGATAGCCGCCTTGTAAAATTCGGTGAACGCTTGAACAAAAAAGCAACACGCGTGCCCCAGCACACGCCACTGGAGAGTTTAATCAATTCCGTACATTTCACCCCTATCCCTTTGAGGAGTTCCCAGTGGAATATTTGAAACAAATTGTTGCAATATGAAGCCCGCTACAATTGGCTTCCGCTGGGGTACAACTCAATGTAATGAAGTGAGTTCTAATAGCGGATCGGACAGTAATCAGATTGAAATCTACTTGAAAATGTACTTAGATAAAAAAAAATACAGTGTTCGATGCTGGCCTGGGAGGGAAAAAATTAGTTAGAATAGGCCCGACTCATCCCATGGGTGTCGTAAAAGTCGATTAGCTTGGGGCACCCGAATGGCTGAGGGAAACCAACAGCCAACAACAGCATAACCAAATAGGGTTGGTGCCAGGCAGGCGACCAGCTGTAAAACCTAAGCCAAAACCTCAATTCCCATTGTTAAAGTGAGACAACGCTTAAGCCGAGTACGACCGCTGGTCTTTTCCGTCTATTTTCTATTTTATTCATATGAATCAAAAGAGAGTGAATGGTTTGATAAGGTCTGACCGATATAAATGGAAAAGGAAACACTACACCGACCCCAGATAAACTGGGAACAGGGCAGAAAGAAGAAGATTATATTATTATCGTTTCTCTAAATTGGTCTGACTTATTTTACACCGACTCACAAAAGAAGGAGGTTCTCTATTCGTCTGAATATTTTTTTCTACGTAACAACTTTCTTGGCATTTTCTTTCCTTTGTTACTGCACCTCTGTGTACTCCTTCGGGAATAAAGGGGCGTAATTTGTTTTTATGTATTTGTTAATGTATCTCTAATCTCGTAATTATAATATAGAATAGAAAACATTTATTGGCACACCATGAGAAAAAGCAGGTACTTAAAAACAATAATACAAATCAAAACATTAGGTATACCAAAAGTACATCCCACGGTTGCACAAAAAGGTTGCTAGTTCAGCATTATGTCAGGTTTTGAGGCCTGACGCTGGTTTTCAACTAGCACCTATTTTTTTTTTGACATATGGATGCCAAAAACTAAAATAAACAGTACAGTACAGTAAAACTAACAATTAAAATACATAGGTAAATAAAATTAGATCAATTCAAAATAAATAAATAAATCACTACATATTATTAATAATATACTTAGATAAAACTTATTAATAATATTTAATTTTAACTTAACATAGGTACATACATCACCCAAAAAAATTACCTTTATACCTATTTAGTACATAACCGTCACAAAAAAGAGGAGAAAAAAAAATGTATATGTTTCAAACTATATAAAAGACACGATTGTTTTAATAGTTCCTAACTCCTTTGACTCAAGCAGATATTTTCTTAAGGTATGAACTGACTTCGCTTTTCTTATTGGAGGTGGTATATTGTTCCATATTTTTGCTGCGGCATAACGGAAACTACCTCTAAATGATGCGGTTCTGTGAGGTTGTATCAACTGCCGCGAACACTGCCTAACCTCATTTCTCCTTGTACTAGAAGCCCGACTGAGCCTGCTATAGAGATAAGATGGCTCTTTGAAGTTGACAACTCCAAACAGAAGAGATGCCAAATGCAACTTACGCCTTGATTTCATTTTGAGAATTGAATGCTTATTGAGGATAGGTGCGACATGATCCCAGAATGGTATTGAAAAACAAAAACGTGCACAAGCATTCTGTATTCTCTGTATGAGTTTATCGGTTCTCGGCAGCATGCGTGGCCCATAGACTGTGTCCGCGTAGTTACACTTAGACAGAACCAGGGACTCGGTACGTAATATATTATATACGTAAATCCTCTGACAAATAGGGTCTATTATATCTATTGCTTTTAATTATCACGGTCTATTCCCTTAAGCCTTTCACAGGTAAATTCTGTAGGTACAATAAGGCAAAACCCATTACAGAGGTAAAACAAAAATATTGTATTTTAAGACCCCAGAACCCGTGTTGAAATGGCAAATTAAGCGGCAAAATTTCTCTCGCAACAACAACTGGCCGAATGAGATGCTATTCAAAATGGCCGACGACGGAAATGAAGGACTCAGGTCCGGGCTACTTCCGGCCGCCATGTTGGATTGTCGCGCAGGGGCTCGATTCTTAGATGTGAAAGTGGAATGTACCTATTTCTGAAGCAAAGTTTTTGTTGAAAATGCATGGACACCTTTTATATTTTATCTAGTAATGTAATATGTTTGGCTGGGAGCAAAAAGTAACGTGGAATGTGCCGGCCCCACAGATATATCAATATAAGATGATATATCTGTGGCCGGCCCCTGACTCACACCAGGGGTGTCATAAAAGTCGACTAGATTGCCCAGTGTAGACCAATGATAGATCAACCTTGGACGAAGGGCAGATCACCAACATCAGCATTTCCAAAGGCAGTTCAAATTTTAGTAGCGTATCAGGACTTTTTCGAAAATATTCCGAGCTTTCTATGCGATTATGAAGTTTTAATATTACTTTTTTAAGGTGCTTCTCCACACATCTTCTATGTGCGCAAGTTAGTTAATCAGTGCATTTACAAAAGCGCGGGATACTTGCGCAAGTTACATGGTCAAGCTACAGTGCATGCTGCCCGTGCGAGTACTTTAGTGTTGTTCGTTTCAGTTGTCAGCATATCTACGCAAGTAACCTGCGCGATGTGATGTGCGCGCGGGCTACTTGCGCATGTTACATCGTCGAGTCGCTGGACTCGCTGGAATTGCTTACACGATGCATATAACCTGCTGAAATGCTGTTAAATCACTAGTACAATTATATCATGCAGACAACAAAAGAATTTATCTCGATTGCACCAAAACAACGATATTTTCATACAAGTGCTCAATCATTTTTGGGGTGACAATTATTGCTGTGATTGCATTAAGCAAGAGACACCAGAATACAGGCTGGATTTTTCGTGTCCAATTTGAAAGTGTAACGATATGAAAACCCGATAGTGCCCGATATGTGAATTTGTTTCTCAATTACACACTTTTAGGGATTCACAAAGCAGTAACAAATAAAAAAAATCCTCAAAATTTAGAAAAATTATTATCTGATCTCAAATAAGAATGAAATTTTTATTTATTACATACATACATACATACAAGGGGTAGACAGAGGTGTATTAAACACCCACGTTTCGCAAATTAGGATAGGGCCCATGTGTGGCGAGCCTATTGTCAAATATTGGGCACATAAATCCCAGTACATTGTTAGCTGGTAGGAGAGAAATGCTGCTGCCCATTACTCATCACTGTCTTTACCGTTAGTCGCCTTGCACGACGGGACCCACGGGAGAGATGACTATATTATATACATACATACATACATAATTCACGCCTATATCCCCGAAGGGGTAGGCAGAGGTGAACTAGCACCCACGCTTCGCCAATTATGCTATTTCCCATGTAATAGGGGGCGAGCCTATTGCCATTTATCGGGCACAAAAGTCGCAGTACTATTGCTAGATGGTATAAGAGGAACGCTGCTGTCCATTCCTCATCACTGATTTATCCTTAGTCGCCTTGTACGACACCCACGGGAGAGATTTGGAGTGGTGACAATTGTATTCTACTCTGCCGTCACCATTATGGCAATATACATTGAATTGAAGTTTAAATGCATCTTTTATCTAAATACATACAATTAATTTAAGGTTTGGCCGTGTGGCGACGGCAGAGTAGAATACAATTGTCACCACCCCAAATCGCTTTCGTGGGTGTCGTACAAGGCGACTAAGGATAAATTAGTGATGAGGAATGGGTAGCCTCTTATACCACCTAGCAATGTAATGGGACTTTTGTGCCCGATAAATGGCAATAGGCTCGCCACTTATTACCTGGGACCTAACATGAATGGCGAATCGTGGGTGCTAGTTCACCTCTGCCTACCCTTTCGGGGATATAGGCGTGATTTATGTATGTAATTAAAGCTTTCGCTGGACCATAAAATAGCCATACTTGTCGGATTCTATGTAAACCTTAACCGTACAAATGAGTACTGCCTCGGACAATAGCGTAAAATTACAATAAACGAACAAAAAAATTAACGATCTACGGAACCCTTTGCGTGACCGCGAAAAAAATTCAACAGTTTCAACGCGATTTTGTTTCGCTCAATTCAGACAATTTATTTGTTTAATAAATTGTAAAAAGCTATATCCATGTGGTGACGGCAGAGCAGAATACAATTGTCACCTCTCCCGCGGGTGTCGTTACCAGCTTTCATTTTATACCGACGAGCAATGGATTGCGATATTTGTGCCCGATAGATGGCAATAAGCTCTCCACCATTACATGGGACCTAACTGAATTGACGAAAAGTAGTTGCTTAATTCACCTCTGCCTTTCAGGAATACAGGCGTGATGGTCTCTGAATGTATATATTTCATATATTTTTTAGGCACTTTCTAGTTTGCTAATAAAGGACACCTTGCTTGGCAAATAACAAACATAAAAGCTTGCAATAAGAGTTATTTCAATAAGAAGTTTCATGTGCGCTTGTTCATTCGATATTCTGAGTTCTTGTTCTAACTACACTGGAACTCAAGTGTGTCGCAGTAAAAGTTATATTAAGTTGGTATTGCAGTCAAAGTAAGTCAGCGGTATTTGCTTAGCTTTTGGTTGCTACATAATTTAAAGTTAATTCACCTCTGCCTACCCCTTCGGGGGTATAGGCGTGATTTATGTTTTTATCTAATGTAACGTCATTTGAAAATGTAGCTGGTAACGTAAACAAAGAAGGATCTTGATAGTTAAGCGCGCTCGGCCTGCGATTACGCAAACTAAGCAATGTTAGTTGAGGCCGGTCATTGGATGAGTGACCAAACTTACTATATTATCTCGAGTTCCTCCGTGCTTCGGAAGGCACGTTAAGAAGCCATTGGTCCCGGCTACATCTGCAGGCGTTAATACCCAGCAATCCATACTGGGCCAGCGAGATGGATTAGTGCCCATTCTTAAGGCCTGAGCCCCAGCAGTGGTATGACGTTGGTGATGACGATGAAAGTCAACAAAGTTAGGCTCGAGTTCACCAACACACATACAAAGTTTTTGACAGTTCTTCCATACGAATAAATGTCAAAAAACAACGGTTATCTTTTAATCGCCTGTTTTAGTAAGTGTTGGTGAGCTCCAGCCTATTGTAAGAAACGACGTTTATGTTTTGTAAAGGGCAAGAAATGTTGCTATTATTCGTGAATTCTTGCGTTTTTGCCACGCCGCTGGATTCAAGCCACATGAGGCACCCTGGTTATTTGGGTCAAAAACAAGACAAAAAGACTAACAACAATTTCCAGATGTAAAAGGTTTAATCAGAAGACAGAACTTCGAATAAAAGAGGAAGTTTGAAATACGCCGTATGATGACGGCAGATTAGAATACAATTGTCACCACCCTAAATCTCTCCCATGGGTGTCGTACAAGGCGAGTAAGGATAAAACAGTGATGAGGAATAGGCAGCAGCATTCCTCTCATCTAACAAAATATACTGCGATTTACGTGCCCGATACATGGCAATAGGCTCGCCACCACATGGGAGCTTACAATTGGCGAAACGTGGGTGTTATTTTACCTCTGCCTACCCTTTCGGGGATAAAGGCGTGATTTGTATATATGTGACTAACATACCATCTCTATTTTGTTTTGTGGTCCACGCAACACCATTTTCCTGGCCTTATTCAACCAGTTCTCCGTAGTTAAATAATAAAAAAAACTTTTTTTGCGATCAAAGCGCCAATGGCACAAAGGCCAGGTAATTTTTTCCACAATTCAGAAAGAAGTGGTCTAATTGAATATCTGCGAAGGATTACAGTGCAATCAAAGGACTTATCTCACGAATTTCGCCTGAAAATTGAGCTGAATAAAATTAACAAGGTCCTACAGAATGGTGCTTCAATTCGATTCCGCTCTTTGTAAGGATTTTGATAAACTAGTTAAGTCCTCCGAAGTGACCTTCAATGAGTCAATGTCGTCTCAATCTCAGCCCGGCTAGCATGACCACCGAAACACGATATGATATAGCGTTGTATTTTTGATAGTTCAAAGCGATAAATGGCTATCATATCGTCTTTTGGTGGTCATGGTTATCTGGGGTCGGCGCAGTATGATTGCTCTTCTATTAATATCAACCAGACGTCATAAAGCCATCCACCCCCTAATTCATATCATCCATCACACTGGAAAGTTGCTAGTGATGAATGAATGTATAGTTTTTTACCAGGGGTAAAATGCAGTTAGCATCCCCTCGCAGCGGCGGGAACTCCGCCTTGAAGGGTATGTGGGACTCGAGGGAATAGGTGCCCTCCATATGCCACTAAACGTCCCCTGGGTGATACACCTTCAACGCGTTGATGGGGGCCTAGGACATAACTGAAGTCTCCCATCCACCGATCCCCCATCGCGTTGCCCGCTAAAGGCGGGCCCTCCTAAACCTAACGCCGCAGCACCCGTATCACAGGGTCGCGGCCCTCCTCAAAAGTTCCCCGTCGGGCTAATGTTCCCGGCTCGGCGGACGAACTTTTAATCCTCAAACGGGCAAGCCCGGAGATAACCCTCCCCACCTATGCAAACAGCCCCCGGACAAACGCCCCGACACGGCTCCACACACGTCTCCAACAGTGACGCCAGAAGGGTAAACACCCTTCCGGTGCCACAATTGGGGACAGCCACTAGTTGGCCCTGAAAAGGGCCGTTTCACGGGCCTACACCCCCGCCCTCTGATAACAGAGGGATGGGAGGTGGCCTTCCTCCCCCCTCTACAGGCCTCACAAGAGACCTCCTCCTCCACACGCCGCCGGACAAACGCCCCGACGCGGCCTCACCCACGTCTCCAACAGTGGTGTCAAAAGGGGCCCGGATGGAACTCAGCGTCAAATTTAAGGCTATGGTCTACGCATTGCCCTCCCTCCGAAGGCCGTGGCCATCCCGTGGCCGAAGCGCAAATGCGCCGCTACCCCCACGTCTTAGGTGGGAGGTCCAACGCACCAGTGAGGGCACCAGGGTCTGCATCGACCAGTCAACGCTGCCTCTTCCGGCGCCACCATTGGAGACCACTACGACCAAAGGCCGTACCTCCTCTGTTCCGAAGCTAGCCGTCTGGTCCAAAAGTCAGACCAGACGTTGCCCAGGGTGCACCACGTGGAGGTCTCGGAACTTCGCACCCCTACCCTTTCCTACCTTAACCCTATCCAAGTAGTAGGTCCAGTATATCATATGTCCTCTTTCCTTCTAACGCTCGTATCATCTTTTAAGGGGTCTTCCTCTAGTTCGACTTCCATCAACATTCAAGTCTATAAGTTGTATCATCTCACACAACATGTCCTCTGAGCTAAACGACTTCCTTCCAACTTTTCTGTCACTGGCGCCAATTTCAGACTGATCTGCTGATCATCAGTCAATGGGCAGCAGCGTTCTTGTTAGCACCTAGCAATATACATATATACATACATAAATCACGCCTATATCCCCGAAGGGGTAGGCAGAGGTGAACTAGCACCCACGTTTCGCCAGTTATGTTAAGTCCCATGTAATATGTGGCGAGCCTATTGCCATTTATCGGGCACAAAAGTCGCAGTAGGTATATAGCTAGGTGGTATAAAAGGAACGCTGCTGCCCAATCCCCATCACTGATTACACCTAGCAATATACTACATAATAAATATATATAGATAGGTAAATGGCGAAACTTAGCATAATTGGTGAAATGTGGGTGTAAATCGTGGACACCGCTGCCTACCCCTTTGGGGGATAAATAGGCGTCATTTATGTATGTATGTAACAAAGGTAAAACCTCATTACACGCGAGACAAGCCCCTTAAAGTGATTTCGCCTGAAAATTCACCAAAGACATAATAATATAATCCGCGAAAGTGAAACAGCGGATTTTCAGCCGTTTAAAGGCTTTTAGGTGCTTAATCTGCCAGACCGGCGGAGGAACTTTCAAATGGATCGATTGAAAGAATGCCTCGATTGAAAGAAATGGTTTTCAGCACACCATTTCTATAAGAGGTTAGGTACTTAACGGCCGAATATATATTGGGGAGTAATTTTTCGCCAATCATTGCTTTCACTACTGGCAGAACAAGAGGTGGATTGTGGACTTAAATGAAAAGGGAGAGTTATTTCTAATAGAAGTAGAGATTTGGAAAAGTATTGAATTATTATGGTGGTTAAATTTTAAAGATATATTCTCTTTCACTGGGCCTCATAAGAAGGCTCAAAATCACTCAAAGGGCAATGGAGAGGGCTATGCTCGGTGTTTCCCTGCGTGATCATAATAATATCAGAAATGATGAGATCCGCTGGAGAACTAAGGTCACCGACATAGTCCGAAGAATTGCGGACCTTCAGTGGCAGTGGGCAGGGCACACTGGGGTGTAAAGGTCCTCACACCGAGAGTCGCAGCACTGGCAAACCAAGGTGGACCAAAACAAGATTTTTTTTTTGTTTGGTTAAACGCGCTAATCTCAGAAACTACTGACTCAAATTTAAAAAATATTTTTGTGTTGGATAGTCTATAGTCTATCGAGGAAGACTACATAACAACCGACATTAATGCGAGCGAAGCCGCAGGCGATCAGTAGTCCGAAATAAATCTATTCGCTCGCAGTACTGAGCGATCTTGGCTCTTATGCGTCTGAAATACGCCCAGTAACGGCGATAATGCCGCGCCACCCTCCAACGAAATTTGGCCTGTTTGATGTTTATATCAGACGAATGGTATTCCTTACGCAGAATTTAACCTGGCGTTCCGTAAGATATTCGGATCGGGGCTCGTTTCGGAGATTTGCGATCACAAAGCGGGAATAGCTCAGCGCTGATTTCGGATTCGAGTCGGATCGTAGACACTGTGTTGTGAAGTTATTTGCGTGAATCTAATTATACGTATAAAGATCACGCCTTCCTTCCCTAAGGGGTAGGCAGAGGTCAATACCATCCCATGTAATAGGGGGCGAGCCTATTGTCATTCACCGAGAACTTTAATCGCAGTAATTGACTAGAATTCTAGATAGTGCATCAGGAACACGGCTGCACATTGCTCGTTAATTTTATAACTTTTTTGTTGTGCCTTGTCAAAAAAAGTCTTGAAGCGAGAAACGAACCCGCCTCCGCTGCATTCCGGCCCAATGCCTATACCACCAATTCGATTGATTCCCGCATCAGGACTATAATATTTCAGACTTTCTCTATCCACTTTGTGAAGGTACTGTTACCAAGAACATTTAAATTGCTCCTCAAACGCCACAAAGTTTAGAAAAATGTTTCGATATCACTCATCAGCAGTTAAGCGAGTTGTTAACATTAACAAGAATTTAATTAACTCTCACAAAGTAGATACTTTAATAATTACCTGGAGCGGAGTATAATTGGCAGCGAAACGTTTAGGAGGCGACTAGATGTAATTAAAAGTTATGTAATTCTTTCAACTTCGTCAAGTTGACAAAGAACCGACTTATTTGTATTCCTTACAAGTCTTGGAAGGATTTTTTATGCTTGACAGGGTTTAGATTCTTGGCCTTTATCTTACCTGATGGTAAGTGACGATATGGGGCTAAAGTTACATACATAAATCACGCCCATATCCCCGAAGGGGTAGGCAAAGGTGAATTCTCACCCGCGTTTCGCCAATTATGTTAAGTCCCATGTAATAGGTGGCGAGCCTATTGCCATTTATCGGGCACAAAAGTCGCAGTACATTGTCAGGACAGTAGTATAAGAGGAACACTGCTGTGCCCATTCCTCATCACTGATTTATCCTTAGTCGCCTTGTACGACACCCACGGGAGAGATTTGGGATGGTGACAATTGTATTCTACTCTGCCGTCACCACACGGCTAAAGTTGGAATCTAGCTTCACCTGGAACCCTCAACCACAGAGGGGTGGCTGCCTTATCACAAATTGTCAGAACACAATAATGCGACAGATTTTGATAATGGGGGTAGTGCGGACTTTAAAATAGTTCTACCACCAACCAAATTGAGTACTTTAGTAATCAATAGGTGGAGAGCCTATAGCCATTGTATCGGGCACGCAATTCACTGTAGGTATATTGCTATAGCTTGTCTAAGGGCGTGTGTGGTGTAAGTGTGGTGACGGCAGAGTAGAATACAATTGTCACCACCCCAAATCTCTCTTGTGGATGTCGTACAAGGCGACTAAGGATAAGTCAGTGATGAGTAATGGGCAGCAGCATTAATCTTATACCACCTAGCAATGTACTGCCGACTGTTTGTGCCCGATAAATGTCAATAGGCTCGCCACCTATTACATGGGACATAACATAATTTGCGAAACGTGGGTGCCAGTTCACCTTTGCCTACCCCTTCGGGGATATAGGCGTGATTTATGTATGTATGTTGTCTAAGGGCCGGTTTTTTGATGCATAGTTAACTGTTAACCAATTGTTAAAAATTATTAACTTTAAATATCACTGATATTTAACAATTAGTAACAATATCATACCGATATTTATCCATTAGTAACATTAGT
The DNA here is from genome assembly GCA_963931975.1 of Cataclysta lemnata. NCBI lineage: Eukaryota > Metazoa > Arthropoda > Insecta > Lepidoptera > Crambidae > Cataclysta > Cataclysta lemnata. The sequence continues at coordinate 15,321,413 of OZ008348.1, forward strand.
AACTAAAATTGTTACTAATGGTTACATATCAGACATAAATTTAGCAATTAGTAACAGTTTTTAACAATTCATTGAGTTAACTATGGATCAAAAAACCCGGCCCTAAGAGTAATGCTACTTACTGCCCATTACTCACCGCTGTCTTTACCCTTAGTCGCCTTGTACGACACGAAAATAGCACGTAATTTAATTCAAAAACAATTCGCTCGAACATCATTTCCTTCATCTCCACACCGCTTCAGTTGAATCCAGACAATCGATGGCGGAATCCCTTTTTCGAGCCTTGATGGGCATAATTACAAATTACGGAAATCCATTCCTCATCAGCTGCTCTACCTACGGATTCGCCGGCACAAATGAATGGAACCTGTGGAAAGTCGGTCCGAATCCTCCCCGCAAATTATCTCAGCCCAATGGTTCGGCTAACGATTGGGCAATTTTCATCTTTTATTTTTTCACTAAAATAAAAATGGACGACTTTAATATTGTCTTCTGATCGCCGGAAATGTTCGTTGATAATAACAGCGGGAGCAAATTAATAATCGTTTGAAGCATTGGTCCGTTCGGCCTTCAACTGACAGGAATGGACACCTTCTCTGTCAATCAATATACAGGTTTATTTATTTATTGGGACCACCAACAAGTTTACATTAATACATTATAATAATGACAAATAGATCTAATAGCGCAGGCTGTTAAATGCAAACTTAATTAATAAGTGGCAACTGCATGCAGTATTCATCATCATCATCTACAGCCTTAATTGTCCCCACTGCTGGGGCACGGGCCTTCTCTATGGATGGCAGAATATGGGGAGACTGGGCCATGCCATAACAGTGAGGAGCTCGCTAGCGTAGTGGCACAGCGCGCTTGGCCTGCGATTGCGTAAACGAAGCAATTTCGCTAAGGCCGGTCATTGGATGGGTGACCAAAAATTTATTATCTCGAGTTCCTCCGTGCTTCGGAAGGCACGTTAAGCCGTTGGTCCCGACTGCATCTGCAGTCGTTAGTACCCACCAATCCGCACTGGGCCAGCGTGGTGGGTTATGGCCCAATCTCCCTATATTCTTCCATCCATAGGGAAGGCCCGTGCCCCAGCATTGGGGACATTAAAGGGCTGGTGATGATGATGATGATGATGGGCCATAACCCACCACGCTGGCCCAGTGCGGGTTGGTGGGTATTAACGACTGCAGATGCAGCCGGGACCAACGGCTTAACGTGCCTTCCGAAGCACGGAGGAACTCGAGATAATACATTTTTGGTCACCCATCCAATGACCGGCCTTAGCGAACATTACTTAGTTTACGCAATTGCAGACCAAGCGCGCTGTGCCACTGCGCTAGCGAGCTCCTCTAGTATTCAACAGCAATACTATAGGTACCTAGGCTATAAATCTACTCTACATTGATGTAAGTCAATATTTTATAATTAATTCTACCTACTGACCTACCTTCCACGTGTTATACCTATACATATTGTATCAATAACTATTGGCTAAGGTGTTAAGGTGTCAATAACCAAAGAGTATTTAATACACTACGTTTAAGAGTCGGGACTTCAAACAAGCTTTTTGACAATTTTGACTCGCAGTTTAGGCTAAGATCTCGTACCAACCAACAGAGACAGATAAACAAGTAATGCCAACATACTACAAAAGCAAAGCTAAGGATGTGGTGTACGCTACAGAATGTGTCGATATCGATAAAAACGAATGGGTACCCCCCCCCCCCTGCCCTGCAGAACTTGCAGACAGGTTTTTTATCATACAAAAGCAAAATAAAAAGCTCTGTTCGTTTGAAAATATTGAGCATTATTTAATTACGTGTAATTATTTAATACAATTTATTTAACAACAAAAAATAAAAGTTATGTTTACAATGTGGAAATTAAAATTGTTGGTAATTTTCTGATCTCATATTCTAGGCGGAGTCTTCAGATGTTAGCTGATCGATCAACACACGTTTTTGCAATGTTGTGTAAGCAAGTAAGCAGGACATTTAGATCTGAAATAATAAATAGAGATTAGTAAATCAATCGTTTGAGTTTACGCTGGTCATCATCAATTCAATTTATTGGTCACCACTTACCATAGCGGACTATGTGTAACGCGCCCGAAGGTCTGGTTCTGCCCAATCAATGAAATCTGTTCTGAAATAAACCACTCATTAGCTTCAGGAATTGAGCTATCAAACCATATCGGAAAGATAGGTTATGTAACTTACCAATAGAGGCGCTTATGCGGTTGCAGGCAACGATCACACCCGACGGGCATCGTGTAGCAAGGCGGCAGTCACGCTGTCTTCTTCTTCTAGTGCCTCTTCAATTCGGAAGATAAGCCGTCAGCTTTTTATATTCATCTCTGTCAGTCGCAAACCGAAACGGCTTTTCAACGGGGTTAATGCCGATCCACTCTCATATGCTTTGCAGCCATGACTCTCATCGCCTTTCAACAAGTCACGCTGTGATCTGAAAAATAAGTGGAGTTGAATACAGAAGAACTTTTGATGATGATAATGAGAGATGAACACATGCGAATAATTTTGCGCAATGTTCTGCATTATATTAAAACTCATACAACAAACTTTGTTGTAAATGATGTTAGCTATCTAGTCATGGGAGGTTTTTGTTGTTTTATAAATAACCCTATATATGATATACTATATTATAATATATTGCAATAAACAATATTTATATGTATTAAACTAATGAAACATCTCAAGTACATTTGATACTCAAATTTACGAAAATAGATTTTTTATCGATAATTTGGTAAGTAGTAAGGACATCGCTACGGCGCATATGATTTTTGATTAAAGTGACCAGAACTTATTTCTAATTACTTAGCGTTTATATAATAACATGGAAAACTACTTACCGCTTCTCATCTAGTGGGAATTGGCCATGAAAACCCTCTTTTGGTTTAATTTCCTACCAGATTTTAGTCAACATATTTCACACCTTTTGTAAAACATTTCGCTGTTATACACATAAATAAATGACACAAACTAGTTAGATATACACTAATGATAAGTCACTGAAGACAATAAATAAGCACAAGATGGAAAACTAAACTAAAACAACGCTTTAATTTATATTTTCAAAACGGCATAGTGACTTATGACATTAGTGACACACTCCGGCAGCGCGAGACAAGGAAGGTTAGATCTGAAGTAAGAGACAAAACAAGTCGCCATTAAAAATTGCCTAAACTCCATACATTTTTTCTGCAGTATGGAGTTTCGCCAGGCTGTCAATAACTTGCTGAGACTGACAGTGACAGTACTAAAGTCTGTACCATATAACTTGTCATATTTGGTAAACAATCTTGCCACAACTTTAAAAAAAAAATAAAAATAAAATAGTAATAAAGTCAATAATCTATTACAATAAACCGTTATTCGAGACTGAAACCTATTGAATCTAGTTATCAGTTGATTTTTAATGATGCATTTTCAATAAAAAGGTGTGCCAAGATTGTTTACCAAATAACTGCCGCACTCAGAGACGTCAAATAACTTTAATGAGTACTTAATGTCAAAAAATTTCAATCAAATCTAGACCATACACCCGGCAAGAATAGCGACTAGTTTTGATTTGATTCATATTTTGACATTAAACTCATTATCGTTATTTGACGTCTCTGAGTGCGGCAGTTGTTGAATGAGCATCTAATATTCATTACATAAGAATTAAAATTAATTAAATTACATTATATTATTACAATTGTCAATTTAAATCATACGTAAAATTTTGGAAAATAATAATAATTGAATACATAATAAAAGAATACATAATAAAATAAAATACATACAGTCAAGATCATTATTTTAAAAAGTCATCAACATTATAATAGCATTTCTCTATAAGTAATTGTTTTAATTTTTTTTTAAATAAATTTATATTCAAGTCACGAAATTCCCTTGTCAATTTATTGAAAATTTGAGTGCTCATACCATAAATGCTTTTTCTTACTAGTGATGTCTTGGCAGTCACTGTACGTAATCGATTATAATCACGTCTATTACGCTTAACACCATCTGCTATATTCTAGGGGTTGTACTTTTATCAATACGGATAAAATGCGATATCGATTTGTGGTCCTTTTTTATTATAATAATAGGGATGATGACACTAACTGGGATGATGTCACTCATATAATGATTTATAATAATAATGTAGGTTATGGAGATTCGTTAATAGTCACTTGTTATCAGATTATACTTGTGATTGATATGTATTTTATAAAAATAAAAGTACAAAACTTAGCAATCCGCCATATTTGCTAAAACACCGCGTGATGTCATTATTCAGTTATCTCCATTTTGACATTTTATTTGCCAATCAAATTCATACACATACACATGCATACATATGTCACACCTTTCCCTCAGGGGTAGGCAGAGATCACTTCTTTTCAAATTCACTAGTTAAATATAGAAACTGGCCTTTTTACGGAATAGTGACGTCACATAGAAGCCATTGCTATTTTGGCGATTTAGCAGAAATTTTAAATTGTATTATACAAAACATGTTTTTTCTTTCAAAATCGAAAGTTTTTACAAAAATATTATTTATTTTGGGTAAAGTAGACACGTAAGAAAAACATCGTGTAATTTTTCAAAATTAGTCATCATGCCTATTTTTTGAACATATTATTATAAAAAGATTTTGGGATTAGAAAAAGAATTTCGAAAAATTATGATCTTGAGGCGGGAATCGAACCCGCGTCCGCTGCTATCCGGGCAGGTGCCTGACCGCTCGGCCACCCAAGACACTAATTAACTTGCCGAAATTCTTCTAACCTTTACACTTCACGTTGTAAGCCAACGGGTACCCTCGCAATGTAGAAATAAATTTCAAACATTCCAAAGCAAATATTTTTACAAATATCGTGCGTTCGGTTAAGCTTGGGTTTGCTTTATAAACTATTTGATTTTAATTTTAACATTATATAAATGTTAGAAAAATTAGTACAAAGATTTTGGGATTAGAAAAAGAATTTCGAAAAATTATGATCTTGAGGCGGGAATCGAACCCGCGTCCGCTGCTATCCGGGCAGGTGCCTGACCGCTCGGCCACCCAAGACACAAATTAACTTGCCGAAATTCTTCTAACCTTTACACTTCACGTTGTAAGCCAACGGGTACCCTCGCAATGTAGAAATAAATTTCAAACATTCCAAAGCAAATATTTTTACAAATATCGTGCGTTCGGTTAAGCTTGGGTTTGCTTTATAAACTATTCGATTTTAATTTTAACATTATATAAATGTTAGAAAAATTAGTACAAAGATTTTGGGATTAGAAAAAGAATTTCGAAAAATTATGATCTTGAGGCGGGAATCGAACCCGCGTCCGCTGCTATCCGGGCAGGTGCCTGACCGCTCGGCCACCCAAGACACTAATTAACTTGCCGAAATTCTTCTAACCTTTACACTTCACGTTGTAAGCCAACGGGTACCCTCGCAATGTAGAAATAAATTTCAAACATTCCAAAGCAAATATTTTTACAAATATCGTGCGTTCGGTTAAGCTTGGGTTTGCTTTATAAACTATTCGATTTTAATTTTAACATTATATAAATGTTAGAAAAATTAGTACAAAGATTTTGGGATTAGAAAAAGAATTTCGAAAAATTATGATCTTGAGGCGGGAATCGAACCCGCGTCCGCTGCTATCCGGGCAGGTGCCTGACCGGTCTTTGTACTAATTTTTCTAACATTTATATAATGTTAAAATTAAAATCGAATAGTATATTATTATAAAAGTTAGTTATCACAAAGAAATTTGTGGTTAGAAATAGTTCGAAAAATTGTAGTATTGTAGTTGGCCGAGTGACATGCATAACATTCAAAATATAAAAGTATTATTATCTCGAGTTCCTCCGTGCTTTGGAAGTAATTTTAAGCTGTTGGACCCGGCTGCACCTGCAGTCGTTAATACCCACCAATCCACACTAGGCCAGCGTGGTGGGTTACGGCCCATTCTCCCTATATTCTTCCATCCATAGGGAGGGCATTTACCCCATATTTAAATGATGATGAAATACGAAATGTGGGTGTTATTATACCTCCGCCTACCCTTTCAGGGATGTATAGGCGTAGTTTGTGTATGTAATTATGTAAAACGACGACACGTTTAGGTACTCATTTCAATTGAATTTGAATAATTTGACTGTCATTGCGTGTTTATTTATTTATTCATTCAGCCCAAGTCCTGGGCCGTGATACCAGAGACAAGTGCTGAATATTTGTTACCAATTTCCATAATATACGCGTGCACCTTACGGTGCTTTTACACGGTGCAAGTGGCTTGCGCATGTTGAAGCACTTGCGCAAGTTATATGCACAGGGTAAACGATTACGGTGAGTCCAGCGACTGGAGGATGTACCTTTACAATTGACAGGCGCCAGTAGCCTGCGCGCATATCACTTCTTACTTACTTGCGCAGACATGCTGACAGCTGAAACGAACAAAACCCATAAAGTACTTGCGCCGGCAGCATGCACGTGTAGCTTGACCACTTAACTTGCGCAAATAGCTCGCGTCTTAAGGTTTGAGCATATACGTAACGGGAAACACCCCGGACGGGACGTGGACGGGGCTTCTACATACATACATACATAAATCACGCCTATATCCCATAGAGAAGGGGTAGGCAGAGGTGAACTAGCACCCACGTTTCGCCAATTATGTTAGGTCCCATGTAATAGGTGGCGAGGGACGGGGCTGCTCTCGTACAAAAAGCCCCACGCGGGGCTTTTTGTATGAGAGAGGCCCCGTCCACGTCCCGTCCGGGGTGTTTTCCCGATACGTATGCTTAGAGCCTTACTTGCTCCAGTTACTTGTACCGTGTAGAAGCACCGTTAGCTTAGGATAAACAGTGGGTTGTTTATCTCGCTCGCTCAGTTGGCAGCCCTGGGTTCGCCATATTGGTATCCGCCAAGACCCGTCTTATTTGGATCGCAAACAGGACCGGAACGTGTGTTTTGGTTCTTAGTGTTAATTAATGCCTGAGTTATCTATACGTAATCTATTGCGATTCTTAGGATGTCAAGCTTAAAGATTATCCGTGTGGTGACGGCACAGAGGAATACAATTGTCACCACCCCAAATCTCTCCCGTGGGTGTCCTACAAGGCGACTAAGGATAAAACAGTGATAAGGAATGGGCAGCAGCGTTCCTCTTATACCACCTAGCTATGTACTGCGACTTTTGTGCGCGATAAATGGCAATAGGCTCGCCACCTATTACATGGGACTTGACATAGTTGGCGAAACGTGGGTGCTGGTTCATGTCTGCCTACCCCTTCGGGGATATATAGGATATAGGAGTGATTTATGTATGTATGTATGTTTAAAGATGTCATTTTGGGGTTCCGTACCCTAAGGGTAATGCCAGAAACATATTTTTAAAACACGACGCGACCCGATGTAACGCGACTCGTGTTGAGTCGAATCATATGACGTATTGGGTTTCTATGACCAGATCACACTATGAACATCCGACGCGACGCCGGATTGTTCGGTGTCTCCACGTGAAGGCGCGGCGCGTTTCAAAAATGTGTCAGGATCATAAAACCGGATCTATTAATAAAGCGGGAATTCACGGGTATGCCCGCCAGACGTGGAACTCGTTTGTATAGACCAGACTGACTGTGACGGTCCTACACTAGACAAACATCGCATAGACCTAACAGAAGCGCGGTCCGGCGGGCATGTCTGCAGGCATGCATGCGGGCATGTCCGTGTAGTGAATTCCCCTGTCCGTCCGGCCGTCTGTCACCAGGCTGTATCTCATGAACCGTGATAGTTAGACAGTTAAAATTTTCACAGATGATGTATTTGTGTTACCGATATAACAGCACATACTAATAAACAGAATAAAATTAATATTTTATGGGCCTCTCATACAACAGACATGATTTGTATTGCCGTTTTTTAGGTGAATAAAACAATAAATAAGTATTTACCTACTCATTTATTATAGGTATCTAACAAGGCCGTGTGGTGACGACAGAGTAGAATACAATTGTCACCACCCCAAATCTTTCCCGTGGGTGTCGTACAAGGCGACTAAGGATAAATCAGTGATGAGGGATGGGCAGCAGCGTTCCTCTTATACCACCTAGCAATGTACTGCGACACTTTTGTGCCCGATATATGGCAATAGGCTCGCCACCTATTACATGGGACCTAACATAATTGGCGAAATGTGGGTACTAGTTCACCTCTGCCTACCCCTTCGGGGATATAGGCGTGATTTATGTATGTATGTATGTATGTATCTAACAAGGCGATTGGTGCGTACCACCATTTATTTTATATTTCTTTACAGCCATTATAAAGCAAAAAACATTCCTTTGTAAACAAAACACCGGTGTGTACGCAGCTTAACTAATATCAATATCGCAAAGGACACTTTCAGTACGTATTAAGGATGTGTGAGTATTGACGTGGGACGACAGTAATTAGATCCATATGATGTAGCGGGCAAAAGTGTACTATCTGTAATTAAGTCTTAATTAATAACCAGTTAGTATATTTTATCGTATCCTATTTATTTCTATTAACATTGAAGTTATTAATAATGACATTAAATCAATTTACTAGTATATCTACTAATATATATACCTATAAAGCCGAAGAGTTTGTTTGATTGAACTTACTACTACTCAAATTGAAAAAATATTTTTGAGTTTGATAATTTTGTGTTTGGGCGGCCACTAGTTGATGAATAAACTTGAAGTCAATTAATTATAGTTAAAAATGCTTATACATTAAATTGTGTTATAGCAGACATTGAACTAAGTGTAGCTGGGCGTTTTTCAAAACAGATGTACATACATTTACGAATTTGAGGTGTCCTAGACTTTAGTTTATTTTTTATATTTATTGTATGCACCGTACCCATATAAACTGCATGTATATATAATAATATAAATATTATTATAGCCGGTGGTGACGGCAGAGTAGAATACAATTGTCACCACCCCAAATCTCTCCCGTGGGTGTCGTACAAAGCGGCTAAGGATAAAAGAGGAATGGTCACCAGCGTTCCTCTTATACCACCTAGCAATATGTACTGAGACTTTTGTGCCCGATAAATGGCAATAGACTCGCCACCTATTACATGGGACCTAACATAATTGGCGAAACGTGGGTGCTAGTTAACCTCTGCCTACCCCTTTGGGGATTTAGGCGTGATTTATGTATGTATTATTATACATTTAAGTTACAAAATTGACTATTATGTGCAACCCATTTATCACTATTATTGAAATATAATAAAACTATCAGCAAAAAAAATATTGAAATATCCATGTCCCACCTACATTGTAGAAACTGTTAAGTCTCAGGTAAGATTATATTGATTAAATAGTGTCACTGTTTTATGTTGTACAGGCGTATCTTGAACTCATAAATATAATTAAAAACATTTTTTTTTCTAATTTAGGCCAAAATAAGGCTAAATAATATATAACATGTTTAGTTTGTGACGAATCAGATCATTTTCCTATAAACTCTTTCATAAAAATTAGGATTATCACGTTGTTTTTCCTTATACCGAAGTATTTTTTTTATTTTTAATTAGTTTTGAGAGTATTTTATCAAAAGAGATAAGAAATCACAATATTTTTTTTTTAAATACAAAAATCAGTTCTGGCTGGTAACGTGTACATCGGTTTTGAAAAACGCCCAGCTACCTAAAGTAACACATTTTCACTATTTTGCAGTAAAATAGTAGGCAATAATCAATTAATAGTTATTTGTTGTACGTGAGTGCAAAGTTGTTTTTTAACCGCGTGCTCAATTTTGATGACCGAGCTAGCGAAGGATTCTAAAATTGAATCACGAGCGTAGCGAGTGATTCAATTTCGAGTGAATCCTGAGCGATAGCGAGGGAATCAAAAGAGCACAAGGTGAAAAATCTTTGCACTCCAGTGCAACACGTAACTTTTCATCCCCCCCAACGAGGAAATTGCAAAATACAAAAAAAAAAAATACAATCACAACAGTTTCTGTTTTCACCCAGAAACTTCCACAACAAGAAACACCCACAACATTCACACCCATCCACTCAGACACACCCAAAAAACACCCATTCACCCAGAAACACCCACAAAACACCCATTCACTCAGAAAAACACACAAAACACCCATTCACCCAGAAACACCCACAAAACACCCATTTACCCAGAAACACCCAAAAAACACCCATTCACCCAGAAACACACACAAAACACTAATTCACCCAGAAACACCCATTCATCCAGAAACACCCACAAAACACCCAGAAACACCCACAAAACACCCATTCACCCAGAAACATCCACAAAATACCCATTCACCCAGAAACACCCACAAAACACCGATTAACCCAGAAACACCCACAAAACACCCATTCACCCAGAAACACCTACAAAACACCCGATCACACCCAAAAGCACTCAATCACCCAGAAACACCCACAAATCACCTAATCACACCCAAAAAAAAACCCAATCACCCAGAAACACCCACAATACTCACCCATCCATTCAGACACACCCACAAAAACCCATTCACCCAGACACACCAACAAAACACCCATTCACCTAGACACACCTTCAAAACACCCATTCACCGAGACACACCTCCAACAGCCACCCATCCACTCAGCCACACCCGCAACATTCATCCAGACACACCTGTAAGTCCCTAATAAAAATTACCGTCCCTAATGGAGTTCCGAGACGGTCAATCAGCTTGAGTCAAGCACGTTGATTTTCTGTATGTTTTTGTTCCGTTGCTAGCGTAAACAAACCAAACAGACCTAAAAAGCTTTTAAATGCTTGACTCAAGCATCCAGCAAGCATTGTAGACGATCAAAATGTTTAAAGCAAGATTGACGATTGACCGTCACGGAACTCCTAGGTTTTAACTTTGTGACGTGAAAAGAAAATGGCGCGCGCAAAGCAAATTACAAAAAAGTACACCAAGAAGGTTCCGAGTCTGAGTTTTTAACAAATTAAAATAGGTTGCATGATAAATTCGGCTCCATGGAGGTAGAAATAAATATGTATAATGATGTTTTGAATTCACAAACTCATTGCACACGATGTTCTAAATTCAAATTTACTTTAACCTCTAGAGGATAAAAACGGCTTTTGCACTCAGATATCGAAGAGCAAAAACGCTTTTTCCGAGATGGTGGGATGAAAACAAAATTTGTTTCTCCAAGTTCGTTGTTGTTTACAAGAATTTCAGTCATCTCTGTTCATTGCTCTCCAGTGAAGTCTACGTTTTCTTACCCCCACACACTTCCACTTCATCTTCTTTTAAGCCGACCCTTTGCCTTTTAAGGTATCTACGATCCTTTAGTAAAAATACACACAAATTATGCCCGTACCGCACAAAATGCCAAAACTGTCGCAAAGAACTGCCAGAAATAAAACACCGTCCAGTTATTTCGAACAAGGTTCGATTTCAACATTCACCTTTCACCGGATTCCTGAAAATGTTTTATTCGTTTCGCGTATTTCCACTTCCAGTCAATTGGATTTATGCGTTTTTTTCGTTTCCGATGCGTTAAATCGCACGGTTAGCGCGTTCCACTGCTCTTTTCGTGTGATAGGATATTTAAGGCACCATGGAGTGTTCTAAAATATAACTACCTACTGTTGCCGACTGATATTTTTAGTATATCAATCCTTTTTGATATTATTTCCGTTTACTTTTTAATTAATTTTTTATAGCCCTGTGGTGACGGCAGAGTAGAATACAATCGTCACCTCCCCAAATCTCTCCCGTGGGTGTCTTCGTGGCTGTCTACAAGGCGACAAAGGATAAATCAGTGATGAGGAATGGGCAGCAGCGTTCCTCTTATACCACCTAGCAATGTACTGCGACTTTTGTGCCCGATAAATGGCAATAGGCTGGCTACCTATGGCCACATGGGACTTGAACGATTTGGCAAAACGTGCAATGGGTGCTAGTTCCCCTCTGCCTAATCCTTCGTGATTTATGTAAGTATGTATGTACGTACTTTTTAATATTTTTTGATACTCGTTTTGTTTTTTAATACTTGTCAATTCTATTTGTTACGTTTCTCGTTAATACGGTCCCCTGGCAGAAGTTTGAAAGATTCTCTGTAGAATTTGCCACCTGCGACCTAACTCTGCAAGCCGATTGCAATCGTCTTATGCCCGTTTTCACCATCAATCCCTAAACAGTTCCCTAAGTAGGTATCCCCTAAGCAAAGTGATCCCCTAAACAGCCCCTTTACTTAAATTCGTTTTCACCAAGCTTTTTAGGGGTTGCCTAACTAAGTGACAGACTAGTGGTGGCAAACACCGTTATTTCTATTGAAATAAACTTTTAGGTGGAATATTTTTATTAATTAACTATAATACAATAAGTAAAAATATTGGAAACTATTTATAAAGTAAATTAAATCTTTAAATGATTTATTCCCTCTATTTTATACATTTTATAGCATATTTGTAAGACCGTATTGCATGTTCCTTGGTCTCTTAGTAAGTTCTCTATTACCTGTGTATCATAGCAACGCTTGTTTATATCGATTATTGTCAGTTCTTGTATGTAACTGTCACTTAATTATTAGGGGGCCGAAAATCGCCCCGCAATCTTTAGGGGCCCTAGGCCTTTGCCCTAACCCTTAGGCGTTAAGAGTCACCTGTGTGTTGGTGAAACGAAAAATTTCATTAAGTGCCACCTAAAACTAGTTAGGGGTCCCTTAAAATTTAGGTATTGATGGTGAAAACGGGCATTAGTCTACCAGTCACTCTCACTCATTAGGTATGATAGCAACGTTTGAGAGAAATGGCAACACAAAACCCATTAATTTAAGGAGTAGCCCCTCAGTTCGTCTACATCGTTTACAACTACTGTCGCGGGAACACATCGCGTAAACATAGAATTGATCGGCAAAATGATCAAATGATATGGTATACAATAACAACAAAATGTTTACCTAATAGGTCGTAATACTGATGTGAATAATAGTAGATTATGTACCAAAGGCGATAAAAATAACGAATGTCTCAGATCACAAGTATTTGACTTATAAATATGCGTTCTGAGGTTTCATTTTCATCACCCGAGGTAAGTTCATAATTTTATGTCACCCCCTGACCAGGAAGTGGGATTTTCCGAACGCGTCGCTACATACAGACAGCGAAGAGTAATGGGCAGCAACATTCCTCTCATACACATAGACATAATTATGGCAATAGGCTCGCCACCTATTACATGGGACCTAACTTAATTAGCGAAAGGTGAGTGTTGATTCACCTCTGCCTACCCCTTCGGAGATATAGGCGTGATGTAAGTTTGTATGTAGCTACAAAAATTAAATGTATCAGAAAAGTTATTAACTAGATATAATACACTGCCTACATATTGACTATACTCGTACGCATAAACTTTTCGCAAGTAATCAGCAAGATATAGTATACTGCCAACATATTGACTATACTCGAACGCATTAACTTTTTGGAACACCAATCAATTTCGATAGACCCGCGGCCGATAATCCTTCATAATACGCAATACTTTCCCGTGATTCAATACCTTTATCAAGAACATTTAAGTCGACTTGTTGTAACACCACGTAATATTCTCTTATATTTGCACTAAGCATATGAAATGCTGCACTCAGAGACGTCAATTAATGACAATTCAAAAATAGTGGTATATTCTCGCCAGGTCTATGGTCTGGATTTAAATGATTTTTTTGACGTTAAGTGCTCATTAGAGTTTTTGACGACGCTGAGTGCGGCCGGAACATCTTGTGATACATCTTGGTGACACATCTTGAACGTTTTGTCTGCATAGACTTATGTCTATGAGAGATATAGTGATATTACGTCCATTCTTCTCTTCTTCCGGTCTAACTGGGGTCGGCGCAGTATGTTTCCTCTTCCATTCATATCGGTCAAACGCCATCCACTCCCTTTTGGTTCATGTCATCCAACACACCGGAAAGGCGTGATGAATGAATGTATAGAAAAGAGACGGAAAGGACCATTTCGAGAGATCGATGAACGAAGATAGTGAATGGGGTGACATCATTCCAATTCATACTGCTCAATGTTATGGCTTAGTTTTTAGAGCCGGCCGCCTGCCTGACACTTATCTTCTTTGGGTATGCTGTTGAGTTGGTTTGGCCTCCACATTTCAGTTGCCCTAAGGTGCTTATTGATCTACACCGGGCAATATACCTTAGTCGGCTTTTACAACACCCCTGAGATGAGTCGGGGCTGGCACGTTCTTCGTTAATTTTTTTAGTTAATCTTCTTCTTCTCCCTGCCCTGTTCCCAGTCTATCTGGGGTCGGCGCAGTGTTTCCTCTTCCATTCATATCGGTCAGACCTCATCAAGCCATCCACTCCCTTTTGATTAATATCATCCATCACACCGTAAAGGTGCTAATTTTTTTAGTTAACAATAGTAGGTAAAATAGTAGTAAATCCTCTTTAAAAGTGTTGAATAATTGAATCGCCTTAACACACACAATGAAATAGAACTAGACCCTACTCAAGCAAAAGTACGTTATGAGATAAAAATTCGTTCATCAGAACAATCAGCATTAGCTTAGATACAAATGGAGCCTGAACTTAACCTAGATGAGGCCAGACGAGGGTTTGTGGCCTTGGAATTAATTACTTAATCCCGATTAATTATTGTCAGTCAAATATTTGCTTTAGCAGAGTAATTTGGAACGACATCGCTCGATTCATTGTCGCTATGAGGAATTTCTAGTTCGTGTGATAATCTGTTCCAGTGTTGGTATTTGTCATCAGCATTATGTATCATCTGCCTTGTTCCCTGTACGGTGGGTGTTGTGTGTATCCTCTTTAATTCATATCAGTCAGAGGATGAGTCATCTACTTCCTTTTAATTCCTATCGTCTATCACACCTGAAAATGTCGAAAGATCAAATTCGTAGTTCCAGGTAGGTGCTTTTGTTCCGGGTGCTTTATATTAAGCTTTTAGTTAGACTCTATGTTTTTCCTGGGCTTTCCCTGTTAATTTTCTCCATTTTCTTTGAACATAATAGAAAACCTGTGTCAGATACTCTATTTTCTATGTAATAAAACCATCTGGAATCTCTATTTCCATTGTAGTCATTATGTATTCTTTCAAGCCAAATTTTCTTCTAACGTTATTCTATAGTTGGTTGCTCACCCTTAATACAGTAATGCTTCGTAAAGCTCTTGATTTTCTACTGCATTTTTTCTGGTTACTTATGTCTTTTGGCAGAAGAGATCTTCTCCTTAAAAACTAATCCCTCTGTGTAATTTCAATTTGTGCAATCATCATTATGTTATATCGAGCTTAATTATTTGTGCCTCGAAGAACAAAAACAACAACTAATCATTTTCCTTGTTTTATATTGAAATGTTACGTATTGAAAAAAAATTGTTCAACAACAATTTTGTATTAATTACGCCACAACTTTGCCTAAATCATGGAGGTCGGAACAATTTACGATATAATTATATTAAAAGCGTCATTACTGTTGCTAATAAATCATTCGATTGACAGCCTTTCATAATTGGTTTCTGATATAATTAGCTTAGAACCAATTTTGTTGATTCCCTAAATTCTTTCCCAAGCAAACAATTTAACAGGCCTTGACCTGTTATTCAAAACAGGCAGCGGAAAGTTTGAATCAGAATTTCTTTGAAATCTAATAAATCTTTGAGAATATACAGAATGTATATATTATATCCAGGCCTTGCTAAGCTAATGTTGTTCAGCGTTATCACTCTATTCATTAGGTCCAGTATTGATTTAGTTTTTATGTTAATCGTCACTTTCGTACTTTATGATGATTGACTATTTATCGATACTGTGTAGCGTGTAGAAAGCCGCTATACATTTAAGGTAGTAAAAGAAAAACTAAAGCTATGTAGTATGGACATAACTTTGATAACTGTCTTACCTATATGCCTATCCAAAAATTATGTGTAGATGTGATTCTATTTTCGAAAAACAATCGGCTTTATCGTCTTGTTCCGCCTAGGAATGACAGTTCAAGGATTTGTATAAAGAAAATAAATCATTCGACAAATTTAATTAGAGTTCGGGTCCTAATGACAATTTCTAGAGCAAAACAAACCACATTACTACCCCCGTATAGTTCTGAAAGTTGTCAATACTGATTTGTAACGATATTTTGATTACGTTTTCCATTTAGACATCACTTGCTTATTTATTCAGAAGGCAAAGTAGGACCGACCCCGGCAATCTTAAAGTGGATTATGCGCATTACGATTTCATTGCGGAACATTCCTGGGATTTTCCTTTATAAAAGCAATATCAGAAACATGTGAAAAATTACCTTCGACTCTGCTCGCTTTTTCTAGAAAGAGAATACAATAGCCACCCACCATAACCCTTGCTTTGGAAATAGATCAAGCAGGCTTATTGCTTAACGATATCCATCATCGAAAACTACCATTGTGTCACTTGTACCTACTCGAAGCTTCAACGACAGTGACAGGGCGATAGTTTTAGGTAGTAAATATCGTTTGGATAACTCATGTTAGGCCCACAGCTGTCTTGTCCTTTCTAACAGTAATAAATATCGTTTGATAACTCATGTTGGACCTACAGCTGTTTTGTCCATTCAAACGAGCCTGTCTTGTAGTATATAAACGTTAATCTTTTTCCTGCCTTTATCCCGATATAGGCAGGATATTTTCTTTTTCCACTCCTCTCTACCTTTCCCAATTTTTCATCCTCTCTTTCACTTTCCTTTTACACCATCCATCTATCTCTTGTTTGGTCTTCCTCTCCTTCTACATCTTTTCAACTTTCTTCTGCCAACATAGATTATAATAAATAAGATAGATATAATAAAGAATAATAAAGACATGACAACGCAACGATGACAATCATTCGAACTTGATTTGTAGCGCTAAATGAATGAAATGAATATGCATATTATTCTTATCAATGCAAGGCAATAAATCAATGAACTAAAAACATCCTCTCCAACGGCGGGGCTTTATTACGGCAAATTGAATTAATTTCACTCTGATCACAGTTATAAATCACACTTTATGCGAGCAAGTCGGCCGTTTCGTGGTTCACACAAAATCGGGTGATATTTCTTTTGATTGTTATAGGCGTTATTTATGTCTAATTCCTGATATAATGGTTTTGATTCGCAAATTCTTGAACAATGTTCATAAATACTTATTGACCTTTACCCTTTCTGTTAATAATTAAGGGAGGTGTTTCTGTTGACATTATATCATCATCATCATCGTCATCAGTTGTTCAGACTGCAGACACACTGCTATCATAACTGCCGGTCTTAAGACGTCTGCTTCTAACAGCTGCCTGGGGCTAAAACACGTAGTTAATCCGCTTGGTATCTTAAACTTTTTAATATCTTAACAATCTTGTCACGGAATTGGAATATTTTTGGGAAATGAAGAAAAGAATTATATAATAGTTTCATAATACCTAACCCTCAGATTATCTTACCTCAGTTAATACATACAAAAATCACGCCTATATCTCCGAAGGGGTAGGCAAAGGAGAGTTTACACCCACGTTTCGCCAATTAGGTTAGGTCTCATGTGGTGAGCCTATTGCTATCTATCGGGCACGTAAACCGCAGTATATTGCTAGGTGTATAGGGAACACTCCTGCCCATTACTCATCGCTGGCTTTACCCCCTTTTACAACACCGAGAGATGGGGTGGTGACTATTGTATGCTGCTCTGCCGTCACCACACGGCTAACCAGTCTAACCACTTAAGTTAATACATTTTCTTACACCATGCTTTCTTCTACCACAACAGCTTTAAAAGCAGTTCAAAACGTACAAAGAGACTGGTCCCAATTATTTCAACCAAAAACTTTTCCCATTACATTCCATGTTATTGCTTACTCATTATTTGTTTCTCGCCTTACCTTCATATTTCAGAACTTTTCCAGGGCTTAAGAGGGCATGTCTCGGCAACCTACAATAAAACCTAAGGAGCTGCTGTGAATTTAAATAAGGTTTTTTATTAAACTCTCACCTCCAAGCCCCACCCGCGCGTGACCAGTAGAGGGTGATATAAAATACTTTCACAAACCATTCGTATTTTATTCAAAATGTGGGAAGCGTCTGGCTACGTTGATAGGAAGCGATAATAACCAATGGTTAAAGTTATGACCCATTCTCCCTATATTTTTCCATTCACAGGGACGGCTGAGCGATAACAACAATGGTTTCAGTTATGAGCCATTCTCCCTATATTTTTCCATGCATAGGGACGGCTAAGGGATAACAACCAATGGTTAAGGTTATTATGACCCCTTTTCCCTATAATTTTCATCTATAGGGACGGCCTGTGCCCCAGCAGTGGGGTTAGTAAAGGGCTGGTGATGATGATGATGATATGGAACGAATGGTGATTGTCACAATGTCAATGTTCTTTCCATAGTTAAAGTATTGCAATAGTTATATAGTATCGGTGAGATCTGTACAAATACAAAGACACAAGAACATAGGTATATAATATCTGTTTCTAATTCCCCCACTCCACTCTTCGTTTCACAAAGGTGTCATACGAGGCGACTAAGGTAAATATATCTTAATTACAAAATTGACAACGGCGTGTCTTGACTGAGATTTAATGATACCAATAATAATTGGATGGTAATAGGATCGGGTAGTGATACCTAGACTGAACCTAATATTATTGTCTAATAAGTACCTAAATGGTACTTACGTTTTACTAAAACGTATGTATATACCTAGATCCCATGCTGGCCTGGGAGCGAAAATATAACGTATACCATGCCAGCCTCGACTCATCCCATGGGTGTCGTAAAAGTCGACTAAGGGAGATTGCCCGGTGTAACTAATCAGCACTTACTCTTATTTAGTTTAGTAATAGAAAGTAAGCAGAGGGTAAGAAAAGTAGTAAACAGCTGTTGATAGGCGTAATAAAATAGAGAAATAAAAGCAATACATTCGAATAATTGCGGACCAAGTAATAGAAAGGCGACAAACAAAAATAAGTCGTGTTCTTATATCGAATAATAAAAAATACACACATACATAAATCACGCTTATATCCCCGAAGAGGTAGGCAGAGGTGAACTACCACCCACGTTTCGCCAATTATGTTAGGTCCCATGTAATAGGTGGCGAGCTTATTGCCATATATAGAGCACAAAAGTGTCGCAGTACATTGCTAGGTGGTATAAGAGGAACGCTGCTGCCCATTCCTCATCACTGATTTATCCTTAGTCGCCTTGTACGACACCCACGGGACAGATTTGGGGTGGTGACAATTGTATTCTACTCTGCCGTCACCACACGGCCAAAATGACTATGGTATATTATTTATTACGAATTTCATTACCGTTTCTTGGAAAAGCTAGCTGTGAAAATATAGGCGACTATTGTGCAGTTCTATCTTTTGTTTTGTCTTCTCTGTATTGTTTCTTGGGTAATAAAGAGTATTTTGTATTGTGTGGGCCGGTCCAAACAGCAGAAAGGGGAAACATTTAGCTTATCCTAGATTTCAACATAATACTTTGTTAATTTAATGGTGCTTAAACGGATCATAGCCATGTAGCGGTGAAAATTGGAACTAAATTATTGAGATGCTGTTGTTTTGTCGCCTGTATGAATTAGTCAAACCTATTTAGGTAAAGAATTTACATTATTATAACAACTGTTAAATTTTATGAACCATTTTTATTTTTTACTTTTAATATGCACATTTTATTTTAGTAGGGCCTGTTTCACAATTGACAAGTAAGTTTTAAGTAGCTTACGTCGCTGATCATTTGACAGTTATAGAAAATATAAATGTCAATTTAACTGCCAAGTAAACTACTTAGAACTTACTTGTCGATTGTGAAACAGGCCCTAAGTAGTAGTTAGAAACATTATTCTAATATCTGACAGCTTCTGGAAATGGCTGAATACATTTGTGTTTAACGATAATTAATAATAAAAGATCACTCAATAGGGAAAACGTACTCGGATATCACCCAGAATGTCAGGGAAGCTTTTTATATTTCTTTTAATTCACCTTTTGTGTTAACAGAAAATTAAACATTTCCTTTTGAATTTCTATTTAAAAAGAAAGCGTAAAGCACTCTACTGAAGTTTTAAATTGCTTTGTATTTTTTCTCATGTATTTGTCCTTGTACGAGTTCACCTCTCTTCAGGTCATAGTCTTTAAAAAAAAAATATATTTTGATATTTTTTTTAAATTACAGTATTTTGTTAAAAACTATGATAGTTTT
This sequence comes from Cataclysta lemnata, assembly GCA_963931975.1. Taxonomy (NCBI): domain Eukaryota; kingdom Metazoa; phylum Arthropoda; class Insecta; order Lepidoptera; family Crambidae; genus Cataclysta; species Cataclysta lemnata. The sequence goes on from OZ008348.1 coordinate 15,341,690, forward strand.
TTGAGACGAAAGTATTTCATGGATCCACCGTGCGGGTCCCGGGTCCATAGTGTGGCAGAGAGGGAAGTCAGCGGCAGCACTTGGGACTTGTGACCCCAGTGTAGGTTTACTTAGCTTTGAACATGTCTCGATTAAAATGTTGAGGAATGGGCAGCAGCGTTCCTCTCATACCGTACCGTACTGCGACTTTTGTGCCCGTTAAATGGCAATAGGCTCGCTACCATTACATGGGATTTAACATAATTGACGAAACGTCGGTGCTAGTTCACCTCAGCCTACCCATTCGGGGATACAGGCGTGATTTATGTATGTATGTCGAGTGATATAAAAAGTCTTTCTCTATTGTTGCTGGCAGTTAACATTTTGTAAGAACCTTAACAAGGCGTATTAATAATAAATGAGGTGTTCAGCAGAAATTAGTTATTCATTCAGTTACAAACTAGATCCTCGGTAATATAATATTCAAAGATGTATTATTATGATCCTTATTATGTTTAGTATCTTCATCAAAGGAGTTGGCAGGTGCAGAAGCTCAACAATGAGGGAATTTATTACAATAAATTTAGAGAGATTTTGTTTACAAGGAACATACTGGAGTATGTATAATAGGCCAACGAAAATTCACAGATCCTAGATGCTATAATAATAGAAAAACCTTACCAAATCCTAGAGCAGTATGAAAGTATTTTTATGTTCATGGTAGGCTAAAGATAATTATTAGTACCCATGTTTCACCTATTATTTTTTATTTTTCTGCAAGCCTATTCGCATCCATCAGCCACGTCAATCGCTGTAAAGTATATTCCTATAGGATAAGAGAACCGCTGCTGCCCATTCGTCATCACTGTTTTAATTCTTTTTAGTCGCCTTGTACCAAAAATAGGCGTGTTTTATGTTGATTTTGATCATTGGAACGAAAAAATGTAGAGGACTGTAGTGGACTGTATATTTTAAAGCTGATTTCATAAATTTATCGTAAAATAATACTGGTTCGGATCAGTGAAAAATGTGTAATCCACTACAGTCCCCTACATTTTTTGGTCCTTCGACTTAAACTTCGCTTTTTTATAACTACTAATTACAATAAATTAATATCATGTTTTACACAGAATTCAAACCTTCTAAGCTATAAGTCTTGTTTTCTTAGTTGTCAAACGTCTGTATGTCTTCGGAGAACAAGTAATTTCTACAGCTCTTCAGTATTTTCACGTTGTTATTTCATAGCACGTACAATATTAGAACTTGTTGCAAAAAATTGCTACTTTGTCAACTGTTAGCTCATTGGCTTGTAGAGTAATATTTTCTTATAAAAGTGTTTTTATGTTCATAATTTTGCAATGGCATTTCTCCCTCTTTTTGTTTACTAGTCTGGAAGAGACAAAATAACGTAGAATATGCCCGTAAAAACTGGTCTTCCATGCTGGCGAAAAAATAACGTAGGCCAGCCCCGACTCATCCCTTGGGTGTCGTAAAAGTCGCTAAGGGAGATTACCCGGTGTAGACCAACAAGCACCTTGGGGCACCCGAATGGCGGAGGGCAAATCACCACTATCAGCATACCCAAAGAGAGTTAGTGTCAGGCATGCGGCCGGCTGTTAAACCTAAGCCAAAATTTTGAGCACTATGGATGGGAATGGTGTCATTCCAATCACTCTCTTCGTTCATCGGTCTCTCGACATGGTCAGTTCCGTCTCTTTTCTAAACTTTTAATTATCACTAGCACCATTCCGGTGGGACTGATGATATTAATCAAAATACAGTGGATGGCTCTATGACATCTAACCGATATCAATGGCAGAGAAAACGCCGTCAACCCGAGATAGACTGGGAACAGAACAGGAAGATTTTTATTCTGTCGGTAAAAGTTGTTACATTTCAGTACGTAGGTATTTATGTATCAGCTAATGCTTTAGCCAAAATCTTTACCTCCGAAAAAGAACTCTTGTTACTAACCTAATGATCAGACGAAATACTAAGATGATATAAATTGCGTTCCGTGATGGAAGCAATAATTGTATTAATCCAACTTGCTGTGTTCAACTTTTACTGGCAACACCCAACTGATTACGTACCTACTACACGGGATTGCGGGAATCCCGCGTGCCAGATAACGCAATATTCAGAATTATCCGCTGAGAACACTATGTGAGATTGCTTATTGATAGCTGGGCTTCGAGCAGATCTTTAGGGCAAACTAGGCATGTACCTAGGGGCGCGAGGGCAGAATTGTAAAAATAAATAAATATTATTATAGCTTAACATTAATTACGCCAGTACCCAACTACCGCACTCAGAGACGTCAATTAACTTTGATGAGTACTTAATGTCAAAATAATTCATTTAAATCCAGACCTTAGACCCGGCAAGAATAGCGACTAGTTTTGCATTGTAATTTTTTGACATTAAGCACTAATTATCGTTATTTGACGTCTCTGAGTGCGGCAGTAAGCCATCTACTTACCCAAAAAACCTATTATTTTTGCTTCAATATATTAAAATAATAATAAGATTTATTTTTAATATAGTGGGGCGCCGATGAAATATGCTTGCGTCAAATAGCAGCGGTCAGCGGTGGCGGGAGCGGGCAGTTGTAACGTAGGTAACTTAAGGACACTATTCAAACCTGCATCGCGGTCAACGTTTGTTCGGGTGGGTTCGCCACCGCCACCGTCCCGCCACCGCTGCTATTTGAGTGAGGCTTAATCCGCCTCTGGCTCCGAGAATTATTAGTCTGGGGGCTATGGTGAGATGAAGTGGGAGTAACCTTTGAGGGATTACTTAGTTTTCAAACGAAGCTATTGAGTACGTGTTCCAACTTGAGCTAGCTAATGCGTCAGGTGTCTGGGGGTTTGTTGTGAACTCTAAAGACGGTTCAAACGCTGCGATTAAAGCAAGAGAGCGCTGTATACAGATAGTGATGTTTTAATTTCACAACCGTATCACGATTCAAAAGTTTGATTCGTATCAATGCTGTATTATACTACCTTCTTTTATATTAGCCTGTAAGATCCCACTGCTGGGCAATTATGTATCAATACTTTAAACTACCTATTTTTTTTATTAGCTTATAAGATCCTCCTAAGATCCTGGGCATAGGCCTCTTCCGCAACCCTCCATCTCAAAAATAAAAGATAGAAAAAATTTGAAACGTTATTATTGCCCGGATGCGAGAATCGAACCAGCGCACTCTGTAATCCGCGGAGATTATATACCTTCTTTGTAAACATTTTCTAACATTTATATAATCATCAAATAAATATAAAATCACAGGTAATTAAACAACCACGAGGAATATGTTCATTTTACAAATATTATGCAAATGGACAGCGATTAGGTACGATTTTCGACAAAACCGGTCGTATAAATAGTTAATATATTAGATTACTATTACTACACTGTGAAGATAAGCTACATTTAGTTATTAATAAACATCATAAGTTCTGTTTTTATTCCCTTCCCTGACGATAACCCCAAATGTTCCAGCTTACAATTATTAATCAGTTTACCAACTAAAAACATTTGCTATTCCATAAATAACAAATGCCGATTTCAAAGGACTATCCCACGCAAAAGGGCACATTAGTACGATACCCTGAAACCGGCGTATCAGGAAGTATAAATGTTAATATGGAAATCTTGTAGGCGGTATCGTTATATAAAATGTAAGAGCTGTCCCTCGGTGAAATTGCGAGTAATGGCAGTTATGAAGCTTCTAGAAACGATCAATATTTTTGCTCTCTTTGTATCAATTGTTTTTTATATAAATACATAATTGTTTTTTTTTACACTCACACCTATCATCTAGCCCAAAGTAAGTAGCCTAAGCACTTGTGTTATGGATACTAGATGACGGACATATTTTTAATAGAATTATGTATATAAATGTTGAAAATATACTACATAAACATTTACACAACCATGACTCGGGAACAAACATTTATGGTCATCACAAAGTTTGCCATAAATGTTTGTGGCCGTGTGGTGACGGCAGAGTAGAATACAATTGTCACCACCCCAAATCTCTCCCGTGGGTGTCGTACAAGGCGACTAAGGATAAACCAGTGATGAGGAATGTGCAGCAGCGTTCCTCTTATACCTACCACTTAGCAAAGTACTGCGACTTTTGTGCCCGATAAATGGCAATAGGCTCGCCACCTATTACATGGGACCTAACATAACTGGTGAAACGTGGGTGCTAGTTCACCTCTGCCTACCCCTTCGGGGATATAGGCGTGAATTATGTATGTATGTGTACAAAGTTTGCCCCTACCAGGATTCGAACCCGGGACCTCTTGGCCAATACCCAGCGATCTGAGTATTCGAACAAGGCGGCCGTACATAAATCACGCCCATATCTCCGAAGGGGTAGGCAGAGGTGAAATAGCACCCACGTTTCGCCAATCATGTCAGGTCCCATGTAATAGGTGGCGAGCCTATTGCCGTTTATCGGGCACACAAATAGCAGTACATAGGTGATATAAGAGGAATGCTGCTGCCCATTCGCTGATTTATCTTTACAATATACTATAATAAATAACCACCCTTATTCATGGACAATACTTGAGTGACAAAACGCATTGAGAAATGTCTTACTTCGCACAGTGTTGCTTCTTTTATACAAGTATTGTTGGTGAATACGGGTGTAATTAAATAAATATATTTTGTAATAAATTCTGCCCTTCGCTTAATAAAAAGTAAACATTACCTACACAGTTGGCAAAATGGGGTGTGAAACACCACTGCTAACCCTTTGGGGATAAACAGCGTGATTTACGTATGTGATTCTCGATTGGCCAAAAAACAGAATATACATTGTATGCAAATTTTGAGAACGTTATTTAATGGTTTGCGTCATTTACGTTATTGGAAATGTTCTTGTCAGATGTGCGTATGGCATTTTCATTATGAAATACTCGAGATATACATAGTGGGAAGATATAGTAGACCGACGCTGATATTGTATAAATACGGGGATATAGGCGTGATTTCTGTATGTCTGTTTTTCTTACCCGGGTTTGCCCCCACTACTTAGAACGCAAAACAAATATCTGACGACGACATTACTTAATGATTAAACGAACTTACCTGTAAGTGAAGTTCTATCATAATTAAGCGAGCTGTTTCGTCCGAAAGATTAGCATACCTAAGAAAAATATACATTATTATTATTTACATGTAGTAACACGGCACCGTGTAGCCAATGCGCACTGATTAGTTTAGATGTAGGTAGGTATAATTTATTTTTTATTTTTTTTGGCGGTAGGTTGTGGTTACCTGTTAACGGGCCACAAGTTCGTATCTCATTCAGTTGAGAGAAGCTGTTTGTTTCAATGATATTTCACATTAGGGGGAGTAATGGGTCGGGTGGGTTGTATGCTAATCTTTCGGACGAAACAGCTCGCATAATTATGATAGAACTTCACTTACAGGTAAGTTCGTTTAATCATTAATTATGCTTACTGTTTCGTCCTCAGATTAGCATACCTAAGAAAAATATACATTATTATTATTTACATGTAGACTTTGAGAGATTTGTGAAATATCATTATAAAAGAAAACTTTTTTTTTTTAATCTGAATAGTTTTTATTTATTAACAATAATTTTTCAGAATCAGATATCTCTTATAATTAGAAAAGATCATAACATTCATCATGAATCAATCAGTCTTATAAGTAATTATTTATTTTGTAAGCAATCATTGATTATTGACCTACCGAATGCAGCTTGATCACATTCGTCACTAATACTTCTATTATAATATATACCAAAAGTATTAGAAGAGCCGCTCCAACCAGCAGTTTTTCTAATTATATCTAGATTTATGCCTAGTTGGTGTGCTCTGGATGTAGCAGCATGCCTTGTACTGTGCGCTGTGAAGACCGATACGTCTATACCGCACTCCTTTAATGTATTCTTGACCCATCTACTAAGAGTTTGTGCTGTAACTGCTTTGTGAGGTTTTTTGAAACTCACAAATAATAAGGTATGTTTATTCCGTAACGATTCAGTGACACTAAGGTAACTTATCAAAGTTTTTACGGGACAAATACTAGGTTTTTGTGAGAATATCGGTAATACAAGTGTAGGTTGTAATGATCCGATACGGGAAGTTTTTATGTGGTCTGGAATTTTAATAATTATTTTATCCGGTAAATGTTCTATATTTCTTATGTCTATTTTTGAAAAGGTTTGTAATCTATGAGCAGTTACAAGCGCTAATAGGGTGATCAATTTCTTTGATATTTTTTCTAAATTCAACTGCTCATTAGGATACCAAGTAGCTAATACATCCAGAACCACAGAAGTATTCCAAGTAATGTTATATTTAGGTAAGGGCGGACGAAGTCTAAACACACCCTTAAAAAATCTGTTAATCCTTTCATCTTTACTGATGTGAGACCCAAGTATTAAAGATAAAGATGATCTACAGCTATTTAGAGTACCATATTGACACCCAGAATCGTATAATTCTGTTAGGAAGGAAATCACAATAGGTATAGGTGATTCTAGAATATTAATTTTATTACGATCACAAAAATAATGCCATTTTCTAAGACACGAATCATACTGCTTAATTGAGTTTTCAGATAGTGAAGCCAGCATTATTTGAATAGATGTTGGTGGTACTCCGCGTCTCAGTAGCGATTTCCGCATAAGAGCCCGGCAACCAGGGTAATGTTGTGTTGCACCGTACGGTTGCTGTAATGAGAATTAATTAACTTTGAAGAAGGCTTAAAAACTATAGGCTTAGATATTAATAGGCTGCAGAATAAGGGATACCAAGGCTGCGAAGCCCAAAGAGGTACTACCAGTATACCCGTAGCTTTGTCCCTTATAATTTTTTTAATTGCTTTTAATATCAATATAAACGGTGGAAAAGCATAGAAAAATATTTTCGTCCATGGCAATGTAAAGGCATCTATAGCAAAGGCATCGGGATCTGGGTACCGTGAAATGTATTTGGTACATTTTTTATTGATACGACTAGCGAAAATATCTATTTCTGGAATTCCAAATATGTTAACAATTTTTTTATAAGCTGTGATGTTTAGTTCCCACTCAATATCAGGATGAATTTTTCGAGACTCGGCATCTGCCGTAATATTTTCGGAAGATTTAATGTAAGAAGCGAATACTATTATTCTTCTAGACTCGCACCATATTGCCATAAATTCCTAGTTACACTAGTGAGGTGAGGATACTGCACACCCCCCATAGATTAATGTATGCAATTGCCGTTGTATTATCAATACGAAGAAGTATCTGACAGTTTTTCATTGAATGTGCAAAAACTTTTAAGCTAAAGAACGCGGCAAGAATTTCTAAATAATTTATATGATTCGACCGTTCCGCCTCTGTCCATAAACCACTTGCAGTATCCTCTCCGCACGCTGCTCCCCACCCCGTAGTCGAAGCATCGCTATAAATTTCTGCGCAATATTCATCATATTTTATCTTGCAATGTGGATTGACCATGGTTTGTGACCACCATTCAAAATCTGACAGTAAGGATATAGGTATATTCATATACTTTTCGTAATTATCAGGATCCTCCTTTAAATTTAAATATTTGCATCTTTCAAAGTTTTTAGTGTACAATCGGCCGTATTCTACGGCAGGACACGCGGAATTAAGCAGACCGACCAAACTTGCGAAATCTCGAATTTTACAGCGACGCAAAGAAGTAAAACGGTTTATTTCATTTTTAATTTTGTTAATTTTATCCATTGGTAATGTGATTATAAACTTTTCTGTGTCTATTATATAACCTAAAAATCTGCATTTTTACTAGGAATTAAATTACTTTTGGCTGTGTAAATTACAAATCCTAATGAGGTAAGTAGCTGTCTGGTTACATAGATATTATTGGCACATTTAGAGTAACTACTATCCACTAAAAAAATGTCATCTAAATAAATAGTTGACAGGTATTTACAAGATCTGAGTAATTTTATAACTGGCTTCATAATTTTTGTGAATACAAAAGGGGCCGTATTGAGACCAAATGGTAAGACATTAAATTCGTATAATTTGTTGTCAAATTCAAATCTAACGTACTTTTTTGAATTATCATGTAATTTAATAAAAAAGTAAGCATCCTTAAGATCTATTGTACCCATAAAACTATGTTCTGATACCAGTTTTATAGCTGTACGAATGTCTTCTAGCTTGAAATGCTCGGTGTTAATAAACTTGTTAAGTTCTTTTAAGTTAAGGATGAACCTGTGCTTACCATTTGGTTTCTTAATTAGAAAAAAGCTAGATATAAATTGATTTTCACAAGGTAAACACTGAGAAATAGCACCAACAGATATGAGGTCAATAATACAATTATTGATTTGTGATTTTTCAGTTGTTAAAAACTGACATTTTTGACGGTATTGTCTTTGTATGATAGGTCTAGAAAATGGAATTTCATAGGCAGCTATCCATGATAATATGATAGGGTCTCTTGTGAGAAGTGACCACTTGTAATAAAATTGTGTAAGCCTGCCGGCATAACTTACTGGTGGAACTAACGGCGTTGTCGTCCTCTGGTCGTCGATGTCTGCCGATATGATGGTCGCGAGGAGCTGACGTGCGGCCCCCTCTGAACAGGCTCCCTCATCGTCCTCGGATTCCCCGCGGGCCTGCGGTTCGGGGGAGGACCCTTCCAGTTTAAATTGTTTCTATGTGGAGGCTGAATTTGGGTGGTTGAATTTGGAGGCTGTCTAGTATTTCTTATGGGTGGAGGTTTTTGATAAATGGGAGCTGTTGACTTTAGTTCGGTCCCCGATTTAGATATTTCTTTGGCCACTTTAATAGTATCTGAAAGATTCTCCCCAAACAAAAATGTGTCGATATCCTTCTTTTGAAGTTGATCTCTCATATCTTTTTTAATATTAAAACATATAAAACTACGGCGAGTATTCGAGTCCTGATATTGAGTATCACATAATAACCTTCCAGCGTCCATTAATAGTTTAATAGTCGACGTGTCTTTGGTCTCTTCAGACATTAGTTGTGTCAGGACCTCGCCAATACATGTTATAGCGCAACCAACTTGTTTCTGTTTAATTTCGATGCCCCTATCTCTTTTTAGTACTGTTTCCGAGATTGCAGCTTTAGCTTCAGGGTTTAAAATTGGGGCGTCAATGCGTTTACAATTAGCGGGAGGTAAATACTTATCCTGTAATTCTTTACGTGTTTCCTTAGATAAGCCCTTGGTCGCCACATGTTCAAAACGAATTGCAAAATCCGATTGTATATTTTTACCAAATTCTTTCGTCACCGAAGGGTCTTCACCAAGAATATCTAAAATTTCGGTATCCAGACCAGGTTGTGGTGACGATCCTGGTAGTGGCGGTGGTACTGTTATCTGCTCCTCGGTAACGATACCTTCATTCACAGGTTCAACCGGCGAGAGCGCTTCTAAATAATTAGGTGCAAAGCTTGTAGAAGGTATTGGATCTGGTTCTGGAGAGGGTGGTGGTGATAGTGATTCAATATCACTATCCGCCTCACTCCACCTGGTGACGTCTGAAAGGAGTATTTAAAAAACGCAATCACTTTATTGCCCCAATCTATATCGTATCGATCATTAATATGCTATCATTCCACTATAAGTCTATTTAAGAACCATGGGTATATAAAAAAAAAAACTTATTTTTTTATTTATATTGAGATATACATTTCTCTGTTCACACTCAATTCGTAAGTAGGTATAAATAAAAACCTAACTTAATATTATACTTAAATAAGCACATTACTTCCAATACATTTTGAAGACAAATAGGTATAAATCGAATTAATTTTTAATTGACAACCCTACTGGTTGCATGCATAATTTTTGTACCTATGTCTTATTGGAAAAAAAAAAGTTATGTGAAGTGATAACCCTGCAGGAAATCCGCATCACAATAATTATTTTTCCACGTGACCGTTAATAAAGTGACAATCCTTCAAATTGCCCGCATTACTAACTAAATACGTGATACGTAACTCGTTCGAAGTAATAACCCCACAGGTTATCCGCAACAACGATTTAACGTAATATCTATAACAATAATAACTGACCTTCATTGTTTTCGTCATTCTGTAGGCGCTTTTGCAATTGTTTTTCAAGTTTCTTTAATTTTCTTTTAATTTTATCATATTTATCCTCTTTGTCACGTTTTCTTTTTCCCATAGTTGAAAATACCACTTACTAGTTACAGTAAAAGGAAAACTAATTATAATTAATTATAAAAATGCGAACTGGCTGAGCACTGCACTGTGAATGAGATACGAACTTGTGGCCCGTTAACAGTTAACCACAACCTACCGCCAAAAAAAATAAAAAATAAATTATACCTACCTACATCTAAACTAATCAGTGCGCATTGGCTACACGGTGCCGTGTTACTACATGTAAATAATAATAATGTATATTTTTCTTAGGTATGCTAATCTGAGGACGAAACAGTAAGCATAATTCCGAATCCGATGGCACGTACAAATAAAAATAACCATTACGCCTTGTTATTTCTAACTACCCCCATAATATAAAAAATATAGCGCACCTTACCCATCGTAATGTTTTCGGTCTTGCCATTATATGACGGCGTGACAAACCCCATAAACCCGAAAAATTCAAATCTTCTTCTTCCTGCCTAGGGGGCCTACCGCCTAACTCGATTGCTTAAGCAAAAGCTGTAGTTTATGACGTCATGCTGTCATTTCGCACTAAATGTACCTAAACTATTAGCGATAGCTTTGAACGAATGATCACCGAATGATTTTGTATGAATTTGGCACAAAATCCGTGCCGCCTAAAAATTCAGGATGGCTGCTATAGCCGTAAACAGTTCATTGTATTGTAAATTAAACTCTTCAGTATGTTCAATCGTTACGTTTATTCCTCTTCAATACATTGACCAAACTTTAACACTTGACAAAGCACAAGACCTTAATTATCTCTTGCTTACCAGACGTCTCCAAAACTGCCCTCCAAGCTTTATTACCAATTTTCTTCCGCTCCCGCCAAAAACGTGCTTCGCTCTGATTGGCTGACGTTAACCAACCTTCACCAATCAGAGAAAAGAACGGTTTTGCCAGTTTACAGACTTTTTAATAGTATAGGGTTTTATCTATTTGTTTTATATTAAACTTTAATTAATAATTTATACATTTTTACTTTTTGACATTAATCATACATACACAACATTAATTTTGTATTTTACTTATGTCAGAACTAATTTCCTAAAAAAAATACTTACGATTAGTCAACATCACAACTTTTTATCGATGTGAATTTAATTATCAATCAAATAACTAAGAATCATTACATTCGGCCGTCCTACTACGTGCGATCTCCTGACGTACGTAAATGGATTGTCGACTGTACACATACATACAATTAAAAATAATAATTATTACAGAAATCCAAACAAAATTATAACTACACAGTTACGAACTAAATTGAATACAATTTAAATCATTACATTCGGGTTGGGAATCAGACTATCTGATTCAATATAATACTAATTCTTACTTTTTTTCAGTTTCAGATGTACTGCTGCTGCTATCAGATTCAGAAATTATATCAGTTTGATCTGGTACATTTATATTAATCCATGGTCGGATTCGGTCGACTGCCACTACACTTTCAAATTTATTCTTTCGTGAAGTAAATCCTGGTATTTCGACAATTCTGTAGCGGTCGTTGCCTAAAACTTCTGCTATTTTATAAGGCCCTATGAATTTTGACAAAAGTTTAGTGCTGTTTCCTTTGTTATTAAAATTAGTTCTGGTTATTTTGATTAAGTCACCTTCTTTATAAGATGGAGCAGTTACCCTATTTTTATCATAATATTTCTTTTGTTTTATTTGACTAGATTCAATATTTGTAATTATTTCTTTCCTTAAATCTACTACGTCTGAAGCAGCATCAGTACTTATATCTAATTTATTACTAAGACTATCTCTCAATCTGGTGCCAAACATAGCTTCCGTAGCAGTTTTCTTGGTGGAGGAATTAATAGCATTGTTTATTCCCCACTGTATTTTGCCTAAATAAATATCCCAGTTCCGTTCATCATCATTGACGTTGTATTTAGAAAGTGCATTTAAAATCGTTTGATTATACCTTTCGACTTGGCCATTGGCCCTGGGACATGCTACAGCATTTAATACATGCTTAATGCCATGACTTTCACAAAAATATTTAAATGCTGAAGAAGTGAAAGAAGTACCACGATCTGATATTATTCGTGACGGTAACCCAAAGTCATAAAAAACATTTGATAAAACTTTAATTGCAGTCTTAGTTTTAGTATCTTTAACAGCTCTTACAAACAAATATTTCGTAAAGCCGTCCACTATTGCAAGAATATAAGTATTGCCGTTCTTACTTTTAGTAAATGGACCCAGATGGTCAATATGAATGGTGTGAAACGGAATACTTACCTTCTCAATAGGATACAGCTGTCCACTTTTACGGGTTGAAATACCGTCCTTATTATATGCACACTGAATACATGATTTTACATACTTTTTTACGAATCTACGTAGCTTAGGAAACCAGAACATTGACTGAATTCTTTCTATTGTCTTACTAACACCTAAATGTCCAACATCATCGTGATTAGACCTACAAATTTGCCAACGCGCTTCTCGAGGTATTACTAAACATAAATTACTATCACCGACTTTTCTATAAACTCTGCTATTCTTTATCACATAGTTTTTCCTAATATCTTTAGATTCTTCATCAGTTTCAGGTTTTAAAATTTTAACTATACGAGATATGTCTGGATCTGTCAGTTGCAATGTTAATAGCCAATTATCAGTTTCTATATTATATACTGCAACCGAAGTTTCGTCGATAGTTTCAGGTAATAGTCTAGTATTACGACTTAGTGCGTCCACATGGGCCATTCGAAGACCAGGTCGATACTCAATATTAAAATTAAATTCACTTATTTGGAGCCACCACCTGGCAATTCGAGGTATTAGGTCTCGTTTCGTTAATGTGGTTCTAAGGGCGTTACAGTCAGTTACAATTTTGAAATTTAATCCTAACAAATAAACCCTAAATTTTTTTAAAGAGCACACAATTGCTAACGTCTCTAACTCATACGAATGCAAGTGTCGTTCTTCAGGCGTAGTTTGCCTACTAAAATAGGCAACAGGCTTAAGAACATGGGGCTCTGGTTGCCACTGTAACAATATTCCACCCACGCCCAACGAACTTGCATCCGTATGCAGCTCGGTTTCAAACGTTGGATTATATAACGCTAATATCGGTCGATCAATCAATTTTTCTTTTAGTATTGCGAATGCATCCGATTCTTGACTCGTCCATTTGAAATTATTTCCTTTCTTTAATAGGTTAGTTAATGGTCGAGCAATCTCCCCAAAGCCTTTAATAAATTTTCTAAAATATCCTGCTAAGCCCAGAAATTGACGGGTCTCGTGTATGTTTTGAGGAGTTGGGAAGTTTTCGACAGCTAGAATTTTAGTCGCGTTAGGGCGTATACCTTCGGCAGATATTTCATAACCTAAATAATCCAGAGATGTATCAAAGAACCGACATTTAGAGAGTTTAAGAGTAAGGCCGTTCTGCCGTAATAACTTCAGAATATCTTCTAGTCTCTGAAAGCCTTCTTTTAGGTCAGTTGATGGTATGAGAATGTCATTTAAATAGGTTAAAGCAGATTCGTAACGTTTAGAACCAAGCATAGTATTCATAAGCCTTTGAAAAACTGCTGGAGCATTTGCAAGTCCGAAGGGCATCCTTTTAAATTCATAATGCCCATCAGGCGTTACAAATGCTGTTAGTGATCGGCTACTTTCAGCCATAGGCACTTGGTAGTACCCAGAAGCTAGGTCTAAAGAAGTAAAGTATCTGTTACCGCTAAGATTAGTAATTTGGTCGTCTATGAGGGGTAGGGGAAAACAATCCTTTTTTGTTCTACTATTAAGGGCCCTATAATCTACGCACAATCGTTGCTCTCCGGTCTTTTTCCTTACCATTAGTATCGGACTAGCGTAGTTAGAATTTGACTCTTGTACTATGTCATTATCTAAAAGATCTTTTACTATTTCTCGAACTTGTTCTCTTTCAGAGTGCGATAGACGGTAAGGTCTGTAAACTACAGGTTTATTATCTAACAAATCAATATTCATTTCTACAGATTTAGTGCAGCCAATTTCATTGAGATTAAACGCAAAACAATCGCGGTAGGTAAGCAGTAGTTTATGAAGTTCATTTAACGATTCCTTATCAATTTCGGGACCAATTATAATGTCTGATTTTTGCAAAGGTTCATATTTTGAAAAATCTTTATTTATTGTGTTAGTATATTTAATTTCCTTCTCTACAAAAGGGTCTCCCCTAGCTATAGAACTATTTTTAGAAAATCTTAACATTTTGTCTGCTAGATTAGATACTCGCAACATGCATTTGCCATTAAGAACACTATAAGCACCCCTATGTAAATAGTACTCCCTCCCAGGTTCGCTACTGCAGTACCCCTCAACGTAAATATCCCCGGAATAATCAGGATCAGACACGTTAACTTCAATTAAACCTGACGATGAAATGTTATTTTCATTCAAAACATTTATTTTTAAATAATTTTTGCTATCATAAATATACGGAGCTTGGTAGAACTTTAATTGGTCGTTGTCTTTAAAAACACATACACCCGGTAGTTCAGTAACGTTCTGACCAATTAGTAAAGCCGACTGCAAGAATTCGTCGTTAACCACAAGTACATCTATCGTAGCCTCAACTTCATCTAGTTTTAAATCCACTTTGCTTTTAAAATTTGGGAAAACTCTAGCGTTGCCAAATCCTTTAACTACCGGTAATTCCGTAATAGTTCTTGACAATCCTAGCTTCCTAGCCTCCGAGTCACGCATTAGACTACATTCACTGCCAAAATCAATAAAGGCAACTAAAATCGTATCATTAACTTCAACCTCTTTATAAAATTTATTGCAGGATTCACGACCAGTGGAAATCTTTAGGACCTTCCGATCTTGGTTATCGAAAGGTTTTCTTTCATTTTTCGAAACTATAGGCTCCAATTTGCAGTTGTCATTATTGTGTCCTACTCTCTGACATTTCTGACACCTTACAAGCGGTTTGGGGCATCTAAAGTAGGGGTGGCCTCTTGAACGACAATTAAAACAAAGAACTAAATTATCATTTGAAGTTGAGGGGATAGTGCTAGGGCGGATTGGTATCGGGTGATCACTACGTCTTCTTAGTATGTGTATATTATTATCAAATGTTGGGCGCTGAGAACTAAGAAAATTCAGTAAATCTTCAGGCTCATCACAAGTTAAGGATTGGGCACTATTCCTAATTGATTTGTCCAATATACCATGAACTATGCAATCGACAGCCTTTTTACCTCTTATATCACATCTATTTACAAGCGTTAATTTATCATAGAAATACTCGCGTAAATTTTCATTACTGCGTGTTGTACGTGCTAACATTTCTTCAAGAAGCCGACCATAATTTTGCTCATTTGGAAATGCTCTTTTTAGTTTAGATTGCCATTCGGTCCAGCTAAATACTACGCTAGGAAGAGCCTCAAACCACTTCTTCGCCAGGCCTGAAAGCTTTTGTAGTGCAAAATGTATGGTCTGCTTCTCATCCCACTCATAAATAACGGCGCATTCGTTTACTTTCCTAACCCAACTCTCTATGCTTTGAGATTTACTAGATGGATCGAACTCTGGTATTACATTATTAAAATTATTACTACTAAGATTGTTAGCTTTCCTTTTGTGTTTTTGTAAAGAATTAAAAAGTTTTAGTACTTCCTTAGTGGACCAGCTTCCGTCCTCCTTACGTTTCTTGCATCGCGACATGAATTCCGAGGAATTGGACTCTGTTGAACTATTTGAGGACGTTTTGGAAGAACTGGTTGATCGACTACTTCTTCTCGACTGCCTTTTAGATCCTTTCGTTGCAGTTCTCCTCGAATGTCCTTGTCGCTTTTTAGGTCTACGCTGGAATCCAGGTGGGGCACCATCAGGAGTTACAGCACCGTCAGAATTCATCACCTCAAAATTTTTAAAAAAATATATTCTATTAAAGATAATTGCATTCATTGTATTTATTTGTGACTTCTGCTGTAGATGTCGATTAAATCACTGTGTCTTACTGTAGGTTTAATTATGGAATGTCCACAACTTTAAGAATATATATATTTTTTTTGGAAATACTAAAATAACGTTTGCGTAATAAAGTGCTCTTACTGCAAGACAATCCATAAACATACAATAAAACAAAATGTCTAGTCAGATGAACTAGAACAGCAATAGTCCTTTCTTCAATTACTTCTCTACACTCAAGTTAAATTAATTATTCGATTTTAATATCAACATTATATAAATCTTAGAAAAATTAGTACAAAGATTTTGGTGGTTAAAATAAATAAATAAATATTTTTACACTCACACCTATCATCTAGCCCAAAGTAAGTAGCCTAAGCACTTGTGTTATGGATACTAGATGACGGACATATAAAATGTTGAAAATATACTACATAAACATATACACAACCATGACTCGAAAATAAACATTTGTGGTCATCACAAAGTTTGCCCCTACCAGGATTCGAACCCGGGACCTCTTGGCCAATACCCAGCAATCTGAGCGGCCGTTAGAAAAAGAATTTCGAAAAATCATGGTCTTGATGCAGGAATCGAACCCGCGTCCGCTGATATCCGGGCAGGTGCCTGACCGCTCGGCCAACCAAAACACTAGACGCAGTTAAATTAACTAAAAACTCCTTTTCATTTTAAGCAATTTTAATTTGATAGAGTAGTACTTTTTTTTTAAAAGGCTATCTCTAACTTAATAGGCCAACATAACCTATACATTTTAATCTGTTAGGCACACATAACCTAGCTCACTGGCTTAATAGGCACACATAACCTACAATCTGTTAGGCACACATAACCTTAGCTGACTTGCTTAATAGGCACACATAACCTATAAACATACTAATCTGCTAGGTACACATAACCTTAGCTCATTTTATTTTCAGTTTACCTTATATTGTTACTATTTTTTTTTTCTATTGTACTCTCACAAACTTGCAATATAAAATATCTTAAACAATTTTAGGTAAACTTTCTCATCAAGTGAATTCCTATGTAATGTAACGTAAAAAAAAAGTTATTTAATCATACTACTACACATATCAATTTTTGAATAAAATGCTGCGAGCTTAAATCGTTTTAATACTTCAATAAGCATATCTATACATTATCGGTGTTAGTCCACACATCTCAATGCTATCGGAGAGTAGCCCCGATCGAACATCAAAATGCCCGGCCTAACTATTTTACTTATTACTTATTTAACACATTTTACTAAACAAGAATAAATGGCCAGACTTGAAAATTAAGCGAGACATTATCATTAATCCCAAGCCCATAATAATTAGCACCATCACAGAGTAGGCCAGTATATCAACAAAAATGAACGCTTAAAATTCTTTTTTTTAACATAAAAATGAATTATCCACGCATTTCACTATCAGGGTGTCGCCATGACCAAATGTAGTGCGCAGATTAGTCATAGTCATGATTCCATAAATGTTTCTTTATTCAATCAAACTAAAAATTTGAGATCTTAGCACTTTTCAGATTTAATTCGAAAATTTTCTCACTTGTACGTACCTTGAAATTGGTATATCCCACTTCTGAAATATTGTAAATTAAACTCTTCAGTATGTTCAATCGTTACGTTTATTCCTCTTCAATACATTGACCAAACTTTAACACTTGACAAAGCACAAGACCTTAATTATCTCTTGCTTACCAGACGTCTCCAAAACTGCCCTCCAAGCTTTATTACCAATTTTCTTCCGCTCCCGCCAAAAACGTGCTTCGCTCTGATTGGCTGACGTTAACCAACCTTCACCAATCAGAGAAAAGAACGGTTTTGCCAGTTTACAGACTTTTTAATAGTATAGGGTTTTATCTATTTGTTTTATATTAAACTTTAATTAATAATTTATACATTTTTACTTTTTGACATTAATCATACATACACAACATTAATTTTGTATTTTACTTATGTCAGAACTAATTTCCTAAAAAAAATACTTACGATTAGTCAACATCACAACTTTTTATCGATGTGAATTTAATTATCAATCAAATAACTAAGAATCATTACAATTGCAATATAGCTATCATCAGCAATCGAGTTAGGCGGTAGGCCCCCTGTTCCCAGTTTGTCTGGGGTCGGCGCAGTGTGTTTCCTCTTCCATTCATATCGGTCATCATACGTCATCATGCCATCCACTCCCTTTTTAATTAATATCATCCATCACACTGGAAAGGCGCTAGTGATGAATGTATGTATAGAAAAGAGATCGAAATGATCATGTCGAGAGACCGATGAACGAAGAGAGTGATTTGGATGACGACCTTCCAATCCATCACGGTTCTGGCTAAGGTTTTACAGCCGGCCACCTGCCTGAGACCTATCCTCTTTGTGTATGCTGTTGTTGGTGGTTTGCCCTTGACCACTAAGGTGCCTCAAGATGATTATTTGTCTACAATTTAATTTAGGGTCCGTTCACACAGACACACCGGCTCGGAGAGGAGAGCATATTTTGAACGCGTTTAAAATAGTTTTGTGTCATCATAACAAGGTTTCGTATTATTTTCACTTATTTTTCTATAGAATTGCTCGAGAGTCGGTCAAAGCAAATACAATGTCATGTAAAAATATACTTTATGCCGATAATTCTAGATTCAAATTTTAAATGCGATATAAATCTGCATCTGCAATTGCCACCAACCCAAATCTCTCCCGTGGGTGTCGTACAAGGCGACTAAGGATAAATCAGTGATGAGGAATGGGCAGCAGCGTTCCTTTTATAACACCTAGCAATGTACTGCGACACTTTTGTGCCCGATATATGGCAATAGGCTCGCCACTTATTACATGGGACCTAACATAATTGGCGAAACGTGGGTGCTAGTTCACCTCTGCCTACCCCTTCGGGGATATAGGCGTGATTTATGTATGTTTATGTATGTATGAACATATATAAATCTGCTCTCATCTCTTGCCTCACCAAATCACATCGCAGAAATTTACGTTGTAGTTTTCCGCGTTGCGAATTCGCATCGCGCCAATTCGCAGTTATGTGTACGGGCTCTAACAAGGTCCAATTCAGCATCTGTGTCACGTCCGTCGACTAAGACAATTCGAACGGCGTTTGACCAGTGAATATTTTTCTCGCAACGAAATCCCGGGACTGCGAAATTTTGGAGCGAAAGCGTTTTCCGTGCAAATAGAATTACACATCTAATCTGAATATTATTATCTTGCCTGCATTAGTACCCCGATTTAACAGCGGGACGAATCTCTAAATTCTTTATCTTTTTACATTTAAAATTTATTAGCCTTTGACCGAAGCTCGGGATGAATGTTAATGCCCTCGCAGTCTACGGGATGGATGGGGTTCCCTGCGAACCATAAATCCACGTTAGAGCACTGGTCCAGAATATATTGTGCAATTTTTATGACTCGATGCTGTGTTGGATCGCTAATCTATACGACATAATCTAATATACAAGAAGTTCATGTCACAGTGTTTGCTTGACCGATTGTTATGACATTTTTTGTGTATATGTGTATGTGGTAGCTCTGAGAATAGGCAAAGGCAAATGAACGTTTGCTAGTTCAGCTAGTTATTATTAATAAAATTGTTTATGTCGAATCGGGGTCCATAGAAAGAAAATATCATCATACATCTTAATTTTGAACCATTTTGGCAGATTTGGCTTAGAGTTACGGTTAGTTTCACAATAATATTTAAAATTAACAAAAAGTTCTATCAAAAATTATTTATAAACCCACGCTGTGATGTTTGTTAATCGTTGACCCTTACTAATTTGCTTAAACTGAGTAATTACTTGGGGCTAACACAAGAACTAGAACATTAACCAAACCACTTAAATCATTAACTTCATCGATTCTGTCGGAGTAGCGTGATTTCAGTTCTTGACCGAAGACAATTCGAACTACATTACTGACTGACTTGACATGACATGACAACTGACGGACATTAGACAGAAACATACGACAGACGAATTGATTCTAGACGAATTCGACATTCATTTTGATAATACCTAAATTTATTTTATGAGATTTAACTATTCGGGTTTGCCATTTATTTTGACGTGATTTTGACCCGTTAAACGTCTTAATACTTTTCTGAAAATAAACAATAAATCCTTAAACTACACTACAGTTCCCTATATAGTCTAATGGTGGAATTCAGCAATGAGACTCCTGCGTCGAATCTTGGTAGGGGAAAATGTGACGATTTCTGATGATGATGATGATGACATTCTAATTGATATTCTAATTTAATGATTAATAACTCATTCAATTAGACCATCTTAGAACAAGCCATTCGATTACATTTACGAAGTTTAGGAATAATATTAAAAAAAAATCAATATTATCACCAGGTTTTCTGAAACTATCAAAATAAGCACCACGAAATCAATGGGGAAATAAAATTTTCCCTCGTCGGATTATTTACTCGAATACAAATTTGGTGGACTCCTAAAATATAAAGTCCACATTTTCATGATGAATAATCCTTGGGGGATACTTTTTTTATCCACGTGCGTTTTTTATGCTCGCTGTCTTGAACTACGCGGTAGTAAGACAATATGCGATGCTTTTTATGAAGGGCTTTAGTAAAATTGTGTAGCGTTTTAATAGTAAGGTACTGGAAATCACTAAAACGTGAATTCGTATTCCTACTCAGCATCCAAATTAAGATGAGTCAAACCCAGTTCAATTGTCATGCTCTAGCTAGAACTTTCTAAGGATTGTGCGTGGTTTAAAACAGCATACATCATATAATTAAATCACGCCTTCTCCCACAGTGGTAGGCAGATAATTGATAATTTATTGCTATTGCTATGATCCTTACATAACTCTTTCGCTTCATCCTATCTCATTTATTCTCTTCATGAATGCCCATCGGTTTCGGGTACTCTTGACCTGTCCCTTTTTAATAGACTTTCAATTTGATTACAAAAGATTGGACTAGATATTCTCCTTCCCATTTATCCATTCAATTCCGCCATATAAATCTGTTTTGTTTTACTAATTATTATTAGAATTCTATTTAAACCTGACAATTATTGTATTCTGATCTGTCGTACAACTTGAGAAGCACTATGTCTCTGTATATTCCAGAACTATTTGAATAATGATCACGAAAAGATTGATGTAGAAGAATGTCTGGTTGACGACATTTTTCCCACACACTGTGTTTGCTGGCCAAGGGTGAAGTGTGAGCCGGGACAGGGGACGTGACTGGAAAGCACGAACAGTCAATCCTTTAACACATGCGAGAACTCGCTAGGTGTTCGGGCAAATCTCGGGCGTTACCGTCAAGGTTTTGATCGAAAAGTTTGCTTTAAATATTCAGGTTTACTTATTTATCTTCACATAATAATAATATGTACTAGCATAAAGTTTGAATTACAAACACGTGGATAAAATACATTAATCACCCTTAGAACACGTATGTAACGTAGATATGGGGTAACGATAAAAAAAACAGATATTGGCAACTGAATTGAAAAAAAAACAACTTTCCTAAATATGTTCCTTGAAACATAATTTATGTGACGTTGTACCTTCTATTCGACTGGCTTCGTTGTATGGTCAGATCGATCGTTGGTTATTGGCCAAGAGATTCCGGCTTCGAATCCTGGTAGGGGCAAACTTTGTGATGAACACAGTACAAAGATTTTGGTGGTTAGAAAAAGAATTTCGAAAAATTATGATCTTGAGGCGGGAATCGAACCCGCGTTCGCTGCTATCCGGGCAGGTGCCTGACCGCTCGGCCACCCAAGACACTAAATAACTTGCCGAAATTCTTCTATCCTTTACACTTCACGTTGTAAGCCAACGGGTACCCTCGCAATGTAGAAATAAATTTCAAACATTCCAAAGCAGATATTTTTACAAATACCGTGCGTTCGGTTAAGCTTGGGTTTTCTTTATAAACTATTCGATTTTAATTTTAACTTAGTAGTTTTCTAACTACCAAAATCTTTGTACTAATTTTTCTAACCTTTATATAATGTTAAAATTAAAATCGAATGAACACAGTAGCTATACGGTGAGGATTTATTGCTGCGCGAATAAAAACCAACTTAGAAATATTGCAGTGCGTACCTAATGGACTACTGGGCCTAAGCTGGACGTAACCTTGTTAACGTAGTGCACATTTTATTATTAGCCCGTTTCACAATCGACGAGTAAGTTCTGATTAGCTACTTGGCAGTTTAATTGACATATATTTCATATTACTACTGTCAAATGATCTGCGAAGTAAGCTACTTAGAACTTACATGTCGATTGTGAAACAGGCTCTAAGTGCAGTATATTTATTGATTACTAAGTTTTTCCTCCCGATCCCGATAAAACAGCTGAGCCCAATAAGCTGTGCTCTTTCCAAATTACAGATGAGTTCGCGATGCAATTTGTTGAGAACTTCCTGGAAAGATATTTTTCGAGAAATTGTGATCTGAACGTGCCAAATCGTGCGTTGTATTTCAACAAATTTTACTTTTCATTTTTCAAAGGTGGTCAAGAAAAGCATAGTTAATGACCGATCGCGCATATTTAAAATGTAGGGAGAAGGAGCTTTTGCCTTGCTAAAGCAGCCACTATGCTATATAACATACATACATACATAAATCACGCCCATATCCCCGAAGGGGTAGGCAGAGGTGAACTAGCACTCACGTTTCGCCAATTAGTTAGGTCCCATGCAATAGGTGGCCTACTGCCATTTATCGGGCACAAAAGTCGCAGTACATTGCTAGGTGGTAGGTATAAGAGGAACGCTGCTGCCCATTCCTCATCACTGATTTATCCTTAGTCGCCTTGTACGACACCCACGGGAGAGATTTGGGGTGGTGACAATTGTATTCTACTCTGCCGTCACCACGTGGCAATGTACACATTCTGTATAACGCTAGTTCTAAATAGAGTGTCAGGTAAAATTAACCTTAATGTCATGCAGTCATTATAGATTCAATTTTAACGCTCTCCCTTTCTCCTTTTCGAGCAGCGGGCCAGTCTGAACGGACACAAGGTACTAGGCGGATAGAAATATCAGTTTTCAGAACTATTTAACCCATGACAGTGTCTATTTATGATGTGGATCAACTTGGTTGCATAAATGCAAAACTTTCCTTAATCCTCCTCGTGTATCGTGAAATAGATGAATGACGATTCAGCCAGATATTCTGCTAAGATCCGAATAATCTCTCACGAGATCTACAAAATTTTCTCGATCCGAAATAAAGAGTAGTAGCCACACATCAAATTCCGACGTCTAATTGGAATGTTTAAAAAAGATCGCACATAAACAAAACGAGAAAATTTTTCTTGTTATATTTATTGGGGCCTGCCTATTTTTTGTTTGCTTTATGAGAACGAATTGTGATGGCTATAAATCACCGTGCTCTCTGTTTATTTTAGTAATGTATTGGCTGTAGAAATAAACATTTCGGCGATAACAGGTTTCATCAGTCAACTCGTCGTAAATCTAACTGTGCGAGTGCAATTCAATATAGCTTTTGTTCACATAGCATTGTTATCCTATTTCTATTAAATGCCCATGATTCATTTTGGGAATGGACAATAGAGCGAGACTGTTTTAGATAACTAACACGGGTCGAAGTAGCAAATGACCATCTTTATAATAGATCAAAAAAAGTTTTAATTATTATTTAGTAATTATTATTTAGTCAACTCATTAGTTTGGAGCGGGATCAGTTACTAAAGAGCCAATTAACCATTCCTACTGCCGTTTTCAGAGACATCAAATAACTAAATAAATAAATCGTCTATCTATAGATCCTGGTTGGTCGAGTGGAGTAGCGGCCCGGATTGTGAAAGGTACGGGTTCGAGTATTGAATTATGAATAAATAATTTTTACAAGAAGTTTTCTGTCTTGAGCATTTTCTTATATTATTTTCATTATTTTTATTTAAATATCAAAATTATATAAATCATACCCCCCTTTTTCATAATAACAAATCAGTTTCTCAACACTGTTTTAACTAAATCAGTGATCTGTCTCTTTTCATCACAGCGTTAATGAGACAAAAAGAGACAGATCAGTGATTTAGTTAAATCAGTGATTTATAAATAAGGGTCAGAGTTAAAAAAAAAAGTCCTGGTTGACGGCGGTCAACCAGGACGCCGGCTAGCGAAGGACTCGTCTTAGATTCCGGTTCGATTCAAAATTTATCCGACCTCTTGTTGATTTTTACTATTTACCAAATTTGATATTATAATAATGTTCCGATAATGTCTTCTGTTTTAATAGAATTATTTTCCCGACTCACGTTTCCGTTGCTCGTGACCTTCACAGCGCCCCTAATCGTTTTAGTTACGTCCTAAATTATATCTATAGACAATAACACATCGACAACCCCTCTCAACCATCCCCAGACGCAAATATATAAAGGCGTATAGAATAAAAATAAAGTTGGCACAGTGCCTCGTTATGCTCGCCACCCCGTCAGTACCCCGTCGCTGACTATATAGACACCATGTCACCGTCGCCTTACAACACTCTCTTCGCATATTTCGGAGTGAGTATCCCAAGTCTATACTGAAACCTCCTCAGTACTACTACTGTTTTGTGTAATTAAATTTAATTTTGTGTTTTTGTGTCCATGGTGAAAATTAACGTATCGTAGTGTTGTGTTTCATTGGCGCATGCGTAGACGTTGTTATTCTAACGGTGATGTCATTGAGTTACGTAGATAAATATAGGTCAGTGAACATGTCGTGTGGTGCTGTTAAAATTGCAAATCTATTGTGATTAAAAAGTATAATAATGTCCACGGGATTTACGATCTTAAAGAGAGGAGACGTCTTGCTGATCAAAATGTTAAAGAACTGTACGGACTGTGTGTAAAATAAAACAGTGGGCAGTCTAGCCAAGTATTTTTTTTATTCGAACGCATAGAATACAAAAGTATGAAATTGACGTTTTGTTTTCTCTGTAATACGTCAGTTTCATACATTATTTTTCTATGCGTTCGAATAGATTGGTCACTTGGCTAGGGCCACAGGGCTGATTTAGTTTAGAATTTAATGAAAAAATAAAACGAATACTCGATCAAATGTCTTGCTAGACGAGAATCGGTGATTGCAACTTCTGTTAACATATAAATACGTATAAGGATAGAATTTAGGACATTCAGGGCAACATCCAATATTCTTTTCTATACTGCTCAAGGTTTTGGCTTAGGTTTTGCAGCCGGCTGCCTGCCGGCACCAACTTCCTTTGGGTATGCTGTTGTTGGTGGTTTGACCTCCGCCATTCGGGTGCCCTATGGCGATTATTGGTCTACACCGGGCAATCTCCCTCAGTAGACTTTTTCGACAGCCCTGGGGTGAGTCGGGGCTGGCACATTCTACGTAATTTTTAAGCAATGGTTAATTAGTACGCAAACAATTTGTACCATCACCCACAGTTCGCTTACAATGCATGCTATTTATTCTGAGACTGTAGCTGCCTGTTCCTCGTAACTTTTACCTCACTTATTTTTACGGCACACGTAAGACACTCACATACACACACACAGCTGTGTAAGAGGACTGTTTTAAATAACTCGTCTGATTCAGTAACGAACTCATTGCGTAACCGTGACATATCCACGTAACTTGGTGTCGAGTTTGAACTTAATTAAATTTGACATAAAGACGTCGACGAAGTTTCATTTGGGTAGCACGGCGAATTAAAAGTTTCAGCTCTGCGTGTCGACTTGAGCTCCCGGCAGTGTATAAGGCTGTGTACGCAAGTGCTGCGCGAATTTGGACTTTAACCCCCTTATTATAAAACATGGACTAAAGTTAGTCATGGCTTAAAATTGATGCTAACCCTGCCTTTCTTCAGCAAATAAAAGTGACAGCATCAGTTTTAAACTATGACTAACTTTTAGTCCATGTTTTATAATAAGGGGGTAAGTGTACACGTTTATTTTCCTAAAACTTTGCGTTTTTGTTCCATAATTTTTCTTTTTGAATTAATAAGTCACTTCTGATGATGATATGAATTAAAAGGGAGTGAATGACTTGATGATGTCTCATCGCCAGTCTATAATGTCCCCACTGCTGTGGCACAGGCCTTCCCTATGGATGGAAGAATATAGGGAGAATGGGCCATAACCCACCACGCTGGCCCAGTGCGGGTTGGTGGGTATTAACGACTGCAGATGCAGCCGGGTCCAACGGCTTAACGTGCCTTCCGAAGCGTGGATAATAGTTATTTGTTGTACGTGAGTGCAAAGTTGTTTTTTAACCACGTGCTCAATTTTGATGACCGAGCTAGCGAAGGATTCTAAAATTGAATCACGAGCGTAGCGAGCGATTCAAAAATTAGAATCCTGAGCGATAGCGAGGGAATCAAAAGAGCACAAGGTGAAAAATCTTTGCACTCGAGTGCAACACGTAACTTTTCATCCAAATTTCAAATTACAAAAAAAGTACACCAAGAAGGTTCCGAGGCTGAGTTTTTAACAAATTAAAATAGGTTGCATGACAATTTCGGCACCATGGAGGTAGAAATAAATATGTATAATGATGTTTTGAATTCACAAACTCATTGCACACGATGTTCTAAATTCAAATTTACTTTAACCTCTAGAGGATAAAAACGGCTTTTGCACTCAGATATCGAAGAGCAAAAACGCTTTTTCCGAGATGGTGGGATGAAAAACATTTTAACAAATATTCGAATGAACGGCTTTCTTTGGTTTACGCAACTGCATCTGCAGTCGTTACATACATACATACATAAATCACGCCTATATCCCCGAAGGGATAGACAGAGGTGAACTAGCACCCATGATTCGCCAATTATCTTAGGTTCCATGTAATAGGTGGCGGGCCTATTGCCATTTATCGGGCACAATAGTCGCAGTACATAGCTTGGTAGTATAAGAGGTACGCTGCTGCCCGTTCCTCATCATTGAATTATCCTTAGTCGCCTTGTACGACACCCACGGGAGAGATTTGGGATGGTGACAATTTTATTCTACTCTGCCGTCACCACACGGCATATCGTTAATACTCACAAATCTGGAACGGTTATGGCCAGCTCTCCCTATATTCTTCCATCCATAGGAAAGGTATGTGCTCCAGCAGTGAGGATATTAAAGTGTAGGTCATGAGTCATTTCTTGAAAATAGGGTTAATTAATGAGTCATTTCATTAACCCACCACGCCCCCGGTCGGTTGGTGGGTGTTAAGGATCACAGATGTTATCGGGATCAAAGGAATAACGAATAACGTGCTTTCCGTTCCATGAACAAACTCAAGACTTAATTTTCCGGCCTTATTCAAGGATTGACCTTTGTGCTTTTGTTGGCATTGCTTCGGTTACGCAAGCTTCTCCCTATATATTAAAATGAAATTATTATGTAATAAAAGGCATATTATTATGAAACAAAAGGTCTCCCCGTGACCAAGGACTATGTAAAGTGATCGAAACGTCGGGTAAATAATAAAAATGCCAAACACCTTAAAATAACTACGTGAGTTTAATCCGTATTTTTTTTATTTCAAATAAAAGACCATTATTGTCCCTATATTCTTCTTTCCGACAATGATGAGAGCTACCGTTAAAAGTATCAAACTCGAAGCTGACATAAAAATTACAAAACACCCAATATACAAAGAATACGGGTCTGTGAGGGTTGTTTCATTTCAAAAATGTAGTCCTCATGCAAATATAGGAA
This sequence comes from Cataclysta lemnata, assembly GCA_963931975.1. Lineage (NCBI taxonomy): Eukaryota > Metazoa > Arthropoda > Insecta > Lepidoptera > Crambidae > Cataclysta > Cataclysta lemnata. The sequence goes on from OZ008348.1 coordinate 15,369,502, forward strand.
ATCATTGTATTTAGATTTGTGTTATCTCTTCTTATTTTACTATTTTTTTGTTTGAATGGATGGGTGAGTATTGTGGGTGTGTCTGGGTGAATAGGTATTTTGTGGGTGTTTCTGGGTGAATGGGTGTTTTGTGGGTGTTTCTGGGTGATTGGGCGTTTTGTGGGTGTTTCTGGGTTATTGGGTGTTTTGTGGGTGTTTCTGGGTGAATGGGTGTTTTGTGGGTGTTTCTGGGTGATTGGGTGTTTTGTGGGCGTTTCTGGGTGAATTGGTGTTTTGGAATGGGTGTTTTGTGGGCGTTTCTGGGTGAATTGGTGTTTTGGAATGGGTGTTTTTTGGGTGTGTCTGAGTGGATGAGTGTGTATTGCGGGTGTGAATGTTGTGGGTGTTTCTGGGTGGATGGGTGGGTGTTGTGGTTGTATCTGGGTGTATGCTGTGGGTGTGTCTGTGTGGATGGATGCGTGCTGTGGATGTTTCTGAGTGGATGTTCTGGGTGTTTCTGGGTGAGTGTTGAGAGTGTGCTTGGGTTGATGGGAGTGTGTTGTGGAAGTTTCTGGGTGAAAACAGAAACTGTTGTGATTGTATTTTTTTTCGTATTTTGCAATTTCCTCGTTGGGGCGGATGAAAAGTTACGTGTTGCACTCGAGTGCAAAGATTTTTCACCTTGTGCTCTTTTGATTCCCTCGCTATCGCTCAGGATTCTAATTTTTGAATCACTCGCTACGCTCGTGATTCAATTTTAGAATCCTTCGCTAGCTCGGTCATCAAAATTGAGCACGCGGTTAAAAAACAACTTTGCACTCACGCACAACAAATAACTATTTTATGGAAAAAGTTTTCTTTGATTTGTGGGTGTTGTTTTACTCTAACCTCAGTTGGTCTTAAAGAGTGTTTTAATCCTCTATGGGAATGGGATCGATTGGCATTAAAAAACATTCTCAATTCTGACGATTTTCGATTTTGCACATGTACATTTTAACTCAAATCTGTGAATGTCGATTGTCATACTCAAAAGTTGAGAAAGGTCTCCTAAGACCATTTTCGCGTGGCAGCAAGGGATATGGTAGCTTCGCTTAATGCCCCATCTCAACTTTTCACCCTGTATAACACTACTAATATTGGTGCTACAGATTTGGTGCCATATTAACAAATGCTAAGGCCGACGTGTTCTATCAGAATACAGGACTTTTTTTATTGGTCGGCACTTTTGATTTTGGACCAAAAATGTATGAAAAGTGGAGGATGTCCTTTTCTAGCATTTATACCAGGAGACTTTTTGGTCACTGCAAAAATTTTTGGAATTCTTTTATTCTCTCATAAAGAACTCGATTATTTGGAGTTACTCTCGTGGTGAAATTTGTTCAGTTTGATGGTCTGGACGAATTCCAAAAATTTTTGCAGTGACAAAAAAAGTCTCCCCCTGATATGTGTGTTCAAATTAAAATCAAAATAATAATTACCCAAGAAACAACTATGCCTGATACCTCAAGTAACAGGCGGTGTGCGGAAGATAATTTTTATTTTTAATAGAATTTCATACACAGTACCTACATGGCATCATGCCCATTTTGGCTTTACCTACCATATATTTGCATTAAGGTTTTTGTTCTTATAGGAAAAAAAAAATAAGGAGCTCGCTAGCGCAGTGGCACAGAGCGCTTGGCCTGCGATTTCGTAAACTGAGCAATTTCGCTAAAGCTGGTCATTGGATGGGTGACCAAAAATTTATTATCTCGAGTTCCTCCGTGCTTCGGAAGGCACGTTACGCCGTTGGTCCCGGCTGCATCTGCAGTCGTTAGTACCCACCAACCCGCACTGAGCCAGCGTGGTGGGTTATGGCCCAATCTCCCTATATTCTTCCATCCATAGGAAAGGCCCGTGCCCCTGCAGTGGGGACATTAAAGGGCTGGTGATGGAGGAAAAAACTGTCACGAATATTACGTGACTTGCAGGAAAGCCTAGTGCATCCACATCCTAAACTTAATCGTAAAATAAGAAGCATGAAACAGTCCCGGTTAAACAAAGTCTAGTGTATCAATGTCCTAAATTAGTTCACTGAGAGAGAACGATATTCACAGTAATAGGGTTGAAATTACAATGATCTTAAAATAACCGATTTCATAAACGTTGCGAAACGTTAAAATCGACTGGCAAAACTAATTATTGAACTTATACTTCTACTTATTTTGCGAATTAATGTCGTCCCAATTATTTAGCTATTACTTAAGTCGATACTTCGTAAACGTTATTTTGGTATAGACAGAGAGAGATAGAGATACGACATCTGGACGCGAGGAAGAAAGATAGAGAGCGTCGTGCGTCGGCTTAACGGAAACGATGAAGAGGAAATTAATTGTATAGAATCTTATTGAAAATTTTGCATATGCGTAAGGTAGCGCCATAATGGAGTTCCGAGACGGTCAATCAGCTTGAGTCAAGCTCATTCTTTTTCTTTCTGTCTTCTGATCTTTCTGTTCTGTTGCTAGGTCAAACAGACATACACTGTTTTAACTAAATCACAGGTCAAACTGTGTTTACGCTGTGATGAAACAAGACAGGTCAGTGATTTAGTTAAAAAGGTGTTTAGAAATTAGTTTCATTATTATGAATTTTAGAAACAATCTCTTTTGAGATGTATTGAAATAGTTTATTTTCCGACTAATAAGCTTGGTTTGGGTTTTAAATAATAGCTCGTTTGATTGTGTTTATTAAGAAAGGAGTTCCTTTCAAGTTGCATTGGACCGGCTTAAAACAATGCTGGCCCACAAATACTTCAATTACAGCTTATTCCCTCTACAAAAGGGGAAGTGAACGGCTGAACCAAATAAATGTATCCAATAAGCGAGTCGGAGTTCCGTGACGTATTCAAATTGGGGTTGTTGCTGGCGCTGTGCCGTCAGAGAAGTACGACGGCGACACACACGTTCTCCGGTGTGCCGCCACAGAGGAGTAAACGCGGTTCAACCGCGGACATGCTCCAACTCTGGACTCACCTCTACGCGCAATGTGTGCGACATTGAGCGTAGAGGTGAGTCCGGAGTCTCAGATCCTCGCAGTAACGGGCAAGCTTGAACAGTCTCATCCGGTAGGCTTACGCTGAGACCCTCGCCCCCACTTACACTGCTGCAGACGGAGAACCGGGGATGGTTGGAATGCCGTGATTCCGTAAGTGTCCGTCAGAGGTTTTTCTGTCCTCTAATGGGGAGGTTGTAATGACACGGCAACAGCTGTGGCTTGTGAGTAGGTGTAGGCGGTAATGAAAATTAATTATTTATTGACTTACTGCCGCACTCGGAGACTTTAATGAGTACCTAATGGCAAAGAATGATAATTCAGAATGCCTGACAGCAACTTTCTTTGGTTGTGCCTGACACCAACGGTCTTTTGGTGTGCCTGACACCAACTCTCTTTGGGTATGCTTGACACCAACTTTGTTGGCTATGCCTGACAGCAAGCCTCTTTGAGTATACCTGAAACAAGCCCTTTTTTGGTATGCCTGATACTGCTCTCTTTGGATATGCCTGTCACTAAACCTCTTTGGGTATGCCTGTCACCAAACCTTTCTGTTTCAGATAATCTGCTATAACTGCTTCTCGTCTGTTTCAGATATATCTACTTCTGTTCTGTTTCAGATATATCTGCTAATCTGCTTCTGTTCTGTTTCAGATATATCTGCTGTTCATGCTGGGCTTCCTGATTCTTCTGTGCCTGATCTGCGTCATCGCGCTCGTCTGCTATCACAGGAGAAACCAACGGAACGTGGACTCAAGAGAGTCCAAGGAGACAACCCCGATGAGAAGAGCGCACAAAAGCGACTTCTGATTTTTGTTTTCGTACGTCGCAAGCTACCACGAAATGTCAATTTTTCTCAATCGGCTTTGTGCTTTACATCAAACTTGTTACGGTTGACAATCGATTGAAGAATTTGACAGTGCTGAGGGTTGACAATAGATTGAAGATATTTGACTTCACTTCAGAGGACCCAGAACTGGTCCTCTGAAGTGTCTTTGACCGTACGTCAGACTACCACGAAATGTCAAATGTTCTCTATCGACTTTGTGCTTTACAAGAAACACGTTAAGGTTGACAATCGATTGAAGAGATTTGACAGTTCTGGGTCCTCTGAAGTGTCGTTGACCGTACGTCAGAGTACCACGAAATGTCAAATTTTCTTAAAGGACTTTGTGCTTTTTAAGAAACACGTTAAGGTCGACAATCGACTGGCGGAATTTGACAGTTTTGGGTCCTCTGAAGTGTCGCTGACCGTACGTCTGACTTGCACGAAATGTCAAATTTTCTCAATCGATTTTGTACTTTACAAGAACCTAGTTAAGGCTGACAATCGATTGAAGATATTTGACTTTTTGGGGTGGTCTGAAATACCCTTGAACGTACACCTAAAGCATAAGACAGACCGTGCGTGCCAATTGAATGCCTTTTGATTCTAAGATTAATTAGGACCATATATATTGATTTATAAGTTAAAAGAAGTGCTTATGAAAATAGATTTTTAAATCCCAGTAACAAAAGTTGTAAGGTAAGATGTACTTAAAATTAATACTGTATTGCTGGTACTGATAAGACGTCAAAACTTACGATAAAAAATACAAGGGTAACCAAGACTCAAAACATTATTACAAGAAGTAATGGAAGCTAGACGCCGTTTTACATCGTTTATGTTGCGTCTCGCTTCTACAAAGAACAAATTAAAGAATGCTTTAAAAGTTTTAGCTCTTGACTTGTTCTTCTTGACCTAAGCACAAATCTGGGACGGCTGTGAGTGAGCAAGGCTCAGTGGTGCGTTAAGGTTAACGCTCATTAAACCCACCCGGTACCCTGGCCTCGCGTGGTTTGTATTCCTACGGATTTGTATGGCCGTGCGCTCACTACAACTCCGTAAGGTCTCCAGATCGCCTGGGTCGTAAGTCGTCCATGCGCGGCCCGCGAGCGGTTTACCCAAGGACAATGCAAGGCGACGCGTCATTTCTTTCTAACATGTCGGATGTTTGCTTTCAAAATGGATAAAGAAAGGCTTATCTAAGAAGGTAGAAAATGTAATTGTATTATCTTAGTGATGGTCCAGGTACGTCTACTGGTTGCCCACTCGACGTCCACCCGTTGACCACGCGGCGTCCACTCGTTGACCACGCTGCGTCCACTCATTCACCACGCGGCGTCCGCTAATGAACGCCAAACGACGACCGACGAGGCGGTGCTGGTCGGGTGCTGGGTGGGTCTAATGTGCGTTAACCTTAATAAGCACCTAACCGTAAAACATTTTGCTATAAATTTTGGAGAAGAATTGTTTTGGCTAGCATCGTATAGACAGGATGAAGCCAAATTATAGGTAATGGCAGGGTGCATTAGATGATGGTGGTAATTAAAGCAGTATTTTGTTTTGACTAGAGTCGTTTGCTTTAAAAGGGGTTAAAGTGTAAATAATAATATTACTATCGATCATTATAAAAATGCTTCGAAACAATGTGTTTTTAAAACATTAACTGCTGCACTCAGAGACGTCAAATAACGTGAATGAGTACTTAATCTTTTCTTTTCTTGCCGGGTATATGGTCTTGATTTGAATGAAAATTTTTGACATTAAATACTCATTAAAGTTAATTGACGTCTCTGAGTGCGGCAGTAAGAGTAATTTCGGAAAGAAAGCGTTTCTGATTTGTGCCTCTTTTATATTCAAGAATGTATGTCTGTATAAATATATTTACATTTATTACCCATAAATAAATGAGACATTAAAATTGTTATCTATTTCCTTTAAATATGGTAATAGGCAATTCTAATATTACTGCTGTTTAATATTCTATTTTATTATTATGTAGTAAAAATGTGCCAACTATTATTATATTTTATAAAATAAACAAGGAAAAAGATGTTTCATTGCAAGCTTTACAAAATGAAAAAATTAACGTGTGAAATATAGAGAAAGGAAGCTTTACAGGAAAGAGGAGAGACAGAGGATATATTTGATCGTCACCAAACAAGATGGAAACGCAAAGATCATAATATTCGTCACAATGATCACGTGGTATACACGAAAATATCCACCGTATAATTGAGTACATTAGCAGCTGGCGATTGCACAAATTAAGCAATGTTTACTAAGGCCGTGCAATGGAGGGGTGACCAAAAATATATTATCCTGAGCTCCTCCGAACTTCGGAAGGCACGTTAAGCCGTTGGTCCCGACTGCATCTACAGTCGTTAATACTCACCAATCCATACTGGGCCAGCGTGGTGGATTCTATGCAATATAAAAGCGGGAATCAGCCATTCCCGCTATTTTATTCCATGGAAGGCCAGGACCTTTGCAGTGGGGACAGTTAAGGGCTGGTGATGGTGAGGAATAACTAGAGATAGGATATTTGATTTTAATTTTAACATTATATAAATGTTAGAAAATTAGTACAAAGATTTTAGTGGTTAGAAAAAGAATTTCGAAAAATTATGATCTTGAGGCGGGAATCGAACCCGCGTCCGCTGCTATCCGGGCAGGAGCCTGACCGCTCGGCCACCCAAGATACTAATTAACTTGCCGAAATTCTTCTAACCTTTACACTTCACGTTGTAAGCCAACTGGTACCCTCGCAATGTAGAAATAAATTTCAAACATTCCAAAGCAGATATTTTTACAAATACCGTGCGTTCGGTTAAGCTTGGGTTTGCTTCATAAACTATTTGATTTTAATTTTAACATTATACAAATGTTAGAAAATTAGTCCAAAAAATTATTCTTTTTCTAACCACTAAAATCTTTGTAGAGATAGGATTTTTAAAGCAATTTGGTTATAGCCGTGTGGTGACGGCAGAGTAGAATACAATTGTCACTACCCCAAATCTCTCCCGTGGGTGTCGTACAAGGTGACTAAGGATAAATCAGTGACGAGGAATGGGCAGCAGCGTTCCTCTTATACCACCTAGCAATGTACTGCGTCTTTTGTGCCCGATAAATGGCAATAGGCTCGCCACATATTACATGGGACCTAACATAATTGGCGAAACGTGGGTGCTGGTTCGCCTCTGCCTATCCTTTTGGGGATGTAGGCGTGATTTATGTATGTATGTATGTTTGGTTATAGCGGTCTGAGATATTAGTTTATTTTGGAAAAGGGATCTGTTGCACAAAATTTAGTTATTTATTTATTCTGACACAATTACAGTTTACAAGCTAAATATACAACTATAATCACTTACAAAAATAACAGTACAAGCTTGTAACCAATGAAAATAGTGTACAACATTTCATTTAAGAATAGCTTAGGAATCCCTGGATTACGCAATCGCAGGCGTATAATGCGCAATCGAACTCTGACTCACATCTTATTTATTAAGCATTTGAAATTAAAATAAGTCAATACATTATAATAATCAAATCCGTGTCCTCTGAAATCCGAACAGATGCGTCGGTATACCACTCTGCCAACCAAGACGTTAACTTGCCGAAATACACTTGTATCTTTACGTAACTTCCTACACTGTTAAAAAATAACAAAAAATCCATATTTACTAAGCATGTGTATTTGGTAACTTTACCCTGTTTTAAGCAGATATCGACATAATGTTTCAGTGCCGTGTCAACAAGTCACCAAGCAAGAAAAAAAATCGAAGCAAGCATTTATGAAACGACTCAATTGGGCACTTTGAAGGCCCCATTACGCGGGGGTGCTGGCCTGAAGATTAAATAAAATACAAGAGCTTAATGACTTCAATCCGTCTAAATGGCTAGCTAGTACATCACTTTGAGTACGGCGATTCTCGTATAATATTTTCCGTTGTATAAAAAGCTACCTACCATTTCGGAAAATTGTCACTAAGGACGGCAGAGCAGAATACAAATGTCACCACTCCAATCTATCCCTTGGGTGTCGTACAAGGCAACTAAGGATAAAGAAAAATTTTAAAAATGGAGATACGGGGATGCCTTCCCAACATGTCAACAAACGTGACAAACGGTGACAAACGTTCCAGTGTTGAAATTACGAAAGCTCCAGACAAGCCAAGGTCTGTTATAAATAAATAAATAAATATTTTTACACTCACACCTATCATCTAGCCCAAAGTAAGTAATAAATGTTTATTTCTGTTTAAATACATACATAACAACAGTGACCGAAGTCCCCTTTTAGTAGCCTAAGCACTTGTGTTATGGATACTAGATGACGGACATATTTTTAATATAATTATGTATATAAATGTTGAAAATATACTACATAAACATATACACAACCATGACTCGGAAACAAACATTTGTGGTCATCACAAAGTTTGCCCCTACCAGGATTCGAACCCGGGACCTCTTGGCCAATACCAAGCAATCTGAGCATTCGACCAAGGCGGCCGTCTATAAGTCTATAAGCCGTTAGTATTTAATGTAGGAATTTAGCTGGTATAGTTTTCGTTTGGTGGTAGGGCTTCTTTCAAGTCCGCCTGGCTACCACCATCTTAAAATCTGTCGCCATAATAATGACGTTAACAGGATTATTGTGTTCCGATAATTGTAATAAGAGAGACAGCTGTGTGTGGTTGAGAGTTCCTCAAGCTCGAGTCCATCTTCGGCCCTTAACGTCACTTACCACCAGGTCAAGAGGGGAAGGGCAAGAGCTTCCCTGTCTAACATAAACAAATACACCTCTCTCCCACTTCAACAGCATACAAATTAACGATGTAGTCATTAAATTTAGTCACTTTTTTATTTATTTATTAAGAAATTATTGATGATTTGTGACTATAATTTTTGTCAATGCAAGCCATAAGCAAAGCAACTATCGCCTTCTCGATCATTCATACGATGGAGTATTCTCTGCACAAGCGTTACACTTCGCTATTCGATTACAGCTCGAGTCTAGTGGATAGTTATGCATTCATGAGCGTCCTCGGCTCCACGTGTTCTATAAAACTCACAAACTCGTTGATGGGCATACTTTTGTTGTTTAGGCGCGTGAAGTCGATATTGGAATACTATTGGAATATTCTGCTTGTTAGGGTGCGCGAGGTACAGTCAACACCCCAACACTGAGCGGTGTGTGGTGACGGCAGAGCAGAATTACTATTGTCACCACCCCCACCTTTCTTTATCTTGGTCGGCCGAGCGCCTGAGGAGGAAGCGGAGGAAAGTGGTGTTATTTTGATACACAACGATTGAAATAAAAGTGTTGTGGTGTGTTTGACGTTGAGAATTTATTGTGGTTTCCACCACCTCATCTGTCCCTAATGAACTCTGTTACCACTCAATTCGCGCCAAGCATTCCCTCGATGCGATAAAATGTGTAGCACCCAATAAATATTTTAATGTAAAGTTCAACAAAAATAAAATTAAAGACATGACTGTATGGGCTAGATCCCTTTGCCTTTCCTAATAAAGGTGAATAAAATTAAAACAACAACAATCTAACTACCAAACCGTTACTAACGGTCACCCATCCCAGAAAGTGTCGCTTCACTCCCGTAATTATCAAGTGAACAAGGCCACGGTCCGTAGCAACCAGCCGTCGCCATATTTCTTTTCCCCACGGCCGGCGGCACTAATGATATGTCAATAGTGACATGTTTGAACTCAGTTTGCGTAATGACGTCATCAGTGCCTGCCTTCTATTTGACGCGAGCGTTCCGTGATAAAGGTAGTGCTGGGGTGTTTTATGGTGTGATTTTTAATTAGGAATGATTGTTGTATGAGTGCTTTCTTTCGCAGATTTGGGCCTTAATCAATTGACTGTAGACACATTATTCGGTTGCATTTTCGAACGCAAGCGACGTCGAGCGACGAATAATAAATATTAAGCCATGTGGTGACAGCAGAGCAGAACGCAATTGTCACCACCCCCATCTCTCCCGCGGGTGTCGTACAAGGTGACTCTGTGTAGGGATGAGTAATGGGCAGCAGCGTTCCTCTCATAACCACCTAGTAATATACTGCGATTTATGTTGGACCTAACTTATTTGGCGAAAAGTGGGTGTTAATTCACCTCTGCCTACCAATTCGGGGATTTAGACGTGATTTATGTATGTATGTATGTGAATAATTATGTTTTCTATAATATACCTAATACCTACCTTTTTATTATACATCTCTGATTTCTAGGTAATACATTTATTCTACTTTCATGATTCTACCATACTCAAATTTCGGTTCCTTACAAATGTCGGGACCAGGGGGCCTACCGCAAAAGCCTATAGTTTATTACGTCATGCTGTCATTTCGCACCAAATTTACCTAAACGATTAGCGATAGCTTTGAACGAATGATCACCGAATGATTTTGTATGAATTTGGCAGAAAATCCGTACCGCCTAAAAATTCAGGATGGCTGCTATAGCCGTAAGCAGTGCATCGCTTTAAAGCTATCATCAGAAATCGAATGAGGCGGTAGGCCCCGAGCACTCCTTTATGAACAGCATTTCTGGATACACTTTGGCTGCTCACAAAAGAGTACAAGGCCCCGTTAACCCATATTTCAGTTTTACTTACATACGTCACGCCTTTCTCCCGCAGGAGTCGGCAGAAATCAAATTTTTCCACTTGCTACGATCCTTACACAGTTCCTTCGCTTCATGCAATCTCATTAATGTCTTCATTCAAGCCCATCGGTTTCGGCACTCTTGCTTGATCTGAGCCTTCTTTAATACATGTTAATATTTTAAACTTGATTATGAAAGATCCGCCTAATCCTTCAGTTTAGGCTTTCAGTTTTATATTATGTAATATATTGTAATAATGACAATTAACTAATGAATGTACAGACAATATATTCACATTTATACTTCTTACGAAATAATAGCTAGGGAAAGCGAAATTATGAACTTCTAGGAAAGCCGTTCTATTTTGAATTCTTGTCTTTTTAATTTAACTCGAATTCCAGACGAGAAGTAAATGTTCCAAATGAAAATAATATCTATTTTGATGTTCAACTCGTTTGTAATTAGATGTAGACATTTATAAGACGGGTTAAATAATAGCCCTTTAACATTTTCCACGGCTGGGGCATAGGCCTTCCCTATAGATGAAAAAATATAGGGAGAATGGACCAAAAACCACCACGCTGGCCTTGGTGGGTATTAATGACAGCAAAAGCACCCAGGACCAACAGTTTAACGTGCTTTCCGAAGCACAGAGGAACTCGAGGTAATGAATTTTTGGTCACCCATCCAATTCTGGCCTTAGCGAACATTGCTTAGTTTCAGCAATCGCAGTCGCGTTACATCGGGTCGCGTCGTGTTTCAAAAATGTGTTTCTGGCATTATCATTTCGCTATATAGACGCCAATTGTAATCACTATTTCGGGCAATATAGCAATATGACCCTTATCCACTCAGACACATCTCTCTAAATGGCGCGACGCTCTCTCCGCTTCTAAAGTGACATTCCCGATTTTAAGTAGAGTACTCTATCCGTAAGGTAATATCAACTTTATTGTCGGGGCATAAGGCGTAGTTTACTAGATACTACGCTTAAGCAGTGCAAGATTATAGGGGCTGTGCTAGCGGTGTGATAAGGGAAAGAATTTTAAAAGTGATTAAGTTTATTTCACCTCTACATCCCCGGCTTAAGGTTTCAGGGCGATGGCAAAATTCAAGTCAGTATGGATCCAAACAAAATGAAGTCAGAAAAATATCGAGAATTTATTGTTCTAAAGCGCGAATCGAACCCGCGTCTTCTTCGATCCGGGCAAATGCCTAGGTATAGTACTCGCACTCAAGCAACCCGGGACGTAGTTGTAATTCCACCGTTAATTATATTTTCATCCATTAATCGCCGTTCATTATATTAATTAAATTATAAAAATATAGAGATAATCACACGAAACCAATTTTGTCACGATGTTGGAAGTATCTTTTTTTATTTTTTATTTTATTAACCTATAAGATCCCACTGCTGGGCACGGGAGCCCTTGGAAGTATCTTAATCAAAAAAATACTAAAAATTACCACTTGGCCGTGTGGTGACGACAGAGCAGAATACATTATTGTCACCACCCCCATCTCCCAGCGGGTGTCGTACAAGGCGAGTAAGTGTAAAGACAACGATGAGTAATGGGCAGCATTGTTCCTCTTATACCACCTAGCAATATACTGCGATTTACGTACCCGATAGATGGCAATTGGTTCGCCACCATTTACATGGGACCTAACGTGGGTATTAACTTACCCCTACCTACCCCTTCGGGGTTATAAGTATGCAAAGTTAAAAGTATGCAAAATACTTCTTCTTCTACCTTCAACCTGGACTCAGGTTGACGGCCGCCTTGGTCGAATGCTCAGATTGCTGGGTATTGGCCAAGAGGTCCCGGGTTCGAATCCTGGTAAGGGCAAACTTTGTGATGACCACAAATATTTGTTTCCGAGTCATGGTTGTGTATATGTTTATGTAGTATATTTTCAACATTTATATACATAATTATATTATAAATATGTCCGTCATCTAGTATCCATAACACAAGTGCTTAGGCTACTTACTTTGGGCTAGATGAAAGGTGTGAGTATAAAAATATTTATTATTAATGTTATTATTAACTGGGAATGATCCCAGTTTACCTGGGTCCGGCCATTTATGTCGGTCAGTCGTCAAAACGCCATCCTCCTTTTTAATTCATATCATCCATCATACCAGATAGGTGCTAGTGATGAAAAAGAGAGTGAGTGATTGGTATGACAACATTCCAATCCACACTGCTCAAAGTATTGGCTTAGGTTTTACTGCCTGGCACTAATCCTCTTTGGATATGCTGTTGTTGGTGGTTTGCCCTCCACCATTCGGGTGCCCCAAGGTGCTTATTGGTCTACACCGAGCAATCTCCCTTAGTCGACTATTACGACACCCCTGGGGTGAGACGGGACTGGCACATTTTACGTTACTTTTTCGCTTCCATGCCAAAATAGGAAGCCTGTATGCATGATTTGTCGCCAAATTTTTAAATCGTACATACATACATAAATCACGCCTATATCCCCGAAGGGGCAGGCAGAGGCGAACCAGCACCCACGTCTCGCCAGTCATGTTAGGTCCCATGTAATAGGTGGCGAGCCTATTGCCATTTATCGGGCACAAAAATCGCAGTAGGTATATAGCTAGATGGTATAAGAGGAACGCTGCTGCCCATTCCTCATCACTGATTTATCCTTAGTCGCCTTGTACGACACCCACGGGAGAGATTTGGGGTGGTGACAATTGTATTCTACTCTGCCGTCACCACACGGCACTTTTTTAAATCGTGCGTATTATAAAAGCTGACGCTAAACATAAAGCTACATATCAAGGATAATGCGCTGCCGACCTTGCAGCAAATTACCCAAAAACAAGGCTCAAACCCTTCTAGGGCTTAACGGCGCATGCCACGGCGAAAGAAAGTAGAAAAAATATTATTTATTTCCCCGCAAATCATCCATTAAAGTACAGACCATTAGACTGCGTTGCTTATTCGCAGGGTGCCAAGGTGAAAAGGAAACACGAAACAGGTCGAGACGAACTTTAGGGCCTTCCGAATATTACAATAAACATGTCGGTAGGTGTTTAATTCACCTCTGCCAATCCCTTCGGGGATATAGGCGTGATTTATATAATTAGGTATGTACGAGTATGTAGAATAAAGAACTAATATATGTAGAATGACGAAAATCTTATAGGAAAATCACTTTGTTGCCGCATGGTGACGGCAGAGTAGAATGCACTCGCCATCACCCCTAATCTCTCCCGTGGGTGTTGTACTTGGCGACTGAGGGTTAAGCAGTGACGAGTACCTAATTAGCAGCAGCGTAGCACCTAGCAAGATAGTTCGATTTCCGTGCCCAATAGATGGGCTCGGAAAATGGGACATAAAATACATACATACATACATCACGCCTATATACCAGAAGGGGTGGGCAGAGGTGAACCAGCACCCACGTTTCGCCAATTATGTTAGGTCCCATGTGGTGACAATTATATTCTACTCTGCCGTCACCACACGGCACGGGGCATATAATAATTGGTGAAACGTGAGTAATTCTGTTTTTATACGAGAAAGGGCTCTTGGAATTCATCTCAACTAAAAGTTAGTGAGAATAAGGGATGGAATCGAGCTTCACCTGGAACCCTCAACCACAGAGAGGCTGCCTATCTTATTACCAATTTTGGAACAAAATAATGGTGTTAATATTGTTATTATGGCGACAGATTTTGATAATAATATGGTATTATATACCACTGTATTATCAAAATCTGTCAAGCCAGGAGGACTTGAAAAAGTCCTACCACCAACCGAGCCGAGTATACATTTGTACTCCCCTGGCGATCGCATCCGAGACATCGAGATCTAATTCCGGTGGGCGAAACATTAGACCACTTAGGCGGTTATAAATCACCTCAACCACCTTTAAGTTTAATCACCCTTCACTGATAAATAACGGTGATGTATGTATGTATGTTATTATGTTCAAGGTAACCACAAACAGACGAAAGCGATATCGAGTCACGTTTGGAAAAGCTTTAAGCGGTACTCATGCCCATAAACTTCTAGAATCTTCGCCTAGAATGCAAAATAATACAATCGTGCTCTTTTACATTTGAACTAGCAAAACTCGTTGGAGATAAAACGAATTGAGCTGCTCTATGTGGGCTTTGGTTCAATTTAAAAAACGAAACAGTAACCATAATGGCTGCGGCAATGGATGCATTCAAATATCGCCAAACAACGGAAACGAAGACAGTATTATTTCCCAGGTACTTTTTATGTACAGAGAACGATAGACAAATTCCACACTACAAACATGGATAAATCACGCCTTTTTATCTCAGAAGAGCAAAGAGGTTATCAACGGCACGCCAAGGACATAAACAATATATTATTAAAAAAATAGCCAGGTCAAGAGTACCCGATACCGGCAAGCATTCAATAAGACATTGAGGTTGAATGAAAGAAGTATGTTAAGATCGTAGCAAGTGGAAAGAAGTGGTCTCTGCCTCCACTGTGGGAGAAAAGCAATACAAAATATTCTTTATTATACGCATATAGAAACAAATATAACAATTATTCGATTTTGATTTTAACATTATTTAAATGTTAGAAAAATTAGTACAAAGATTTTAGTGGTTAGAAAAAGAATTTCGAAAAATTATGGTCTTGAGGCGGGAATCGAACCCGCGTCCGCTGCTATCCGGGCAGGTGCCTGACCGCTCGGCCACCCAAGACACCAATTAACTTGCCGAAATTCTTCTAACCTTTACACTTCACGTTGTAAGCCAATGGGTACCCTCGCAATGTAGAAATTCTTTTTCTAACCACTAAAATCTTTGTACTAAATATAACAATAACAAAAAGAAAAAAAATACATGCATGAACAATAAGGCGGCCTTATTGCTATAAGCAATCTCTTCCAGGCAACCTTACTAATAGAATAATAATAAGAATAAATAAAAATGTGAAGGGCAACTAAAGTGTACGTAAAGGGAAAATTTAAAGTTTTTGTATGTAGTATTCGGTACCCCTTCGTCTCATCATCATCATCACCAGCCTTACAATGTTTCTACTGCTGGGACACAGGCCTTCCCTATGGATGGAGGAATATAGAGAGAATGGGCCACAACCCACCACGCTGGCCCAGTGCCGGTTGGTGGGTGTTAACGACGGAGGAACTCAAGATAATAAATTTTTGGTCACCCATCCAATAACCGGCCATAGGGAACATTACTTAGTTTACGCAATCGCAGGCCAAGCGCGCTATACTGTGCTAGCGAGATCCTCAGGTGCCTTATGGGAGCTGATAATGAAGCTTATGGGAATCTATGAAGTCTTCAATTAAACACAAAACTTCCCGTTTTAGGCACTGTACCCACTTTGGGCCGCTTTCCCTTAATGATATGGCGAAGGGCCTTGATGTCAGCTTCAAAAGGATTGCTTGTCAGAAGAGTCTTTTCTCCCTGCCCTGTTCCCTGTCTATCTGGGGTCGACGCAGTATGTTTCCTCTTCCATTCATATCGGTCAGACGTCATGAAGCCATCCACTCCCTTTTGATACATATTATTAACTATCACACCGGAAAGGTGCTAGTGATGAATGAGTGTATAGAAAAGAGACGGATCGACGGAGACCGATGAACGGAGAGAGTGATTTGGCTGACAACATTCCAATCCACACTGCTCAAGGTTTCGGCTTAGGTTTTACAACCGGCCGCCTGCCTGACACTAACCCTCTTAAGTATCATTTATCGTCAGAACTTTGTCAGTTATAAAATACTAATGGTCGCCCACGGCTTCGCTCACGTTAATGTCGGTTGTTATATTATAGCCTCCATCCATTGTCGATTAATGGACTATCTAACACAAAAATATTTTTTTAATTTAGATTAGTAGTTCCTGAGATTAGCCCGTTCAACCAACCAACCAAACAAACAAACTGTTCGGCTATATAATATTAGTATAGATACCGCCCCTTGTAACAAGGGCCCGACTAAAAGAAAGAGACGGAAATGAACTGAGATTAGGAATTATGAGTCGACGCGGCCCTTCGAGAGATTGCCGAGTCCCGAAACATAAGCAGCGATTATCGTGTGTTCAGAATTTTCTTACGGCCCAAAGCAGTTCCAGCCATATTGGGTCAATGTGTTTTGTTGCGAATCGCTTCGGTAACAGCCTGAACCAACAGCTTAACGTGCATTCCGAAGGATTGACGGGTTTCCTATAATGGTATATACAGGGTCACTACAAGTAAAGGTTGGTTCTGGGAGGATATTCACTTATAAAAGCCTAGTAGTAGCCTACTAGGTTTTCCAAGTCCAATCGAATTGCAGAAAGTCATACATACATACATAAATCACGCCTTTGTCCCCTAATGGATAGGCAGAGGTGTTTTTAAAACCTGCGTTTCACCAGCTTATGTCCCATGTAATAGGGGGCGAGTCTGTTGCCATTCATCGGGAACTACAAATAACTCTTGCTACAAATAAAAATGACAATTCTAAACTAGTCTCTATTCTTGCCATGGTCTTGATTTGAATGAAAATTGTTGACATTAAATACGCATTAAAGTTAAATGACATCTCTGAGTGCGGCAGTTAGTCGCCTTGTACGACATCCGCGAGAGAGATATTGGTGGTACCAATTTGTATTCTTCTCTGCCATCACCACACGGCCACCGGAATAGCAGAAAGTATAGAGCTTCTTATGTATACAGACTTACTATCTCTCGCATCCACCACACTGTGTGAAGATGAAAGTCTTTAACCCTAGATAGCGAATGTTGCTGAACTATAAGCTGATCATTCGACTTTTTGACGATAATTTTAAATATCAATTTTATACCTTTTTTATTTAATTTTGTACTATTAAGAAAATACAGAAAATACCGGATATTAAACAAATACTACTTTAATTAAAATAATTTTCTTATTTATTTTTTACTACTTAAAGGAATTTTCATGGCATGCGTTTTTTTAGATAAATTACAATTACACTTTAAACGAGCTCGTCATTGTGACGAACATTAGCTATCTAATGCTTGTGTGATGACGGACGGAGAGGCAAGAGGGATGGCAAAATCCATACTGTTCAATGTTTCTATGCCTATCTTCGAGTCTTGACATGAAAATCATCATTATTTTTCAAAAGATCTATATCGAGATGATTTTATTATTTGGATAATCTAGTTAAAAAACGTCTACGCTATTGCTGAATCTAACCACGTAGTAACGTAATACCATGACTCGTAATGGCATTAAATTAATAATTAAAATTGCCCTCAGTATTATAACGCCAGATGTCGCATAATGTGTACAAGCAAAATTGAAGGGTGAACGCAAACTGCTGAAAAATTTGACATTGTACGAGTGGTCGCACGTCTCCTGAATCTCAAGCAAGACATTTGTGTTACAAGAGTATAAAATTAAAATGCAAAGTGTGTAAATTATCTATACTAATATTATAAAGCTGAAGAGTTTGTTTGTTTGGCTGAACGCGCTAATCTCGAGAAGTAATAACCGACATCAACGCGAGTGAAGCTGCGGGCGACCACTAGTTATGAATAATTTCAAAACCGAACAACAAACAATACAACAACCAAGTTTAAAAATACACACTTTTGTGTTTATGTGTTATGTTTGGAATGAAATTCCCGAGGTCCCGGTTTCGATCCCCAAGGCAGCACCTACTAGATGACGGCCAAATTTTATTATGTGACCAAACAATGACGGGATCCTGTCTCAAATCTACTATGTTAATCCCACATCTTTCTCTTAACTCGTGATTGTTCATTCTATCGCTCATCCTTACTCCATCCATGCTACTCTATATGAGGCAGTAAAGGCCACAGTTAAATTATCAACGTCAAACACCTTAATTTCAATGATTTCTCATAATTGAACGTCGACACGGATCCATATGGATCAAAATAACACCACTTTCACTGCACAAAGTCCACTCTGAAACAATTTTTGAATGATGGAAATAAAAATCTGACTGACGTCATTGAAAGCGCGCGAAACCCTTTTGAGTCACAATCTGCTCATAAAAGAATGCTCCAGTCACCATCAGTCTCATTAGAATGTATGTGTAGGTGATATTCAAGCGTAGTGCACTCAATAGGACGTTAATTGACTTCCAGCACAGATAATTAAGGGGCCAGCAAAGGACTGGACTTGGCAGGAAGAACTGACGGTTAAAGCCTTTGATAGCGTTAATGGGGATTTCATCGAAGAGTTCATCTATTTATAAAATCCATTTACGGACCACAGTAATGAGTAGAGATTTGGTGAAATTTATTTTTAAATGTGCCACGTAATCGGCTGGGTCAAATCTCTTGGAAGATTTTGTTGAAACGGCAGGTATCTAATAGAGAATGGAATAAATTATGAAGCGTAATCTTGAAATTCTTCTTACCGTTAAACAATTATCATGGTGGAACAGCTTAAATCAGGCCTATTGATCCCCGATGGTGGAGGTAGAGCTAAACTCACACAGAACAGCTTTTAGGAACAGGATATATATATATATATATCTATAGCACACTTTAAACCTATGTCTATTTTATTGAAATTGATTCCTTTGTAGCTCAATTTATATTACATTTAAATGATATCGCTGAATGTTTTTTCAGCATGAAATTGCATGTTGATTTTCAAAAAAAAAATTAAATATGACTTGGGCATGACTTATAATGTTGTGTGTAGCCAGTTAACTCGTCGATTTACCGAGTTGTACAAGATATAATTTAGTCAGGATTAAGAGTAAGTACATGTCATTAATTAATTTTAAACATTTGTTGTTTACATGTCCTAGCCTAGACTATCAGTAGATAAGATAGTATTTACCTAGTTGTTCAAGATATTTCATTAGTGGCGTGGCCCGTCCAATATTTGTCAGGAGCGCCATGATTTCCCGATGGCTCGCCGGCCAGCCAAGCAGCCAGCAGCCTCCCATTCCCATCTGCGAAGCGCGCCAGTCGTTTTGCCGGAGCCGTCGCGTGTACCCGCGCCATTTTGACGAGCGATCAACTTTCGCGCGCTTTCAGTTCAACCATTACAGTTTTTCGAATTTCGAACCGCGCCTCCCCGAAGTTTTTTGCTACTTCAGTTTTCGTTTGTTTGGGTTATTTTTTATTGTGTAACGAAGTTTTGTTAGCTCAAAGTGAAGTTTGGAGTTGATTGGAAAAGTGTTCAGTGACTATCTCTGTAAGTTTGGAACTAGCGTCTGGTTTAATTTCCTTTTTTGAGAGTTGACTTTGCGTGGTCTGGACGGCGTGCGGACAGAAAAATGTGATGTAAGTACTTAATGTTAATTAGTTATAATATAATATAGTAATATAATATATTATGATATAGTTGACAACTTGTTCACTTACAAAAAATAATACATTGTTCTTACTTTAAGAATTAAACAACAGTAAATATCGTAATTTTGCTTATACTATCACCTTGTGTCTGTTTAATCTGTAATGGTAGTGTTATGTAGGTTTAAAAAAATATATAAAATAAATAAATTAATTAAAGTTATACGTAGACTAATTCATAATAAGGCATGTAATGGATTGTGAAATTTCAGGACATGAGTGGTAAATAAAATAAAAAGAACTTAATATTTGCCCCCTTTTGGGGCTGGTTTTTTTTAACCATAGTTAACTCAACCAATTGTTAAAAATTGTTACTAATGGTTAAACGCAGACTGATATTTAACCATTACTTTAGTAACATTATTAACTAAAATTTTCACCTACCTACTAATGGTCAAAATATCAGACTAATATTATAAATATAAGTAAAAATATTTAACAACAATTGGTTGAGTTAATTAAGCGTCAAAAAAGTCGCCTTGTGCGACGAAGAGATTAGGGGCGGTGAGAATTATTATTGTGTTCTGACCTACCGTAATCACACGGCAATCTTGTTGCCATTGTGATTGAGTTAAGGGGCGTAATTTTCCATGGAATCTTCCTTGGGGTTATTCTGACTGTCCAAATGTCATGTCTGGTGTTACTGTCTTTTTCTTATTACTGTTGACAACGAAGCCGGCATATACCTACCATTGCAGGAATTCGGTCGAACCACGTCCATGGTCTAGTGGTTCGTCCACCGGAATTAAGACCCTGAGGTCCCAGGTGCGATCCCCAGGGGAGTACAGATTTGAATTCGGTTTGGTTGGTGTAGCACTTTTTTCAAGTCCGCCTGTTACCATCATCTTATCGAAATCCGTCGTTATAAAGTTAACAGTATTATTGTGTTCCGACAATTTGTGATAAGATAGCTAGTAGCCTTTCAGTGGTTGAGGGTTCCAGGTCGATCCCATCTTTGGCCCTTATCGTGACTTACTTTAACTTGAGATGAAGGCAAAAGCTTCCCTGTCTTGCATTAAATAAGTCGCTATAGATGTTACTCGGAAGAAGTTGAAGAAGAAAAGTACTATTTACAAATATACATCACACTTATATAAGGCAGATTAACACCCACGTTTCGTCAGTTATGTTAGGTCCCATGAGGGAGAACCTACCGCCATCTATCTGACACGTAAATCGCAGTTTATTGTGCCGTGTGGTGACGGCTGAATAGAATACAATTGTCACCACCCCAAATCTCTCCCGTGGGTGTCGCACAAGGCGACTAAGGATAAATCAGTGATGAGGAATGGGCAGCAGCGTTCCTCTTATACCACCTAGCAATGTACTGCGACTTTTGTGCCCGATAAATGGCATAAGGCTCGGCACCTATTACATGGGACCTAACATAATTGGCGAAACGTGGGTGCTAGTTCACCTCTGCCTACCCCTTCGGGGATATAGGCGTGATTTATGTATGTATGTATGTATGCATCACAATTATTTAAGGCAGATTATGTGGATAAGAGAAACGCTGCTGCCCATTATTCATCGCTGTCCTTTAGTCGCATTATAGGTACGACATCTGTGGGAGAGATTGGGGGTGGTGACAATTGTATTCTGATCTGTTATCACCATACCACAAAAGTATTGGGACTAACCCAATGATTCCACAACCAACAGTGACCATCTATACTAATAATATAAAGTTGAAGAGTTTGTTTGTTTGGTTGGTTGAAGGCCTCAGGATTTCACTTACTGATTCTAATTGAATTTTTTTTTTATGGTGGATAGTCCATTTATCGAGGAAGGCTATATAGGCTATATATTAACGCGAGCGAAGCCGCGGGCGACCACTAGTTACTAACATGATAGCTTTAGTTTTCTCCAACCGCTACGTTATGGCCCTAACACGTCTTGGCTGGATGTGCAAAGACTGGCGTAAAAAAATGAAATCCTCCATGATATATGATTTCGAACGGACTTCGTCTTGCGTACGGCACTCGTTGACAAAGTAAAAACCATCAAGTAGAGAGCATTGTCACGTTGACAAAAAATTATTGACGCAAAATTCTACATAGATATATCACGGCTTATTTATCGCCGAAGGGGTAGGCCGAGGTGAATTTCTAACCCACGTTTCGTCAATTTGTTATGGTGAGCCTATTGCCATACTGGCGCGTAAATCGCAGTATATGGCTAGGGGTGTAAGAGGGACGCAGCTGCCCATTACTCATCGCTGTCTTTACTCATAGTCGCCTTGTACAACAGTCTCGAGAGAAAGAGGTGGCGGTGGTGACAATTGTATTCTGCTCCGTCGTCACCACACAGTCAAATTCTGTTTACATAAAATTTACGTAATACTGCGAAATCAAGGACAATAAAATTTAACTTGTTGAAATGCAGACATTCAATATTAATTGAATGGTTTACAACTGAATATTTTATTTTACTACATTAAGCTTAACTAAAGTAAGTACTTATACTGCCGCACTCAGAGACGTCAAATAACGTTAATGAGTACTTAACGTCAAAAAATTACAATTCAAAACTAGTCCCTATTCTTGCCGGGTTTATGGTCTAGATTTGAATGAAATTTTTTGACATTAAATACTCATTAAAGTTAATTGACGTCTCTGAGTGCGGCAGATAGTATTATTGTGTACTTGACATGACTTCTAACCTTATTACGAATGTCAACCGCAATAATCAAAATGGCTTCCAATTTGTCCATAAGACCTAACTGCGTAGACACTACAACTCTTAAGTACCTAGAAACAGATATTACTAATGAAAGTACTCTCATTACGGGGGATAATGTTAATACCTTAGAACATGTCAGCTGTTTGTAACTGAATATGAACAATTAATTGCGTATTGGCATACCTGTTTTAATTAAGCCAAGTCCTGAGGGGCGTTTGTTGTGATAAATGATACATGAATATTGAATAACAACATACCGACATATTGTATAGGCGGCGGAACACCGCTATTATGTAATAGGGGTTAGGTGTTTGTGGACTTGAGAGTGAAATTAAACATAAACGTGAAACAAAGATCAACAAAGTTCGAAAAATTATGGTCTTGATGCGGGAATCGAACCCGCGTCCACTGCAATCCGGGCAGGTGCCTAAACCACTCAGCCAACCAAGACACTAATAATCTTTGTACTAATTTTTCTAACATTTATACTTAGAATATAGAATAATAATTCTAAGCATTTATATAATGTTGAAATTAAAATCGAATAGTTTCTAAAAGTAAAACGTCAGAATGACAAATGAAATGAGTGAATTTATTATATTTGAAATGGAAAGGACGCATTTGCCTATCTCTCGTCGTCTTACAAGGCGACTAAGATTAAAGACAGCGATGAGTAATGGGCAGCAGCGTTAAATATATATTTCAACACAATTACTCGTAAATTGACTCTTACTACACCATTTTAAGGTTCAGAACGCAGCGTATTATGCACGAGTGCATAATATATTACGTGCTAGTGCTTAATGGTATATTTTTTAATGTTTTTCTTCTTCTTAAATTCTCCCTATATTTTAGGGAAGGCAAAGGGTCTAGCCCATACAGCCATGTCTTTAGTGTATATTTAATCTTTAGTCATATGAATTAATAAGTTGGTGAAATGTATGAATTAAATTTTACGTTAAGTTCATGATGGAGCCTGATGAAGTGAGCAAAACCACTCTTTACGTGGTTTTCACCACAACATGAAACACCATCACAAGACTTATTTTCAATGATTCTGCATAATTGCACATCAACACGGATGCTTGTGCATCAAAATAACACCACTTTCACTGCACAAAATCCACTCTGAACCAGTTTTAGAATTATCGAAAAAATATCTGACTGACACCACGAAACGCGCCAAACACTCTAATGTTTTTTTTGTTAAATTCTCCCTATATTTTTAGGGAAGCATAGAGTCTAGCCCATACAGCCATGTCTTTAGTATATTAAGTCTGTATTCATGTGTGTGAAATGAATAAAAATTAAATTAATTTTACGTTAAAAGCGGGATGTCACACATTTTAACGCATCTAGGGAGTGCTCGGCGCGAATTTATTGGCCACAGAGTTCGTGATGGCGACTGATGAGGTGGTGAAAACCACTATAAAATTCTCAACAATAAACACATCACGAGACTTAATTTCAATAATTCCTCATAATTGAACGTTAACACAGACCCTTATGCATCAAAATAACACCACTTTCATTGCACAAACTCCACTCTGAAACAATTTTTGAATTAATCAATAATAATCTGACTGTCACCATTGAAACGCGCCAAACACTCCAAAGTTTATTTTTATTGAATTTGCACATTGAATATTTTTACGAATATTAAATTATTTTAAAGTTAAGATGATAAAGAAACATTTTATTCCATGTTTATAAACACAAATTAACTATCGTATTTAGAAACACTATTTATTTTATTTTTTATTTAGCTTCTGCTTTGGATGTACAGCCGGTTTTTCTGTTCTCCCAAAATTCAGACTTTTCTGATCGCTATAATAAATGCTCAATTTGTATTCTAGCCTTACACGCTTGTAAAACGATACAAAAATTAAAATTTTCGCAGTCCAAGTTTCAGATATCTTCTGCTATAAATCCGAAAATAAGACCGTGAAAAGATTTTGCTCAAGCAAAGCGGTATTGTCGAATTTTCGCATCAATATTGACAGTCACTTTTGAACAATTTTCTATCAGATACGCAAAATAAATATTTGCATCCGACACAACCATTTTTAACGTTAATTTTCTCCATTGAAATGGTGAAAAAGCACCTTTTTTTACGTCCGACACTCAACTCGATTCCGGAGCATAAAATTCTGATGGATATCGCAAGATTTTATCTGATATTGGTCACATATAACTGGCATGGACGGGCACGTAGTGTGAAGAGCGTAAAACCGGTCAACGATATTTTTGTTAACACTCGCTACCGTGGATCGAGTTTGTGATGGTAAGAGATACTCTACAACTATAAACATAATTATGAATTTGGATGAGATCCAATTCTTCTTCTTCTCCCTGCTCTTACCCTACTCTAAGTAGTGTCGGCACAACCTGTCTTCTTCTTCCACTCTTCTCTATCAGACGTGAGCTCAGCATGAACTACCCTGTCCCTTGTCTCATCTTTCACACAAATCGTCCATCGCTATTTCGGTATTCCTCTCTCAAATGGGAATTATCCACATCCATAATTATAGGAGACAGAAGGAAGGAAGACTAATGAAAAAAGAACTGAAAGAAGATAATTATGCTTTTCATCATCATCATTCACACACTGAGTCAACTCCGAGCAGTTGCGTGTCAGTTGAAGAGAAGTGGAATACGAAAAGTGAAAAAGAAATCGTAGAAAGACAATGAAAGGGAATAATAGTACAGCTGCGCATTATTAATGGCGGAATGCCAATACCTTACATTTTTCGAGCTATTGACATTTTTATGTTTTTCAAATTATAGTCTATTACTGTGTTTTCATGCAATAATGGATCCATACATATTTTCAACGAGAACTCGACAAATTTAAATGTGCAAATAGCTTCTTCTAACTAGAATTTCTAACGTGAAATTGTGATCTTTTTTTATGAGTAAAATTTTGTCTGTGTTAGTTAGAAGACATTGTGGCACTTCGCCACCGATACGTGGGTTAATGGCGATAATTATGAATAGCTTATCTTTCTATTCGCATAGTAAAGAAGTTTGGAAAGTCGAGATCTCCATCCGAAATTGAGAATTATCGAAGCCCCATCGTGACTTTTATAATTTCATTATGTAGGGATCAATCTATTTGCCTCCGACGCAGCTGTATCGTCTATAGCGCTTTACCACGAACACTGATGGAAGCCTCACGCAAAAGGAATATCACGAGGCTCTTCATCATGTATCGCGTGCAAGAGCTCATTTCAATTCGAGTTGTTGGGTAACTGTCTTGTATATTACAGCTGACTTCCATCCGTATTGGACTGCATCACACCATAAAAGCCCATTGCCTGTGTAAGTGCATATTGTATCGAGTAGCCGAGAAATGGTTGATTAGCCCTATCTCGCAAACCCGCTGTTTGCCCTAGCAGCGGACTATTCCCCAGTGCCCAATGCAGGGCGGGCCTTCCATAGGCCCAAAAATTTCATCTTAGATCCCGATGATTCCATCACACTGGCCAATCAAAGTGTTCAAGACACCATACGCACTAGAAACACCTTTGAGGGGTTACAGGAGGGAAAGGAAAAAAAAACATACTGCGCCAACCCCAAATAAAATGGGATCAGGGGGCCTACCGCCTAACTCGATTGCTGATGATAGCTATATTGCAATGCACTGCTTACGGCTATAGCAGCCATCCTGAATTTTTAGGCGGCACGGATTTTGTGCCAAATTCATACAAAATCATTCGGTGATCATTCGTTCAAAGCTATCGCCAATATTTTAGACACATTTGGTGCGAAATGACAGCATGACGTCATAAACTATAGCTTTTGCTTTAGCAATCGAGTTAGGCGGTAGGCCCCCAGAGCAAGACGATGATAATTACTGCGAACTGACATATTTGGATGTTTGTCTCTCAATCACATTCACTGTAAGCACGGAATTAATGGAAATTTGGAACTCAGATAATACCTGGATATTATTGATCAGAGATGGAGGAGCTGGATGGCGCAGTCGCTTAGCGCGTTCGGCCTGCGATTGCGAAAACTAAGCAAAGTTCTCTAAGGCTAGTCATACATAATCATTACATGGGTGACCAAAATTAATTCTAACTCCTCCGTGCTTCGGAAGGCACGTTAAGCCGTTGGTCCCGGCTGCATCTGCAGTCGTTAATGTTCACACATCCGCACAGCGCCAGGATGGTGTCCATTCTTTTCCTATTCTTCAATCTAAAGAAAAGGCATGTGCGGCAGCAATGGGTACATTAAAGTGCAGATGATATATCCCCGAAGGGGTAGGTAACTTGATGCCTATTTAAAGAGGCCGTGTGGTGACAGCAGAGTAGAATACAATTGTCACCACCCCAAATCTCTCACGTGGGTGTCGTACAAGGCGACTAAGGATAAATCAGTGATGAGGAATGGGCAGCAGCGTTCCTCTTATACCACCTAGCAAAGTACCGCGACTTTTGTGCCCGATAAATGGCAAAAGGCTCGCCACCTATTACATGGGACCTAACATAATTGGCGAAACGTGGGTGCCAGTTCACCTACCCCTTCGAGGATATAGGCGTGATTTATGTATGTATGTGTATTTAAAGAGGACAACAATTTACAGGCAAACATCTACTATTGTAGCTTTCTCTAGCATTGCGGGAATCGGTTAATGAATGACGACATTTAAAATAAAACTACACAATCCCTAATTTGGCTCTTACTGCCGCACTCAGAGACGTCAATTAACTTTTATTGAGTATTTAATGTCAAAATTTTTTATTCAAATCTAGCCCATAGACCCGGCAAGAATAGCGCCTAGTTTTGAATTGTGATTTTTTGACATTAAGTACTCATTAACGATATTTGACGTCTCTGAGTGCGGCAGTTATAGTCCCACAATGCACAGCATTGTCAGTGACCATCATTATCGTGAATTATTTATGACATTGACGCGAAGAAATCTCATTACGTCTCCAAACCCTTGTTACATGTCGGCAGTGTTTAGATCTGACGGCCCGTTCTCGTAGTTAAACGGCTATGGAGGGAAGCAATGTTCATTTCATAGTACAACAAAAGCAATCATGACCTCATTTCTAACCCTGGTTTCTGTGACGTGATTTCTTAAAGTGCTATTGTTTGGTTTTTTTTTGTAGACAAGATACACCCTCAGTACCCCAAGCACGAACTTTTCGAAGGTTCGAATCGTAATTGTATCGAGATACCTAGCACTCTAACTGCCGCACTCAGAGACGTCAATTAACGTTGATGATTACTTAATTAAAAAAAAAAGACAATTCAAAAATATTCACCATTATTGCCAGATCTATGGTCTAAGTCTAGATCGACAAGGTTTATCTGTACGATTACGTTGCGAAACTTCGGAAAGTTCGTTCTAGAGGCACGGATGTGAAGGGTTGTACCTATTCAAGGATGGCGTGTTTTGGTTTTACGCAGGCCAGCCTTGTAGAGGGTTCAATTAGAGAGCAAAGGAGCTTAAACGAAAAAGTTTTTTCATCTCAGGATTATAAAACATGTACTTGACGATCTTTCTGGAGCATGCGCAAGACACCAAAAATCGCATAAATGGATAGCTTAGGTGGCCCAAAGCGGCTATTGTGAATAAAATCTTTTTTATAACAGATATTAATATACCCGGCAGCCATATTAACTGCTGGAGTGGGTACTCCTGGGTATAAAGTTCGTTTAGGCATGCCCACTTTAGGCCCCTTTCCCCTAAGTGTTGACCATTTGTATTTTACTTAAAATTATTGCTAATCGTATTTAATTATATAGTATAGTAGTAGTAATTCTAAAGTAATATAGATTTTACTCCAAAATCCGAACAAATTACATAAGAACGTAATTAATCATAATAAATGTTGCATACGTTTTTAACTGTCGAAGAAAATAAGGGTTACAGCCGTTACACTACGTATATAATAAGTATTCTCTCAAAGGATAGTTAACATGAAAGTTAAAATAATAAGCCTTTTTAAATATTTGACATGGAAAGCTCTTGGCTTTCATCTAACCTGATGGTAAGTGACGACAAGGGCCGAAGATGGAATCGAACTTCACCTGGAACCCTCAACCACAGAGGGGCTGGCTATTTTATCACAAATTGTCGGAACACAATAATTCTGTTAACATTAATATTATGAACAACGGTAATTCATCCATGTAAGTTCTACATTATACTGCCGTTATTAAGAAAAACATTTCATTAGCTTTCGAACATTATGCTGACCCGAAAGTTAATGTTATAACAACAAACAAACATTATTATGCCGACGTAATAAAAATATGGTATCTCTGAGGAAAAGATTGAAGGATTGTTTTTTTTCAATGATCAATACTTACAATAATAAAATCTTCGGGGGTGACTACTGGGAAAATCAGTGAGATAATAAACTGGAGGTCGGAAACAGAAATCTTATTGTAAACAGATGGTACCATTATTTTGGTCATAAATATGTAAGATCTCACCAAGAAATGTTTTCTGTCTTTTAGCACAAATTGCTAAAATTTTGTGAATTAAGTTCCGGCTGTCAAACGTCACAGCTGTCCCTCCCGCCACCCGCACATCTCACTACCCCGAGTAATCTAAAAATGTTCCTATTATAAGGACGTTAAGTCACAAAACTGGTTTTTAGTTTGATATCATCATCTTCGTACCCTGTTCCCAGTTTATCTTTTGATTCATAACAACCCATCACCGCAGAAAGCTAGGTGAATGGATTCATAGGAAAGTCACGGAAAGGACGGAGAGAGTGGGTTGGGATTCAATCCATACTGCTCAAGGTGTTGGCTTAGGTTTTACAGATGGAAGCCTGCCTGAAACTAACGCTCTTTGGGTTTCTTTAATTGATGTTAGGGTATATAGACATTCTGTGAAAGCCTTAACTACAGGTAATTTCATGCACACAAGTCTTTGAAAAGAGAAATATAATTCTCAAAACATTGATTGTTTCCAAAAGAAACGACTGTCGATCAAAAGCCAAAGAAATATATTTTTGTTATAGCCAATCAAATCAATGTGAATACCAGTGAGCAATCCAATTAAAATTGACAGTAATACAATTTTAATTGGATTAAGGAAACATATTTGAAATTGTCTCACATTTAGGGAGCCGCCTTTTTTGCTTTTCGTTTTAACGGCCACTTTGTTTGAAAAGTCATATTATTATGCGCTGGCTATATTATCGATTAGGAGTACTTGGGTTCGAATCCGTATAGCAACTCTTTGTATAACGAGCAACGTCATTATTTTGACCCTTATCACATAGAACTATAAAAAATAACTTATGACCTACCAAATATACACAAAAAAATTCATAATAATCGGTCCAGTCGTTTCGTTCGATAACAAACACTGTGACACGAGATTTTTCTTCTACTCTAAATAATGCCGGCACAATATGTCTTCTTGTTCCACTCTCCTCTATCTTGAGCTCAGCATAAACTCCCCTCTTCCTCCTTTCATCTTTCACTTAATTCATCCCTGGCTTCTTCGTGCAAAACTAAGCTAAGTAGCTAATGGCACGAAAGCCTGTAGGAACATTTAACAGACATAGATATTTGATATGTAGTTGAATATACCAATCAGTCATCCGCTCCTAACACGAGTGCCTACACGTATAGATATAATTATGATTAATCGACTTGCAGTTTCCTAAACTCCCGTCTGTCAAACGAATGTGCCTGTGAGCGATTGTCTGCTCGATTCCGAATACTATTCTTAGGCGGTAGACGATATTATTCCGTGCGTTCCGGACTTAACTCATCATTAGATACATTCTCCGAGGAATGGTCAAAGCTATCAATGCTATTCCATAGGGATTACTCCGCATGATCCCTAATAAGATCATAAACAGTTTTCTTGGATAAATGAAATCAGCCAATGAAAATAATGCGGGAAGCTCTTTCCTGGAACACGGGTATTCTATGGATTATTAATGATCCGAGTTTAGGCTCACATTAGCTCGGTTAATTCAGAATCAGCTTCTTTTGTTTGGGGTTAATTAATTTTGTTTATTCAATGTATAATCAACAGAATGTGTAGGTCAATAGGAACCTTTTTTTAGGAAGTTCTACACTGGGACTGGGCGCCTCTCAAAATCTTGGCGAATATGGCTGGGCAGAGAGATTGAAGCCGGAGTGGAAAAGAAGATTGTGGACTAGTTGTGTAGGGACCCCATAAGCCTCGTAAAACTAGAGCCATAAGTCCCAATCGCTGCCACTGACTTTCCCTCTGCTACGCTATGGGCCCGGCACCCGCACGGTGAATTCATGGATTCACCGTGTGTGTCACACGGTGTATTATTCGTTCCGGATAAGCCCGAGCTCCCCTCGGCACGCAGGCGCGGTCCTCCTCGTCAACATAATTTCTTCCACGTAAGAAAAGGCCGTACTGTATCGCGTGCGATGTAACCCCTGGTCCGACCTCTGGGCCACCTCAATGCACTCCGTGACGCCAACGCTGATTTTGACTTTCTATTTGACAACTGGTCTACTATAAAACCAGCCTTATTGACTTACTGTGAAAATTTAAGAGATCAATGGAGTAATGCATGTAACTCTGACAATGAAAATAGTGAATCTAAATCACATGACTATTGTGTAATAATGTTATTCATAATTGACATTGTATTGTATTTATAACCATTTTGTGACCTTATCATTGTGTGATAAATGTAAAAGATTTATGTCGTTTTTATCACAATAAATAAATAGAATCCACTTTTCGCCAACTAAGTTAGTCCCATCTAATAGGGGGCGAGCCTATTGCCATCTATCGGCCACATAAATCGCAGTAGGTATATTGGTAGGTGGTATAAGAGGAATGCTGCCCATTAGTGATCGCTGTCTGTACCCTTAGTCGCCTTGTATGCACTCACGGGAGAGATGGGGTGGTGACGATTGTATTCTGCTGTACCGTCACCAAACGATTTTCTATAGGAAAGATGTTATTGACGAATGAATGTACTCATTCGTCAATAACATCTTTCCTGTTTTGTAAACTACGAACAGTGCAGGAAAACGAACAAATTGAAAACTTTAAAATTGTTCAACCATTTTTTTTATGTACACAAAAAAAAATGAGACAAAATACTCAAACAAAGAAACCGTGGTACAAAGGTCTGCTTATTTCTAATGAAATCTCTGCCAGCAGACCTGCGATAGGAAAACTTGACAATAATGGTAGACACAGTGTGTAAACAAAGACAAAATATATATATAAATATATAAATTAAATTATATATAACTTTATATAAATATATATACCTAAAATACAATACTTGCATACACAATATAATGCTATACAATGTATTATTTACATACAACAAATAGATACTACAGACAAATTAAACGTAAAGTAATTAAAGACAACATATAACATTATATAAAACAGCGATCAATTACGTAGGTGACGACAAGTCTTTCACTCGTATTTTAAACGAAGCTATTGATGTAGCCTCTCTTATGCCAGCCGGTAGATCGTTCCACAATTTGACTGCATGCACCGTAAAGGAGTGGGAGTAAAAGTGTGATTATTGTCGTTATGTTTTGTTGTTAAAACCATGTTTGTCGTAGTCACAGCTATTGGTCTTGGTTACCTAAACAACACGCCCATAATAATAGTAAAATGATCGCGTTTAGTCATTTTTTAATTAATTTGCATTTTTTTTTTGTAAATTTCACTTAATATCATAAATAATTGTTTTCTGAAGTGCCTGGTTCAACGAATTATTCAATAATTAATTTTCGAGAGTTCGCATTCCAGTAGAATGAATGAGATAAATATTCGGTTTATGCATTTGCATACTAAAGTGTGGTAAATTTCATGTTTTGGAACCCAACAGTACGTGCATGATGTTTGCATAAATATTTGATTGAGGTTTGGCACCGAAATCACTTAACAAAGATTAAATTTCAACCGATATAGGTACGATTTATATGGGACCTCTTTTTGGAAGCTCGGGAGAGCTACAATCACTGTTTTATTGTATAACAAATATTTCACAGCAGAATAGAACTGATTTAAGATCCGTGGCTTTTCATTATTCCTATTATATTTCTATTACAATTTCTTTCTTTCATAATTCCTCTTTCATTTTATTCATAAGTTCTGTTTCATTTAGCATTTAGTCAGATCCTACATTTATAATCTTTATTTCTTTAGGAGTGACGCTCAGAGCATTACATTGTCTTGTCTAATCTGAAAAAAGCTTGCAAGTGCTTAAATTATTTATTAGTCATTTCTAAATTATGTAAACATAAGATAAATAGTTATTATATTTTAAATTTGAATGTGAAATCTCGTTGTATGTTACTAAACCCTTGAATAACTCGAAACCGTTAGGAGCAGACAATTTTCTAGTACCACTTGTCTTCTTAACATAACACGTTATATACATCCCCTCGAAAGACCAACCGATCCAATTAACGTACTTATCTACGTTTTGATAGCGACCCTTCGTAACTTAATTACCAACTTTTGAAACAGCGCAAAATTAGAGTATTTGCACGTTTTGTAAAATGGTTTAATGAAATAGTAGGTACTTAGTATCTGCGGTGAATACGAAATTCTTGATCTAGATATTTATCTTACGCCACTTGCTATAGAACTGAAAATCAATCAATACGAACAGACGAATCAGTCTTGTCTGAAAATATCGACTTACCAGTTAAATAGATTTAACTATAAATAAATTATTCGAGAGCACAGCATTCTAACAGGGGATTAAATCTTTAAATTAGGCCTAATACTTTAATCCTCAAACAAAAGACTTAATAACGAAAATTATATTAAGCAAAATCTATAAAAAAAGTCGATTTTATTTTATCAT
Source organism: Cataclysta lemnata (assembly GCA_963931975.1). Taxonomy (NCBI): domain Eukaryota; kingdom Metazoa; phylum Arthropoda; class Insecta; order Lepidoptera; family Crambidae; genus Cataclysta; species Cataclysta lemnata. The sequence goes on from OZ008348.1 coordinate 15,402,802, forward strand.
TTTAAGCGAGCAAAATAATTGTTTTTATATAACATTTTTGGTTCATTTTTTCATGAACTAATTTCTTTAGCGCTCAGTATTATTAAAACTGTTTAGATTCTTGAATCATAGTATTATGACTCATGAATTGTGAAAACTTACTCAAAACGACTACGGTCTCTTAGTGTTGGTACCTCTACAAAACCAAATCTTTATCTCGATCTTTTAAATCACTTTCACTTTGTTTCTCATCCCCTTCTAGATAGCAGATCTAAGGCTGAAATACTAAGTCGTCTCTCAACCTTACCAATCCCGAATAATAGCTTTCTTTTTTATTTCAACCGTTTTACAGAGTTTGATGTTGAATATCGACTCTAACTTTGCCAACTTTGCTAACCTATTTTACCTATGGAACGCAATAAATGTACGTGTATACGACCTCCTTAAAGAACAGGGCCCAGGGTTACTTTGGTACCTACAGCGTCTTAGCTTGCGCTACCAACATAACTAGGAACTTATGAAGACGATTATGGTCACGTGATTTCACGACGACTTACGTCAGATCACATTTTGCTTTATCGAACTTCGTTATCTTTGTCGGTGTGTTACTTTGTCTAGGCCCCCAGGTCACTAACAATTTGTAACTATCACTAACAAACAAAAGACGAACGATAAAAAAGATGTCGTATTTTACAGTTCATGAAGTATTGGATCAATTAGTTCATCCTTAAATAGTAGATACGTTTGTCAAGTATTAAACTCAACTTACACCCTGTAGTAGTTCCCAAGTCATTTGATATTTTACAAACAAGATAATATTGTATTATTGTGAATTCGCCTTACGGAGGCCAAGCGCCACAGCTAATGTGTGTAGTTTAACAACCGCTTTAACCGCTTGTCAGTTTGTGTTAGCACTCCCAGTGTGTTTGTCTCGGGGGTCATGTTAACCCGTCGCCGTACACCGGGCAGACGTCGGGGTATATTGTACCCGTGTGTCTGACTTACGAACAAGGCGGTTGTCCGTTTGGAAGTTTTGCCCAAATACTTGTCTGCCTCAGAGGGGGCTACTGGAGATTTGTAATGGACCGAGGAACTCAACAGTGCAGTGGCATAACGCGCCCGGCCTGCTATTGCGTAAACTAAGCAATGTTCGCTGAGACCGGTCATTGGATGGGAGACCAAAACTTTACTATCTCGAGTTCCTTTGTGCTTCCGAAGGTATGGTTTGCCATTCGATTTTTTATTTTAACAGTATATACATGTTAGAAAAAATAGTACAAAGATTACAAAGAAAGTGCCCGGACAGCAGTGGACGCGGGTTCGATACACGCATCAAAACCATATATTTCAAACTTTTTCTAACCACCAAAATCTTTGTATGGTTCGCCGTTGGTCCCGGCTGCATTGTGCAGTTATAAATACCCACCAATCTGCAATGGACCAGCGTGATGGGTCCTCCCTATATTCTTCCATCCATTGGGAAAGCCTGTGCCCAAGCAGTCGGGACATTAAGGTGCTGGTGATGATGAGGCAAGGTGGCCTGAAATTCAAATGTCACGAGGTCCACAGAATTATTGTAAAGTGTACAGTTTCCTATATCCAAACTGTGAGCGGAATACAATTGCCAGCTACTTCACCTGATCGCGTTCAATTATAAGACGAGCATTTATCCCTGGCTGGACAGTTTTAACCGGTCATCGATTTTTCACCGTTAAGGGCGCATCCTCTTTTCCGAAAAGAAATTGTTCCGAACTGCCAGCTGGTTAGTTAACCAGAAGTTTGTGGGCAAATTACGTAAGTTTTGACCCACGCGCTAAGTTTGCGCGACTGTAATGCGATGAGGGTCCTCCACTAAAAAAGTTTACAAGCCGTGATAGAAAATTGGTTGAGCGTGCTGTGTGGCTGGCCGAAAACCCAGCACACTTTATGATTCAACTAGTGGTCACCCGCGCTTCGCTCGTGTTAATGTCTTATCATAATTGTGTTGGATAGTTTATATAATTATAATATTAATTATATAAACTATCCAACACAAAAAGAATTTTTCAATTAGAGTCAGTAGTTCTTGAGATAAACGCGTTTAACCATGCAAACAAACAAGCTCTTCAGCTTTATAATATTAGTATAGATAGCCTAGTACAGTCAACGGTACTTCAGAGTACCCAAAACTGTCAAATTTCTTCAATCGATTGTCAACCTTAACTTGGTAATAATAGAGCACAAAATCGATTGAGAAATTTTGCCATCTTGTGGTAGTCTGAGTGCTGTTGACGGTACTATTAAGTTTAAATTACAATATTTTAAGTTATTTTTAGGTGTTTGATCACTGCCGCAATTGGCTTAGCGTAGGTACATTAATTCATCTCTAGCACCTTTCCGGTGTGATGATGATGTGATGATGGCTTGATCTGACCGATATGAATGGAAGAGGAATCATACTGCGCCGACAACGATAGACGGGGAACAGGGCAGGGAGAAGAAGAAATATGACCCTCAATGTTCGCTATAAATAGAAGGGTAAAATAAATGTCACAAAGCGAATCAAATATCAAACGGGACGTTATAATTTTTCTGTTTGTTAATGTCAAATATTATAAATATATAACTCTGCGAAATACCTAACGGAAAAGATCAAACAGTACATTTCGCCAAAAAAACTGTCTACGACCTTTTCATATTTACGTGCCTATGTTGATTTTATAAATAAGCACTGAAGATATCAGTGAATAGGTACGCCCTTGTAGCAAAAAATGCTTTGAAATTAGTGTATTATGAACGATAAATGGCGTAATGGATAAATGGTGTCAGACCGTGTGAATGGTGTCGGCCGTGTGGTGACGGCAGAGTAGAATACAATTGTCACCACCCCAAATCTCTCCCGTGGGTGTCGTACAAGGCGACTAAGTATAAAACAGTGTTGAGGAATGGGCAGCAGCGTTCCTCTTATACCTATCACCTAGCAAAGTACTGCGACTTTTGTGCCCGATAAATGGCAATAGGCTCGCCACCTATTACATGGGACCTAGTTCCTAGATGGGTGCTAGATCACCTCTGCCTACCCCTTCGGGGATATAGGCGTGAATTATGTATGCATATATGGTGTCAGACAGGCAAACGTTAATACAATCTCTGAAGTAGAGGAAGAGGGGGGAATGGGAATGCATGGCTTTGAACCGAATGCCCCTGCAACAAAAGGTATAGTATACTTTCTCCCAGATTTAAATTACAACTTGCATTTATATTGTATTGTCTCAGAACTCGTTTGTCACATACGACGCTAAGGGAAGGTAGCCCAAAAAGGGGAAAACTGGGCATAGCACTCTTCTGTCTAAAATAATTTCTCTACAGTCAAGGGTATAAGTGGGAATTTAAATTTGCGCTGGGCCCCTAAAGGGAGCTGATAATGAGGCTTACGGTGATATATCAAGTCTTCAAATTACATAAACACGAAAATGCAAGGGTATATGTGGGTAAATGGAGCTAATGAGGCTTACGGTAACATATCAAGTCTTCACGATACAAAAGTGCCTGTTTTAGGCACTACATCCACTTTGGGCGGCTTTCCCCTATTAACGAGCTCGCCTTAAGAACATCAGCCTTGAATATTGTTGATTGTAAAAACGTTGATTCTGTAACGCAAAATATTGTCTTTGCTCTTTGTCCGAGAAATAGTAACACGTTATCCAAAAGAAAAACCTTTCTACTTTTTGTGTTTAGTTGCGGCTTAGGGCCAGCGCACATTGGCGGCACGGCATGCCAGGGTATTTTTAGGCGACGAATAAAAATATAACTAGTCTTCTATGCTGATCTGGGAGCGAACAAATAACGTAGAATAGGTCAGCCCTGACTCATCCCATGGGTGTAGTAAAAGTCGACTAAGGGAGATTGCACGGTGTAGACCAATAAGTGCCTTGGGGCACCCGAATGGTGGAGGGCAAACCACCAACAATAGCACACCCAAAGAGGGTTAGTGTCAGGCAGGCGGCCGGCTGTAAAACCTAAGCCAAAACTTTGAGCAGTATGGATTGGAATGTTGTCATTCCAATTACTCTTTCCGTTCATCGGTCTCTCGACGTTCATCGGTCTCTCGACGTTCCGTCTCTTTTCTATATATTCATTCATCACCAGCACCTTTTCGGTGTGATGGATGATATGAATCAAAAGGGAGTGGATGGCTTGATGACGTCTGACCGATATGAATGGAAGAGGAAACATACTGCGCCGACCCCAGATAGACTGGGAACAGGGCAGGAAGAGGAAGAAGAATAAAAATATAACTAAAGAGTATGAAAATAAAGTTGAAAGTTTAATGTTGAAGATCGTAGGTACAAAAATTATGCCGTGGCTAGGCATGCCTTGTCGGCAGCCTTCGGATCGCCTCGGCATCCCTCGGAACGCTTTGGCAGTCTTCGGGATACCGAGAGTTACCGCGACAAGATAATACCCATGGACGCCTCGGCACGCATAAGGATACCATGGCATTGTTACCAAAGTGTGCGCTTACTTGTAGGGATGGCGAAGTATTCCTTGCCGTGCCGTCCCGCTAATGTGCGCCGGGCCTTAGTGACAAAGAAATACAAGGTCTATATACAATGAAAGCAACGCTCCACCCTAAGCTTTATTAGACCAACAATATGGCAGTGGGGTACGACATAATATAAAAAATTATTTCGTGAAGTCTGAGTGCAATGTATCTCTGCCTCAAATAGTAACAATATATCTTTTCTACTGATCATTATTTCCAGCAGTGTATTAATGTATGAAGGGTATGCCTATAGACATACACAGGGAACTATTTGCTAGATGGTGCACAATGAACACTGCCATAAACCATTTCTCGTTAAGTTATAACTCGGTGCGTGTGCTTTTTGCAAAAAAATGGGCGTTGATTCACCTCTGCCTACTCCTTCGGGGATACAGGCGTGTTTTATGTATATGTATTTATGTACGTATATTAAATAAAAAATATAATCTTTAATCTGCACAAAACGAACTAGTGTAGTATCAAAATAAACATATATATGTATGTACATACATACATAAATCACGCCTATATACCCGAAGGAGTAGGCACGTTTCGCCAACTATCTCAAGTTCCATTGGGTAGGAACGCTGCTGCCCATTCCTCATCACGGATTTATCCTTAGTCGCCTTGTACGACACCCACGGGAGAGATTTGGGGTGGTGACATTTGTATTCTACTCTGCCGTCACCACGCGGCTCAAAATATGTAGTATCAAAACTATGGTAGCAAAACTATCGTCGCATACTTAAGACCTAAGGAAGTGGATCTTCTTATCCCTGCACTGTCCCCAGTCTATCTGGGGTCGGCGCAGTATGTTTTCTCTTCCATTCATATCGGTCAGATGTCATCAAGCCATCCATCACACCTTAAAGGTGCTAGTGATGAATGGATGTATAGGAAAAAGACGGAACGGACCATGTCGAGAGACCAATTAACGGAGAGAGTATTTAGAATGACAACATTCCAATCCACATTCCAGTTTTACAGCCGACCGCCTGCCTGACACTAACCCTCTTTGGGTATGCTGTTGTTGGTGGTTTGCCCTCCACCATTCGGGTGTCCCAAGGTGATTATTGGTCTACACCGGTCAATCTCCCTTAGTCGACTTTTACGACACCCATGGGATGAGTCGGGGCTGGCCTATTCTACGTTATTTGTTTGCTCCCAGGCCAGCATAGAAGACCTAAGTAAGTGGATGATCAGATATATTTGCAGGGCTGTCCACAGTCATATATTTATTGTTGGTGACTGTACCATAGTTATAACGACCAATTGTCCCAAAACTAGTTTCCGCGAAAGGTTTCTTTATGTTTGAGTACCTAAATGATTTAGCTCATACTGCTACCGGCTCCATCCTCTGCAAACTGAACTCGTACAACTTCTAGTTTTCTAGCTGGAATCTATCGTGTTTTTTGCAAACTAAATTACGCTCCAATTTTCCGCTTGGTCGGTCGGACAAGATATTTCTTTGCTCTTTGGTGTTTCTTGCACCGGGATTTAAGCTTACCGCGGTAGTATATTTTGTGTTGTGAATTCAACTTTGCTAAAGATACAGTGAAGTTTTCTCTGCATCGTTCGCGGATTTGGAATGGTTTAGCTGCTATTTCATCTTTCCCCTTCTTACCGTGACTGTTGTAAAAGTCCACCAAAGGGAGTTCACCGCACGTGTACACATTTGATGTGTTGGAAAACTAGTAACAAAATCCTACACCAACCTGGCCAGCGTGGTGTTATAGGTGTTGTATTCCTCCTAGTTGTTCTGCCGTGACTTCGCGTTTAACTGCCGCCTCAGAGACGTCAAATAACGTTAATGAGTACTTAACGTCAAAAAATTACAATTCAAAACTAGTCGCTATTCTTGCCGGGTCTATAGTCAAGACGTCAATTAACGTTAATCAGTATTCAATGTTAAAAAATGACAATTCAAAACTAGTCGCTATTCTTGCCGGGTCTGTGGTCTAGATTTAAATGAAATTTGTTGACGTTAAATACTCATTAAAGTTAATTGACGTCTCTGAGTGCGGCAGTTAGACTAATAAGTTAACATTGACAATAGACTGAAGAAAGTTGACAGTTTTGGGTAGCCTGAAGTGCCGTCGACCGTACATTACTAAAAGAGATCATCTCTAGCCCTTTAATGTCCCCACTGCTGGGGCACGGGCCTTCCTTATGGATGGAATTACACCTTTACTGAAATCCTATAAGTATGTTAGTAGTATAGCCGTGTGGTGACGGCAGAGTAGAATACAATTGTCACCATCCCAAATCTCTCCCGTGGGTGTCGTACAAGGCGACTAAGGATAAATCAGTGATGAGGAATGGGCAGCAGCGTTCCTCTTATACTACCGTCCTGACAATGTACTGCGACTTTTGTGCCCGATAAATGGCAATAGGCTCGCCACCTATTACATGGGACTTAACATAATTGGCGAAACGCGGGTGAGAATTCACCTCTGCCTACCCCTTCGTGGATATGGGCGTGATTTATGTATGTATGTATGTATGTTAGTAGTTATGGTGACATGGTAACTGTTGTGTAACTGTTTATACATACATACATAAATCACGCCTATATCCCCGGAGGGGTAGGCAGAGGTGAACTAGCACCCACGTTTCGCCAATTATGTTAGGTCCCATGTAATAGGTGGCGAGCCTAGTGCCATTTATCGGGCACAAAAGTCGCAGTACTATTGCTAGGTGGTATAAGAGGAACGCTGCTGCCCATTCCTCATCGCTGATTTATCCTTAGTCGCCTTGTACGACACCCACGGGAGAGATTTGGGGTGGTGACAATTGTATTCTACTCTGCCGTCACCACACGTTAACTGTTTATTATCTCGAATAAACGAAAAAAAAAGCACGGGGCGAGCCTATTGCCATCTAAATGGCATTTAAAAGGCAGTATATTGCTAGGTGATATACGAGGAATGCCCATTACTCATAGATCTTTACCCCTAGCTCCAGACACCCGCGGGAGAGAACCTTAACGCCTCTCTTAAACCGAGTGGAGATTCGCGGGTATTAAGTACTCAATTCTAACAGGGTCTAGACCAGGAGCTTGTCGAACACCTTTTATCTCAGATAAAGCCGAACGAGATAAAAATCCAATCTAATTTATAACGTCCGCTTCCCGACTTGGTTGCTCGTAAAATTCAAAGATATTGCAGCACTTGGGCACGTAGCGTACATTACTTAGCCACAGACCACGCCGGTTAAGTATAAGGCAGGGGACTACAAGGACTTGGTGATAAACTGGGACTAATTGAGCTCAAGCAACGCCCGAGTCACCAACATGTAAAACAAGCGATTTAAAGATAACCGCCAGTTTTTCAGTCCTTCTATAACATTAAATTCTTCTTTAACGTTAAATGTAAAAAAAACCGGTTAAACACTAATCGACTGTTTACGTGTCGCTGTATTTCAGCCAGAGACGTAGAATACTCATAAATTGTCTGTGAAATATTGTGTAATTTGGTTGGTGGTAGGACTTTTTCAAGTCCGCCTGGCTAGCTACCGCCATCTTATCAAAATCTGTCGCCATAATAACAATGTTAACAGCGTTATTGTGTTCCGTCAATTTGTGATAACATAGACAGACAGAGGAGCTCGCTAGTGCAGAGGCATCTGCGGTTGCGTAAACTAAGCAACGTTCGCTAAGGCCGGTCATTGGATGGGTGACGAAAGATTTATTATCTCCAGTTACTCCGGGCTTCGGAAGGCACGTTAAGCCGTTGGTCCCGGCTGCATCTGCAGTCGTTAATACCCACCAACCCGCACTTGGCCAGCGTGTTGGGTTATGGCTCAATCAGCCTATATTCATCTATCCATAGGGAAGACCCGGGCCCCAGCAGTGGGGACATTAAAGGGCTAGAGATGATCTCTTTTAGTAATGTACGGTCGACGGCACTTCAGGCTACCCAAAACTGTCAACTCTCTTCAGTCTATTGTCAATGTTAACTTATTAGTCTAACTGCCGCACTCAGAGACGTCAATTAACTTTAATGAGTATTTAACGTCAACAAATTTCATTTAAATCTAGACCACAGACCCGGCAAGACTAGCGACTAGTTTTGAATTGTCATTTTTTAACATTGAATACTGATTAACGTTAATTGACGTCTTGACTATAGACCCGGCAAGAATAGCGACTAGTTTTGAATTGTAATTTTTTGACGTTAAGTACTCATTAACGTTATTTGACGTCTCTGAGGCGGCAGTTAAACGCGAAGTCACGGCAGAACAACTAGGAGGAATAAGCCTACAACACCACGCTGGCCAGGTTGTTGTAGGATTTTGTTACTAGTTTTCCAACACATCAAATGTGTACACATGCGGTGAACTCCCTTTGGTGGACTTTTACAACAGTGCATTAAACATTAAAGTGCTGATGATGATGATGACGATAGCCAGCCCCTTTATGGTTGAGCTCGATTCCATCTTCGGCCGATATCGTAACTACCATCAGGATGAACGCCAAGAGCTATTTGTGTACCTATCGCTCAAGAAGCCAATTCAATATTAAAAGCTTGCCTTTGTTAGCTCATGCATGAATTATAGGCCTACTACACACGTCATCTCGCCCAAATATGTGCCGTTTCATAAATTTTAAAGCGCTTACTCTAGTATCCTGTGTTGGAAAAGGTCGGGTGTTTGAAGAGAAAATAAATTCTCTCCACGCCCTAAAACCGTTCTGAACGCTTCACAAATAGAGTGCCTGAATTGTTATGATTTGGTCATTTCTTTTCCATTATTCGCAGCACACGGTTTATAATAGTTTTGTCACCAGATGTTACACAATTGTTTCTTTAAATAAATACGATGGTAATTTGAAATTGATTTGAACATAAGAATATTTGAAAAAATATTAGAAACAAAAGTAGGCTCGAAATACTTACTACCGCATCAAGAGTATATTTTTACGAGGTAGGATTCGAACCCACGTCCTCTGCGATCCTCGATCAACACAGACCTTTACATTTCACGTTGTAAGCCAACGGGTACCCTAGCAATGTAGACGGTAAGTGAAACGGCAAGTTAACTAACGTCTTGATTGGCCGAGTAGTATAGGCATCTGCCCTAATTGGAGAGGACTCGGGTTCGATTCCCACACTGAAACTATAATTTTTTGAATTTTTCTAAACTATTTTTCTTTCCATTTTAAACATACATACGCCGCCATTACGCCTATATCGACGAGTGCCGTGCCAGTAATTTGTGCTATTATAGAATTAGTAAAGAGGGTAGGCTGTTGATTGACATCTAGTATGCTGCGACATATTTATGCTACCGGAAATGTGTATAATTCAGGTATTTTAAAAAATACCTCGGCAATATAAAGAATACCAGGGGCGTCTTGGCAATGTATGAAATATATTGTCAATCACATACTTTACTTAGGTAATGAATACATTTCCTAGGGATTGTATAGACTATCTGCTGTTCCACTCGCAATGTGTAACATAAATATATCTTGGTCTATATTTTGCGGGGAAATGATGAAAATAGAGATTTAACCAAATCTGTAAGCAATGTGATAAAATCCCTGCAGATGTTAGATTCTGTATAAGCACAACTTACTGGCACTTGCTGGCGGCTGCCGCGGCACGTTCGCTTCGGCTCGGCTGTTCGTTGGTTCATATACAAACTTAATCTAACCAACTTACTAACTCATGTCGGTAAATAGTAAGATATAAATCAATTTAAAATATTTTACACTTTCATTGCTCTAGAGTTTTACATACATTACCGGCTGCACATTCGGTATTTTATAGAATACCTTGGGAAAGTATAAAATAAATAATATTTCGAACATTACCTACACGTTTTAGACACTCTCTACATTACCTAGGTATAGTATAGAATACCAGGTTATAACCATTGCCGGTGACATATACATCTACGACTGTTCATGAGATAAAATGAACGAGACACACAGATATCATTTGTCGTCGCTCCTCGCATGAAACAAACGCCAAATTCACATACGTCTTTATCAAAAAGATATAAGTGTCAAAAATATATTAATACTCAGGCAGAGACAGCGCTTTGTGTACCTATGTCAAATTATACGTAATACTTATTTGATACGCAAAATGTACTAAGTAGTATATATGCTATCATTTTGTAAGCACCTATGTATTTATTACGCCGCCATTTCGTTATACGTCACCATCTTCCCTCGAGTTACTCACTAACCCGCACTGGGCCAGTGTGGTGGGTAGATGGCCCATTTTCCCTATATTCTTCCATCCATAGTGAAGGCATGTGTCCCAGCAGTGGGGACATTAAAAAGGCTGGTGATGACGAAGAGATCACTTTTAGCGACAAGGTCGCCATTTGTACATTAACTGCCGCACTCAGAGACGTCAATTAACGTTAATTAGTACTTAACGTCAAAAAATGACAATTCAAAACTAGTCGTTTTTCTTGCCGGGTCTATGGTCTAGATTTGAATGAAAATTTTTGACATTAAATACTCATTGAAGTTAATTGACGTCTCAGAGTGCGGCAGTAAAGTTAATTGTTCTCTGTGTATTAATTTTCGTATTGTTTGATGTATGTACAATAGAGATAATATATGTATTCTTTGCTATATATTCTACGCAAGAGAGTATCAAAGCGTGTGTTAACAGTCAAGGTTGTCTGAACAAGATATTTCAGTGAAATAACCACTACCAATGAAATCTTAGTCAAATTGTTAATTGCTACACTAATACAACTACTGTTTGAGCGACTGGCCTACAAGATAACCCTTGTAACCCCTTGAGGGCAGATAATTTAAGTGGTGCGGTATGCGGGTATCTAGGCTGGGCGTAGAGGGTCGTAAAAGGCACCTGTGTACTTAATCGTGATCAAATCTCGCAAAATAACTCAACTTTCGGGTCAGCTTGAGTGACTCTTGAAGGGTTAAGCCCCCGAAAGTCCATGAAAGAATAATAGAAGGGCAAAAGCTTTATTTAAATTTCAAACAGAACACAATAGAGCATAACAATGTATGAAAGAGACGGGTTGAGTCGACGGGTTCCAGTTATACAAACGTTATAGTAAGTATGTGCCTTCCATGCTGGGAGCGAAAAATACCGTACATTATATACCAGCCCCCTTTTTTTTGACCGAGTGGAATGCATTTACTCACCATATCGCACCATATACCATATGACGACCGACTTGGTCGAATGCTCAGATTGCTGGGTATTGGCCAAGAGGTCCCGGGTTCGCACCCTGGTAGGGGCAAACTTTGTGATGACTACAAATGTTTGTTTCATGGTTGTGTATATGTTGACGTAGTATATTTTCAACATTTATATACATAATTATTTTAAAAATATGTCCGTCATCTAGTATCCATAACACAAGTGCTTATGCTACTTACTTTAGGCTAGATGATGATGATATTTGATGATTTATTATTTATATGAGGCGCTCGCTAGATGGCTGACGTATGTAGGACTCGCCCGACCTAAGTCGGGAATACTCACTAAACCACTCCGGTGTCCCAATGCCCTTTGACTCAATAAAACTGAGAACAGGTCATGGAGATCATGTATGGTTAGTCCGCGCGGGCGCTAGCAGTGCTATATGACAGCGAAGACAAGTGGGGAAATGTAGGTGATGGTGGCCTGGTCTTGTCAAACAGACGGACGAAAAACAAAGTGAATTTTCCCGTTTGAGGAGCTCGCTACTACAGTGGCATTGGCCTGCGATTGCGTAAACTAAGCAATGTTCTCTGAGGCTGGTCAATGGATGGGTGAACAAAAATTTATTATCTCAAGTTCCTCCGTGCTTCGGAAGTCGTTGGTTCCGGCTGCATCTGCAATCGTTAATACCCACCAACCCGCACTGAGCTAGCGTGATGGGTTATGGCCCACTCTCCCTATATTCTTCCATCCATAGGGAAGGCCTGTGCCCCAGCACTGGGGCCATTAAAAAAGGCTGGCGATGATGGGGTGCGGAACCCTAAAAAACAAAACACAACGACCACGTGGCTTCCGTCCAATTACCATTGTTGAATGTTCTTATGTTAATGATACAGACCTAAATTTTCCACTAAGTTATTTTAAGGGTACACGTCTTTGTTGTACTCAAACAATGGGATGATTTTATCCCCGAAACGACATTTAAGGGCCGTTTTGCATGTTAATTGGACCTTCTAACTGGTGTAAGACGAATGGAGTTTCAACGGTAACAATGAAACTGTATACATATATTACGCCCCTTTATCACCTTAGGGGTTTTAACACCTTTATTTTATCATTAGCCCTTTAATGTCTCTAGTGATGGAGCACGGACCTTCCCTATGCAGCCAACATCATAATGTGCCTTCCGAAGCACGAGGGAACTCCTGAGATATATAATATTTTCGTCATCCATCCAATGATCAACCTTTGCGAATATTAGGCACCTACTTTTTACGAATTCGCACTGAGCCACTGCGCTTTCGAACATCAAGAAGAAATCTCTTTACATTCCACGGATTAAGAGAAGAAAGAGTAGAGAAGGGAGATCTGTGTATTGTCTTAAAGGACGCACCCACCAGCACCATACATATACATACATAAATCCCCGAAGGGGTAGGCAGAGATGAATTAACACCCACGGTCCCATGTAACAGGTGGCGAGCCTATTGCCATCTATCAGGAACATAATTAGCAGAATAATGCTAGGTGGTATAAGAGTGGACCGCGGTCCCCGAGTGCACACCTGGCTCGGAGGAAGATCTTCCCTTTTTCGCTATGTATGCGGCGACGTTACCGCATACCCACAAGACAATAAATGAGACGTTTGACCGAAATATATGTTTGAACTGGTAAATTGCCTTGCGGCAGACCCCAGACTCTCCCCGCCAGAAGGGCTGGAGGGACACCGGAGTGGTTTAGTGGCGTATTCCCGACTGGATCTTGAGTCGGGCGAGTCCCACACACGTCGGCCGTCTAGCTAGCAGCCGATACGGTGCGTAAATGCATTCCACTCCGTCAAAAAAAAAAAAAAAGGTGGTATAAGAGTAACGCTGCTGCCCATTGCTCATCACATCGAGCTAGTCGCAGCCGTCACATAACTATTTGCATGATGTCTGAGATTCTGTTATTCATAACCTTTCCCACAATGCATTCATGTCTTCTGGGCTCCTAGTTATATGTGTTGAAAACGGATAAGTTTATAAAGTAATATTGACAAAAGTATTTGATTAAAAAAGTTCGATCCTCTTTCAGAAGTGCAAGAGCCCGTAGTCTGAAGGCAGGCCGAAGTATATTTCTTGGTTTGATTCTAGAACGTGTAGTCAGAGATATTAGTGTGCATTGATGTTGGTGGTGACGGCAGAGCAGAATACAATTGTCACCGCCCCCATCTCTCCGGTGCGTGTCGTACTAGGAGACTAACTCCCGAATACAGAAACACTCAAATTTTAAGCACTGCTTGCTTATAAAGCGTGGATAATACCTATTACCTGTCAGAATTAGTATGGAAAAACGTCAATTTTGACAATACTTAAATTTCTAACCACCAAAATCTTAATACTTAAATGTTAAGCAAGACTCAAACTTGGAGTACAGTTTCTGTGATCAGGGGAAAAGTTAAAACGTAACCAGAGGGTCTAGCCTAGTGGCTTTTCTATTCAAACGCATAGAATAAAAAAGTATGAAACTGACGTTTTTCTCTGTAATACGTCAGTTTCATACATTTGTTATAGGACCACAGGAATGGCAGCAGACTAACTGCCGCACTCAGAGACGTCAATTAACTTTAATGAGTATTTAATGTCAAACATTTTCATTCAAATCAAGACCATAGACCTGGTAAGAATAGCGACTAGCTTTGAATTTTAATTTTTTGACGTTAAGTACTCATTAACGTTATTTGACGTCTCTGAGTGCGGCAGTTAGTCTTACCGATCAAAAAAGAGCATTAATCTCTCTCTCTGTTCCTCTTCTGGCCCCATAGTCACCATTCTTCACTCTTCAGTAGTATGGTGCAGATGTTAAATAACATAATTAAAATGATTTCCTCCCCAACTCTCAAATTGTTACCAAACGCCGTAATTGAAACTTTTCTCTCAGGTGCCATATTAAGTGCTAATTTACTGCCCCCCGAATCCATTAACAACAACAAAGCACATTAACTTGAAAATACTTCTGCAGATGTGCCAAAAAGCCCATTATTTTTTTATTTACTACAGTAGGCTAAAGAGTCAGTGCATGGTGCTTTATAATTTCTTTTGTTTTCATTCTTCCTTTTCAGCGAAGGAGTGAGAAAGGCGTAACGTATGTGTGTATTGTCTGATTTTTATTGGTTAAATTTTTATTATGTTGCCTCTCAATGTGCATTATGAGTCTAACTGTTGAACTCAGAGACTCAATTAACGTTAATGAGTACTTAATGTCAAAAAATGCCTATTCAAAACTAGTCGCTATAGGTACTTGCCGGTACGGCATACGGGTGGATCTATGGTCTAGATTAAAATGAACATTTTTGACAATAAAGATTGAAAAACCTGAATTTTATTGCAATCTTTATTTGCAACATTCAGCGGGAGCTGCAGTTGTCCTCATCACACAGTATTTTGCCAGGGCGCGACAGAAACAGTTGTTTCAAACACCTATTTTTTAATTTAAATTTAAATTTCTCTCAGATCCCGCTTAAGAGCAGCTTAAGTACTCATTAAAGTTACTTGATGTCTCTGAGTGCGGCAGTTAGTTACACAAAGTTGCGCCAAAGGAAACTGGCTCACTTTGCTCTTTTTATTGCTTACCTACCTCCATTAAATTGCGGAGTACTGATACGCTCGCATGTAGACGCTTAACGTCCGCTATTAGGGGCGTTTTGAGCGTGTAAAATGGAAAAACTTCTTGCTTATTGCATACATTAGTGTGTTTTTAGGCAAGTAAATTGGTTAACCTTCACACGAGTTCCAAATAACGTGTATTGGATAAGAAACTTTGTTAATAGAGTTGGATTTAAAAACGTTATAAGCACAGCGAAATAGATCCATCGCACCGGAAAGGTACTAATGATTAATAAATTTAAAGAAAAGAGTCTGAAAGGATCATTTCGAGACCGCAAAAAACGGAGAGAGTGATTAGGATGACAACATACCAATCCGTACTGCTCAAGGTTTTGGCTTAGGTTTTACAGCCGGCCGCCTACCTGACACTAACCCCCTTTGGGTATGCTGTCGTTGATAATTTGCCCTCCACCATTCGGGTGCCCTTAAGTAGGTACTTATTGGTCTACACCGGGCCCATCTCCCTTAGTCGACTTATATGACACCCCTAGGGTAGATCGCGGCTGGCACATACTACATTATTTTTTCGCTCCCAGGCCAGCGTGAAATGCTAATAGCTACCTATACTACTCTGAAATTGACTTGCCGTATAATCAGCGGTAAGGGAAGATCTTCCTGCCAACCTGGTCAGCCCAACAAGTGTGATAATGAGATTTTTATCTTGTTATTAAAGACATACCGTCCTTTTTACTGCAGTCAGGAATTTTACGATTTACTTAGCTATCTAAACTTCAGTTCCCAGATCTTCAGTGGCAGCACTTAAATCTTAAGTACATTGTTAAGAGGCAACGCCCACTTTAGTTAATTTAGAAAAGGAGCCTCTTCAAAGGTAAAAGTAGTTGAGGAGATGACATTTCAGTCCTATTGAAGTACCCATTAAATAGATAACCTTTTTTATTACATGAGGAAAAGTATGTAATTCCGAAAAAAAATGTAATTACAAAAAGTACACATGCATAAATCACGAAAGGGTAGGCAGAGGTAATTAATCACCCACGTTTTGCCAATTGTTTTCGGTCCCATGTAACGCCATGCCATGCCATGTTATGAGCCTATTGCCTCATATCATTCCTCATATCATTCCATATCATATTCCTTCTTCAGACTTTCTCTCATCAATACATAACATACCTTTAGTTACGTCACATTTATCCCTCCTCATAACACGCCCATACCATTAACCTGTTACTAACTACATTCAATTTCGTCAAATAACCTAACGTTCTGGTTTGTCGAGTACCGTACTTGAGGAGCCAATATACAACATTTCCCTTATTTTTGGTCCTATTTTTCTTTGTCATCCCCAGCCCTTTATTGTCCCTGTTGTTAAGGGCACAGGTCGTCCCTTTGGACGGAAGAAAATTTATGAAACCTACTATTTTACCTTGTAATTCTTTTTATTGTCGAATAAGGGTTTTTAATTGGTTTCTATGTATACACAAACCATTGGATTATAATTCAGACTGAAATAGTTTAATTTTATGTGGACTTATATTTGCTATAATTGTAATCTGTCTTGTGTATCAATAATAATAAAAAAAAAAAAAAAAATATGCTTAAAAGGCTACCATGAGGATTATTAACATTGTTCTACATACATAATACATAAATCACGCCTATATCTCCGAAGGGGTATGCAGGGGTGAATGAACACCCACGTTTCCTCGTTTCACCAACAGGTTAGCTCCCATTTAATGGCAAAAAAAGAAAGTCAGAACATTTTCAAAAAATTATTTAATCATTTTGTAATTTTTTTTCTAACACATATTTAATGTTCAAATAAAAATCAAATCATAAGCAAATCTTGATTTGATTTGATGATGTTATATTACAATTACCTTACGGCAATATAAGCCCTTGATTCCAATTTCACAAACCTTCAGGTGCCAAAAATATAACAGATAAATAAATACAAGATGGAACGTTATAAGAGTAAGGAATCTTAGTGATCGCTGATTGCTTTGGAGTTGCTCAATTGTAGGTATAGAATCACCCGAATTAGTAAAGCGTTCAGTATAGATTAGGTAAGCAACTAATCTCCTTGAAGTAAGTAGTTTTGTTTGAAATTCTCGTGCAAAGTACAAAAGAGAACATTCTCTAAAGAGAATAAAACAACAGACAGGGCTTCTATCGGAAAACTGTATTACGCGTAATCTACTTTAATTATCTCCTGAATAAATAAGCTGGATCTGTCTGTAAATAATTCTGTTTCTTATGTCTGTAGTGTCGTCGTCCATTCATTGGAAATCTCGCTAGTTTTGTCTTTTATTCCTTTAAGATTTACTTAATCATGTGAAAATATAATATTGTTATTCGATTAACAAAACAATCAAATAGTATTATAACATTATTCTGTAAAAGACAGCTTCAGGGTAAACAATTGTCAATGTTTCAAACAATTTTGCATTTCAGATAAAATGCTATAAGAATGTAGTCGAGAAATGTGAGAGCATCCCCGAATACTGAAACGCTACTCAAATTTTGACCACTGCTTATAAAGTTAAGTGTAAATACCTGTGAAATTTGTATGGATGACAAACTTTAATGTCAGGCAGGGCTCAAACTTTGAGTAGCGTTTCAGTATTCAAGGGTCTATATGCGCTCTTGACTTGGCGACTTTGGCAACCGCAATCTCAATTACTGTAAGAGAAATCGTAAAAAAACGTCATTTCGCCTGGATCGTCGTTTACTAGACTTTTAGAATCCTCTCCGATTGGGAGGGGAGACAAAGAAGCGACCAAGACGTCACAGGATCCACCATTTCCGCCAGAAAGAACACGGAGCTTTACTAGCCATTAGTGTAATGGTGGTCTTATGGGCCTTGTGCACGGCTAATGTGTCCTTTCAAACAAATTGCATTGGCCTGAGCGCGGTATAGACGCAAATGCCTCTGTTTATGCGACGCATTAACAACTATTGTGCTAGGGCTTAACGCTGGAAATCGTCTGGAAGAGATCGTTAGTTGCTTCGATATAATTAACCTCTAGGGTAAAATCGTCTAAGAGTAGGTTCTATCAAAGAGTGTGCATTTATTTTAAGGAAACACAGAATTAAAGAATAGGAATCAAACTAAAATGTTTTATTTTGGAGGGAACTAACTACACACTTTTTTTACAATAAAAACATTGAACTTTGAAAGTAGCGCCAATGACTGAGACTGTGGAGTAATAAATAGACTTGGATGCTTTGACCATGTTATGAGTAGCTATGTTGGCAGAAGAATGATAGGGATGAACTTGAAGGACGTAAAATGAGAGTGGATCATAAATTAGTGATAGATAGAGAGGAGTGGAAGAAGAACACATGTTGTGTCGACCCCGCCTATTTAGAGCAGGAAGAAGAAGACTTATTATAATGAAAAATTGGTCAAAAATATATGACAATTACCCATTTCCTTCGTTACAATTTATCTAACATTAAAGAATGTTCAAATAAAAAACAAATAACAATTATAACTTGTTCCACTATTCTTTACACAACTGCTTCTTTGATACCCTCATGTTCATCTCAGTCACGAACATCATTAACTCAATATCCAACAACCTATGTGTGCTGTAATATGTACCGGTAACATGTTGTTGTTATTGGAAAATGACTCGTATTGCAATAGATGACGTCGCTGTGTTCATTTTTCTGTTGAGCGTACACCGTACCTTGCAGGATATAGTGTATTCTGCACACGAACAGCTTCTCAAGTAGTTCGCTGTTATCTCATCTGATCCGACTGAAGGCATGATTTGTGGATTACCGTTGAAATAACAGTTTTTCGGTGCCGCCACGCGTGCTCCACACAACAAACTTATTGAATTACGGCCTTTATTTTTCGGAACGATAACGTTACATTTTCGTTTGTTGCGCGGCCGATCGATCGAACCGAGAGAGCCTGAAATTCCCTACGGTTTGATTTATTTGATCTCGATCGATATATCGATTTACTGGATCCAGCTACGGGGAATCAAGAACGAGTCCTCGCTGTTCGATATTAACCGTTGCCAAACTTTTTTTTTGTGTGTGAAAATGCCTTTACGCATGATCCGTGGGTCCGTGCAGGGGCATGTGGGACTCGGCATGTATCGCCGAGACTACCTACTAAAAAATACCCGGTGATTCCGCCTTCGCACACAGCAGGAGGTATTAGGGCAACAGGCCTTATTCCCAAACCGTTGCCTAACCTAACCCAACTAAATCTGTAATCTTTAGCGCCCACTAACCCACTTTGGTCGTGTTCTGGGTTGTGCCCCTATATCGTGCTGGGTTGTGACCATAATTATCGTGCTGGCTTGTGCCCCTAGTTGTGCGAGGACGTTGACAAGCAGATATCGAAGGTGACAGCAATGAGGGTCAACGACCATTATAATGATCGTGAATGCTGTAAAACAATAAGCTAAGAATTAGTAATCACCCAAAAAAAACAACAAATTAAATTCAGAAAACTTTATTAGGATACGCTTCCAAGAAATTACCGACATTCCACTGACCTAGCGTTTACATTTAATTTCCATTGTCCTGGGTAAAGTCACAACTTGAGCAAAAAACATTGTGTCTCATTTTTCCATTAAAACGTGAAATAAGAGCACAAAACCCGAACAAACAACATGTGACTATTCAACTCTGAAACAGAATAACAATTACAATGGTCTGCTACAAATATTTATATCATATTAAAATTAAGAAAGAGTTATTTTCTGAAAGCATTTGTAAAAGCATGGGTCATTAAGCATTTATTCCAAATTGGAAGAAATTTTGAACGTCTGGCTTAACAAGCTAAATATCACAGGGCAAATAATATTCAAACTTACTAAAGTCATAGGTCACACGAAGAAAAATTTCGAAAAATTGTGTCCTAATGCATGCTTGAAGAATCTACGGATATTTCATCTATTGTTATGATTGTGTTACTCGTTATATCTTAAAACTTCTTAACTTTATCACTAGTATCGGATGCAATTTAATATCAATTGATAAGTCCGTAAATAAAGAGCTTTTACAACTACTATGTTGCCGACTCTTTCATTACCAACCTATTTGAAGTGTATTTTTAAGTTCTGTTTGTAATGTGTCAATTAATGGTTTTGTTTTTTACTTGTCAATAATTTAGTTTAGAGAAAAGATGTCTATTTTTTGTTGAGTTATTTTAATATATTATTTTACTTTGAAATATTGGTTTCTAATTATATGTAAACCACTTGAAACATATGTCCTTCGAGCCGGATCTGTGAGTAACGATATTTTGATCATTATAACATACTGAGACTGAATAATGTCGGTGAGACGGAGTAAGCGTATTGCAAATAAAAATATGGATGAAAACGAGAGATTATTATCCAAACCGATACAAACGCACCCGGAGAAGTCTCATACGAGTTCAACATCATCTCAACGACGTGCTTTAGAGGCACGCGCTGCCCGCGAACTGGCTGAATTACACCAAAAGGAGATAGCAGCCGCGCGAGAAAGGGCCGATGCTGATGCTGAATTCAAACGACGTGAAATAGAAGCGGAGAAAGCTTTAGTAGAAGCACGATTAGCAGAGGACTTGGCTAGTTTACACTCTCGGGGTTCAACACGTTCGGAGAAAACTACTGAACAATGGATCGAATGTTCACGCCCGTATTTTAACGTCCCAGTCACCGTACACGAGATAAATGGAGATGGTAACGCGCGCCCGCACGACAACCAGCATGACGAGCCCCGGCGGGATGTCGGGGACAGCAGGAGCGGTTTGCAGGTGGACCATCGCGGCGATGACGGTGGACGTGTCAAGGAGAGTGATATAAATAAGTTAACGTGTTCATTGACTAAGGCTTTAACTCTTTCTCACAGTAATAATGATAAGTTGTTAGGCAGACTCACTAGCAATAACTTACCTAACTTTTCAGGCGATGCGCTCGATTGGCTACGATTTAAAAATGCGTACGATACCACCACTAGGATTGGCCACTATTCGGAAGCAGAGAATCTCGCTCGACTACAACGATGTCTTCAAGGCGAGGCGTGGGAAGCGGTTGCAGCGAGACTGATCGCGACTACTTCTGCGTCTGATGTCATGAAGGTGCTTGAGATGAGGTTTGGCAGATTTGATCTAGTGCTAGGTAGGTTAATTGCTGAAATGAGAAGGGTCCCTAAGCTGACTGGCCTACGTTCAGAGGTGATACTGCTAGCGACTAAAGTAGATAACTGCGTAGCCGCTATACAGTCAGCTGGTAATATTGGTTACTTACATAGTCCAGAGTTAATTTCTGAAATACTTAAAAAATTGACTGAGCCTTTATTTTATCGCTGGCTTGATTATAGTAAAGGTGCATACACACACCAACCGCGATTGACATTACTTGGCAGATATCTAATGTCAGAAGCTCAGGCAATTTGTGAAAGTGGCGCGATTGAACCGCCGCCTTCCTTACATAAATTTACAAAAGGTAATTTTAAGCCACGCACTCCTTTTGTGACGAACATGATGGAAGAAGAGCACCCAACAGATAGTGAATATCTGACATGTGATGGCACTATTCAAGAGTCGACTAATGTGGTGTCTGCCAAAAAGGAGGACGTCGCTTGTGTTTTCTGTTCAGAGGTGAGTCACTCGATTAAAACTTGCCCTAAATTTAAGTCTGAACATATTGATAAACGCTGGGAGTGGATAGTTAAAAGACGATTATGTTTTAGATGCCTAAGTTCATCCCACCGGCGCGACAGATGCAAAACAAAGAGGAAGTGCTCGACTTGTAATATGTCGGGTCATCACTCTCTACTACATAAAGAAAAACCGAAGACTGTTGAGGCGAACGATGAGAGGGATAAGGAGACCGCTGCGAACGTGTGGTCGAACCAACGGAAGAAAGTTTACCTCAAAGTCGTTCCAGTTCACCTCGACGGTCCCGCAGGTAGTGTGAGTACTTACGCTCTTTTGGATGAGGGCTCTACCGTCACATTAGTAGAGAAGGATATTGTGGATCAGATTGGGGTTGATGGACCGGAATCCGAGCTGAGTCTGCAGGGTGCAATAGGCAATGGCAATAACATGTCAAGTAGGATTGTCTCTTTGACAATACGAACATGCGATGGCGTACACCGTCTTGACAGAGTGCGCACCGTAGACAATCTTACATTGCCAAATTATGTTGTTACTCGAAATCATTTTAATTATGACCATTTGAAAAATATACCACTAACCCCGTTTGAAGGGAAGCCTTCGCTGCTAATTGGACAGGATAATTGGCATCTAATCGTAAGCCGTGAGGTAAAAGAAGGCAAGAAGAATGAGCCTGTTGCTTCTCGGACTTTGCTTGGGTGGGTGTTGCATGGATTCTCATCGTCGCTTACAAACAGCGCACTTCAATTTTCATGTCATTTAAGACATACCGATGATGAGCTTCATAATCTTGTAGAGGAATATTTCGGACTTGATAGCATAGGCATAAAATACCAAGATAATCGCAGATATTCACCAGAGGAAACCCGAGCAATTAATATTTTAGATACAAAATCTAATAAACTAACTGATAGGTGGGAAACTGGGTTACTGTGGATGTCAGATAACGTAGAGTTCCCGTGTAATCGCCGGAATGCTGAGCAACGCTTGCGAACAATTGAGAAAACTATGGACTCTAACGGTAACTTTGCAAATGAATACTCGAAACAAGTTCAAAATATGTTGGACAAGAGTTACGCAGAAGAAGTTCTGAATGCACCACAAGGTAGAGTCTGGTTTCTTCCTCATTTTGGTGTGAGAAATCCCAATAAACCAGCAAAGCTACGTTTAGTACATGACGCTAAAGCTGAGACGAAAGGTGTATCTCTTAATACTCAGCTTCTTGCTGGACCAGACTTGTTAAACTCTTTACTTGGTGTTCTAATGCGCTTCAGAGAACGATCAATTGCCGTTACTGGAGATATACGTGAGATGTTTATGCAGGTGAAAATTATTAAAGAGGATCAAAATGCACAGTGTTTCCTGTGGCGTGGGATGGATAGGAAGAATCCCCCTCGTATCTATCGTATGACGTCTATGATATTTGGTGCGAAATCATCTCCGTGTACGGCTACTTATATTTTGAGACGTAATGCTGATGTCTTTGCTTCTTCCCATCCGCGAGCTGTTGAGGCTATCAAAAAACGTCATTACGTTGACGATTACCTGGACTCGGTTGATACCGAGGAGGAGACTAGGCAACTACTGGAAGACGTCACCATGATACATAAGGCTGGAGGATTTGATATACGCGGTTGGGCCTCAAACCGACCTGATATTCTTCCACGGGAGAGCGACAATGCTGATGTTAATCTGCTTAAAAAATCTGACAATGTTGAAAGGGTTTTAGGTGTAACTTGGAGACCTATGATTGATTGTCTTGCTTTCGATTCGAGCCTGAAGAAATTAAACGCAGAAGTTGTCAACGGTGTTCGAAAGCCTACTAAACGGGAAATTTTGAAAGTTGTGATGTCTGTATTTGATCCACTCGGAATGTTGTGTCCTTTCATGATTAAAGGCAAAATCCTTCTCCAAGACATTTGGCGAAGTAAGAAGTGCTGGGACGAACAGATCGATGACGTAACATCACAAAAATGGTATAGTTGGCTTCGAGAACTTAAAACATTAGAGTCCTTCTCTATTCCTCGGTTTTATGGGTTTACTGATAAAGACGATATAGAGCTGCACGTGTTTGTCGATGCATCTGAAGAAGCTTACGCTTGTGTAGCGTATTTACGTAGGCATAGTAAAGTTGTGTTTGTGGCAGCAAAAAGTCGTGTCACACCACTTAAATGTACGACTATACCTAAGCTTGAATTACAAGCAGCGCTATTAGGTGCACGACTCGGGAATACAGTAACTAAGGAACACTCTATTGTCATTAGTAAAAGATATTTCTGGACTGATTCTAAAACTGTATGGTTTTGGATAAATAGAAATCCCAAAAGGGAAAAGATATTTGTTTCAAATCGCTTGGCTGAGATCGATGAATTGACTAAGTCGTATGAGTGGAGATGGCTTCCTGGAACGGTCAATGTGGCTGATGAGGCGACCAGAGCTAAGAATATTCTCACTAGTAGATGGATCGAGGGCCCTGAGTTTCTCCGCCTCCCGGAAGCGAACTGGCCTCAATTTCATTTAGACCCAAAGTTTCAGCCAGACCCTATAGACGAAGTGGAAGTAATGGCTCTCGAAGAAACTCCTCCTATACTTCGAAAGGTAATTTTAGATGAGCGATTTTCAAATTGGCGTCGTCTCGTGAGAAGTTTGTCCTGGGCCATATTGTACATAGATAGATTTATTTTCAAACGCTCAGTGAATATGTTTGTGACACCTGACTTGGAACAACGAGCAGAAAAAATTATATTTAGACAAGCTCAAGCGGACATGTTCAATGAGGATATTTGTAGGTTAAGGATAGGTAATAAGTTGAAGTTTGCTAGTAAATTGGTTAAGTTGAACCCTGAGCTGAACGCTGATGGATTGCTTGTAGCAAGGAGTCGTCTGGACACGAGTAAAGATTTTTCTACGCATTTTAAAAGGCCGATTATTTTGGATGCTAAACATAACGTTACTAGATTAATCTTAAAAGATATGCATCATAAGCTTGGGCATCATAATTCCCAGACTTTATTTAATGAATTGCGCCAGGTTTATTATATTTTCGGACTTCGAAATGCCGCAAGAAATTTGATACGTAACTGTATAATATGTAAAATTAGGAGAGGTCGACCTGCACAACCTATGATGGCAGCTCTACCTGAAAACAGACTGCAGCATCATTGCAGACCGTTCAACTTTTGCGGCATAGATCTTTTTGGTCCAATGACAGTTACTATTGGTCGCCGAAATGAGAAGCGCTGGGGTGTTATATTTACGTGTTTTAGCACTCGAGCGGTACATATTGAACTGGCCTCATCTCTGTCAACTGATTCTACTATTCTAGCTATTCGTCGGATGGCGGCTCGTCGTGGATTTCCTTACCAAATTCATTCCGATAATGGTACCAATTTCCGTAGTGCAGACAAAGAATTACGAAAGGCTGTTCAAGATGTTCTGCGTGGCAATGACATTTTAGAAAAGGTCAATAATCTTGGGATCAAATGGACCTTCAACCCTCCTGATGCAGCACATATGGGTGGAGTTTGGGAGAGATTAATTAGGTCGATCAAAACAGCTCTCTCTTCAACATTGCATACTTTGTCTCCAAAGGAAGAAGTTCTGTTGACATTGCTAGTTGAGGCAGAAAATATTGTAAATAGCCGACCCTTAACTCACGTGTCTTTAGATATTGATGACGAAGAGGCTCTCACTCCTAATCATTTTTTATTAGGTTCCTCTAATCCCTTATCATCTCCGGGAATATTTTCAGATGATGACCTACAGTTAAGGAAGCAGTGGAGGTTGTCTCAACGGTTAGCTGATAAGTTTTGGTGTCGTTGGCTACGCGAATACCTGCCCAACCTCCAAGTCCGTCACCGATGGACGTCAGACGCAGGAAGTTCAGTCAAGATAGGGGACGTAGTTATTATCTCTGATTCGAGCTTACCCCGAAATGTATGGCCTAGAGGCAAAGTTGTAGAAGCCATACCCGGACGTGATGGTAGAGTTAGAATGGTAAATGTGGCGACAAAAGGGGGTATCTTACGAAGGCCGGTAAATAAGCTAGTAGTGCTAGTGAGTCTGCCACCCAAAGGTTAGCTAAAGCGAGGAGGAGAATGTTGCCGACTCTTTCATTACCAACCTATTTGAAGTGTATTTTTAAGTTCTGTTTGTAATGTGTCAATTAATGGTTTTGTTTTTTACTTGTCAATAATTTAGTTTAGAGAAAAGATGTCTATTTTTTGTTGAGTTATTTTAATATATTATTTTACTTTGAAATATTGGTTTCTAATTATATGTAAACCACTTGAAACATACTAAAAATAATGAAATTACCACAGACAATTTTTGGAATTCTGCATAATATATTTTGATCTTCAAAACCGGCACCCGAAACCTTTTTTCATCTGGTCAAGGTGAATAAAAACTCAATCCAAGAGAGTGTTTTATAAACTACGTACAGAAAACAAATTACTTTTTCGAGTGAGGTAACTCAAGTTCTGAAAGTGCGACACACAGCTAGTTGATGAGATTTTCGTGAGCTGGCATTTTCGCCGTAGAAGTTCCTCCACTTCCATTTGCTACCCGCTCAAGTGATTCCTCAATGGAAAGAACAAAAAGTTCTGAAAGGCCCATACTTGATGTATTATTCTTATTCATCACCGTGCTAGCAGTTAATCACCCCTGCTTAAGGGCTTGTACACAGAACTGCGATGCGACATCGCATCGGCAAAATCCACGAGCTCCCATACGGCGCACCGCAAGAACTTGTGAATTGATTCGCATCGCGCATTCCTTAAGCGGAGCTCACTAGCGCAGTGGGATAGCGCGCTTCGCCTGCGATTGCGTAAACTAAGCAATGTTCGCTAAGGCCGGTCATTGGATGGGTGACCAAAAATTTATTATCATAACCCACCACGCTGGCCCAGAGCGGGTTGGTGGGTATTAACGACTGCAGATGCAGCCGGGACCAACGGCTTAACGTGAACTCGAGATAATACATTTTTGGTCACCCATCCAATGACCGGCCTTAGCGACATTGCTTAGCTTACGCAATCGCAGGCCAAGCGCGCTATGCCACTGCGCTAGTAGGCTCCTCGCTTTGCTCATTCGCATCGCGCCAATTCGCAGTTCTGTGTGCAGGACCTAAGGTCTTGAAGTTGGTGTAATTTCCAAAGGAAACTATTAAACTTCGCAAAGTAAAAGACGCTGTATACGTTTCAGAGAGCTCGAAGTGAAAACTTGGAGCTAACTAGTTTGTCTAAGTTGAGTCTAGGTGCAATAGTAACTTAGTTTGCTCTCGTGCAGAATATCTTAAGTTCAAGGCATGCGTAACTGCATAGTAATATGTTGCATTTTTTATTTGAAGTCACAAAGAAATTTCTGGTTTTGGGCCCGCATTCCGGGCAGATGCCTATGATACTCGGTCAAGACGTTTGCGGAGGACCAATGTGATTTTTCGAACTTTTTCTAACCACAAATTTATTTGTTATAATTTTTCTAACATTTATAATTCAGAGTTGAAATAAAAATCAAAAAAATAATTTATTTTAAATGTTACAAATAAAAAAAAACAGAAAATTTTCGATAAATTATTTGTTAAAGCGGGAATCGAACTCGCGACCTTACAATGCGGACAGATACCACCATCACTAGGCATGTTAAAAAAGCTATTTGAACTAGCGCACCAGTTAACTCACCAGGAAAAGTGCCAATTTCATCCTTCGACATCTGAACCGGGTCGGAAATCGAATCGGAAGCCTAAGTGTCAAGGTTAAAACCCATCAGAATAAATGGGTCGCCATTACTGGAACCAACACAAATAAGAAGACGACATTTAGTCCTTTTAATGTAGTTAGGATTGACATAAAACAAAGTGGAAAGTAGCATGTCGACATCAAATGAAACGAATGGCAATTTTATGAGAAATTACCCAAGGCTAGGCAATTATTAGTATACATTGGACCTAACATAATTTGCGAAACGCGGGTGCTAGTTCACCTCTGCCTACCCCTTCGGGGATATAGGCGTGATTTATGTATGTATGCAGTTTCATTTTGCACGAAAACCTTCTTCTTAAGACGGATAAGGAGGAAAAGGCCGTCTGAGGAAAACACCATTAGTTGGCAAGATTACATGACTCTTTAGTCAACTGAGGCCGCTCGAACTTAATACTACGGGATCAGTTGGCCTAATTAATGTTTTGCATAGTCAGTATTAAGAAGCGACATAATTAAGCTTTATTTCGTTTGGACATCCATCAGGGACATCTGGGCAATCTCTTATTTTCGAAATCGATGTTCTGATTTCGAAAATAAGAGATTGCCCAAATGTCCCTGATGGATGTCCAAACGAAATAAAGCTTAATTATGTCGCTTCTTAATTATTTCGCTCGCATGTCGTTTCTATGATTTAAAACATCATTTAAATCATAGAAACGACATGCGGTAGGTGACGGCAGAACAGAATACCATTTTCAGCACCCCCTATCTCTATCCCGTGGGTGTCGTACAATGTGATTAAGCGTAAAGACAGCAATAAGTAAAAGGCAACAGCATTCCTCTAATACCACCTAGCAATACTGCGATTTATGTACCCGATAGATGGCAGTAGGCTCGCCATGTGTGGCGAAGTGGGTGTTTATTTACCACTGTCCACCCCATGGGGGATACAGGAGTGATTTATGTACGTATGTATAAAAACCGACGTTTTTGCAAGGTCCGCTTAAAAACATTTTAATGTTCAATTCAATATTTCTCCCAACATATACAGGAAAAGCATATCTAAAGGCTCTTGAGCATCTCCAGCACTCAAGAGGAAGTTTTCCAATATCGTTTTTGAAATGCTGCGCGTGTGTCTCGCGTTATGACTTCGGAGAATGTTGTGCGGAATGCCAAACGTGTCGGTATCAATATGGCGGGTGCGTTCTCGGAATGCCCAACGTTTATGGCAACCCTTTGAGCGCACTTACCGTTGATTCATTAACCCAAATAAAGAAATGAATGCTGTTCTATGACACATACATACTTACGTATAATTATGACACATACATATACAACACTAGTGGTCGCCCGCGGCTCTGCTCGCGTTAATTTCGGTTATCCTATAGCCTTCCTCGATAAATAGACTATCCAACACAAAAATATTTTTTCAATTTGAGTCAGTAGTTCCTGAGATTAGCGCGTTCAACCAACCAAACAAACAAACAAACTCTTCAGCTTTATAATATTAGTATAGATGTAACAGAAATAAACTGCCGTGTGGAGACGGCACTGCAGAATACAATTGTCACCACCCCCATCTCTCCCGTGGGCGTCGTACAAGGCGGCTAAGGATAAGGACAGCGTTGAGTAATGGGCAGCAGCATTCCTCGTATACTACCTAACAATAATAATATACTGCGATTTATGTGCCCGATATTACAATAGACTCGGCACATATTACATGGGACCTAACTTAATTTTTTTTACATTCCTTACAGCACATCTATTGTCCAGGGATCCGCCGCCATTTTGAATTTCGCGCGCTTACGTCACCTGGCGCCCCCCCACCCCTTGCAAAAACGACGCGTCTTTTTAAAATGAAAATATCTCTAAAATGTTGTATGAAAGCTATTTTATAAATGTTGTGTTTCTGAAATCGTTATGAAACAAAGCACCACATGCTTCTCACTGCAGTCTCCCTTCACCAAAGACTTAATTAACAAATCTAACAAAAGTTCTAGAGTTTTGATATAAATTTCGAACCGCGAGAAATTTAAAAACAAATTTATATTTAATGAGGTTTAGGTTACGTATGTAAGTTACAGTCAAACCCATAACTGGTTAAAACCACATTTGACTGCAACAATCAGTCAGACGTGTATTTGACCGCCTTTAGTTAAAAACAGTTTAGTTACAGTCAAAACTGTTATATTTAAGCGGAACACTTTACTTTCTAATATAACTTAATAAGGTATATATAAAGTTTGATGGTTATGTTAGGGCAGTGACTAACACTTGATAGCCTGTGGTCAAAATTGCTTATAAGTCAAAAGTTTTGACTGAAAAAATCAGTGAAAAGTAGTTTTGATCGGTTATGAGATTTTAACTGTAACATATTTAAAGTACCTGTGGTCTAAGGTAAACCCGCTTTGTCGCACATTTCCTCCCAATATACCTGCAGCACAATAAGGCTAGGTTATAAACCTCAATAAACACCGTTCTAATAACTATCCATTAAATAAAGTCAGTGTAAGCCATGTTGGATTCAATGGTGATAAAATTTTATATCGGTCCACGGAAAGGGTTAATCAATTCCAAATCCGCGGAAGCTCGTTTTCCTTTGAGAATAATATGATCTAGATTGTATTTGTCCGTTATATTTCCCCCTTTATGGCTGTGGGAACTACTTTCAATGAAAGTTTACTGCCGATCTCCGAGTTATTTGTGTCCAATGTAAGCAAACTACTTATCCTACTTGAAAGAGGAAATGTTTAACGGTCTCGGATGGTATTGGACCAAAAGGATCCAACAGAGTTAATGTTTAAGGAATGACGTCAGTCAATATTCTTCGTATATCTGCCCCTGTTCCCAATTTCTGGGATCGGAGTATGTTTTCTCTTCCATTTCTATCAGTCAGACCGGAAAGGTGATAACGATGAATCAATGTATAGAAAAGTGATGGACCATGACGAGAGACAGATGAATGGAGACAGTGCAATCACTGTCTCCATTCATCTATCAATCTACCATTCATCCCAATGGATGAGAACATTCCAAACCATACTGTTCAAGGTTTTGGCTTAGTTTTACAGCCGGCCGGCTGCCTGTCACCAAACCTCTTTAGATATGCTGTCGTTGTTCCACCTACACCGGACGGGCTTAAACGGCATTGGACCAATAAGATCCTACAGTTGATGTCGAAGCAATACCGTCAGTTAATTCAAGTTCAATTCAAGTTCATCAGTTAATTCATTTTCTTGGATCAGTTTCGTAAAAAGTTTTAGCCATAGAAAAACAAAAAGTTCAGAAGACATCTTCCTTGTGGAAGCGATAAATTTTCACCGGAGCAATCTTGCGGAGGTGAGAATTCTCGTCGCCATAATTTTCTCGGATGCTACGTTCAGAGACAATGGCCACAATAAATTCAGCATCCTTGCGTTTTAACGGCGACAAAATTATTTCTGTCCTGTTTAGTACAGTCAGCGTTCAGCGGATAAAATTACACTACCGGTGGCATTTCCAGGGAGTAGTTCTTTTTTATTTAATACTGAAAGATTATATTTCTTCTTCTTGCCCTGTTCCCAGTCTATCTGGGGTCGGCACAGTATGTTTCTAATTTCATTAATATCGGTCAGACGTCATCTAGCCATCCACTCCCTTTTTATTCATATCATTACACAGGAAAGGTGATAATGGCGTGAATAGAAAAGAGACGAAAAGAATCATGTCGAAAGACCGATGAACAGAGAGAACAGAGATGATGGGCATCAACATCCCGATCCACTTACTGCTCAAAGTTTTCAAATCAAATCAAAAATCAAAATCAAAAATCGTTTATTGCAGTCTATCAGAGTAATAACTATAAACAGTGATTGGGACTAGCCTAGTAAGCATCTTAAGATGCTTGTGTCA
Source organism: Cataclysta lemnata (assembly GCA_963931975.1). Lineage (NCBI taxonomy): Eukaryota > Metazoa > Arthropoda > Insecta > Lepidoptera > Crambidae > Cataclysta > Cataclysta lemnata. The sequence goes on from OZ008348.1 coordinate 15,434,274, forward strand.
GGAGGTCCCGCTCTTCCAAAACACAGTCATACATAAAATCCTTAGAGTAGACAATCATAATGACAATAGTCTGAACATAAGCAAAATTCTCTTACAACTATTTTTAAACTACGTTATTATTAAAACATCAATATCCTGTTGTATTTAGACAAATAAATATACATGTTACACATATATTCTAACGTACACTTACATAATTATATATACATACATATACATACATACATATATAAATATATACATATATAAATATATACATATATAGATACAGAAATATATATGCTTACAACTAAGTCAGTTCAGTCGAAATTTAGTAACAACACTTACTTAATAATGCCTCATACATAAGTTTTAAGTTTTACATACATACATACATAAATCACGCCCATATCCCCGAAGGGGTAGGCAGTGGTGAAGTTTGGTTCAAAGTTTTGGCTTAGGTTTTACAGCTGGCCGCTTGCCGGACACCAACCCTCTGTGCTCCCTACCATTCCGGTGACCTATGGTACTTATTGGTGTACACCGGGCAGATAGCCCGGTGTTCACCTCTTAGTCGAATTTTACGGCACCCCTTGAGTGAGTCGGGCTGGCACATTGTACTTTTTTTGCGCTCCCAAGCCAGCATGGAAGACTTGTGGGGAGAAATTAAGGTAACGCGATCGTGCGAAATCGCGTGTATTTTTCTTTGAAATAGTCGGTTATAAATCATGGTTAATAAATAGATATCTGAACCCAAAACTCGAAAATCCTCCAGAATTTTATTCCGGCACCAGTTTTTATGACAGCCGTATATTTCCCATAAAATATTACAGATACATAAACGGGGACTGGCACATTAATCAGATTTATATAGGGACACTGGCATTTTGAATTGACCTCAGAAATTGAGGAATATGTGGGACCGGCTTTGATGTAAATACCAAATCAATGACATCACTTACATTGGTTACTAGATTGATGGGAATTCGTAGCATTAAATTAAATCAGTGTGTGGGGTTCGATGGCGCAGTGATCTCTTTGATGATTAAATCTTTCTTTCTTTCTTTCTATATCGAGTTCCTCCGTGCTTCGGAAAGCACGGTAAGCCGTTGGTCCCTACTGCATGTACAGTAGTAAATATGTACCCATCCGCACTGGGCCAGCGTGGTGGCCCATTCTCTCTCTATATCTCCACCCATAGGGAAGACCTGTGCCCTAGCAGTGGAGACGTTAAAGGACTGGTGATGATGATGATGATGATGGTTGTTAATTCACCTCTGCTTACTCCTTCGTGGATAAAAACTGAGTAATCCGACCAATATAGTGCGATTGACTATCTTTCTAACATTATACACTAGTTAGTAGTTAAAGATATTATGTATGATTGTTAACTTGACGTGCTGCTGTGTTTGCCTATGAATGTATGGAATTTTAAACTCTATATTCCACAATTGTCTACACTTCCTTCTGTTACAAGGAAGTAATTAAAATCACAGACGATCGACATCTAAGATTAGCCATTTCTGAGTAGCACAATTTGTAAACATCTCCCTCCAGTCTGGCATTTAATCTGACGTCAAGGAGTTTGTGTACAAACAAAATATCTGGAAGTGGATTCCGAATTGTTCAATAGCATACAAAGATTCCTAATAATAGAATCAGTCATTGTCATAATGTCTATTAATATCTCCATTGTTATGCCTATAGCATACATTATACTGATGGTATATAAGGCGATTTTTGTTTTATTTATAGCGCTTCTACTATCTACTTACTATAGGGAAAACCATATTATTGTTGCCATCATTGCAGATCTTCAAAACTCATAAACATTTATTATGGTGTAATTTTATGTGACACCATTTCTATTGAGTTCTAATGTCTCTTTTTTTTCATCTTTTAATTGTTGAACATTTCAAGCAATAATATTTTTCCTTTTTTTTCACAGTGTAAGTAATCAAGTTACGCTTTTCCTTATTAAAGCAAATAAATTAGACAATTTTGCACTTAAATCACGCCTACGCAGAGGTGCATGAATTAACACCCACATTTCACCAATAAAGTTAGGTCCCATGTAATAGGTGGCGAACCTATTGCTAAATATCGGGCACATAGATCGCAGTATACCTACTATACTAGCTAGGTGGTATGAGAAAATGCTACTGCTTAATACTCATCGATGTCTTTACCCTAAGTCGCCTCGTACGACACCCACGGGAGAGATGGGGGTGGTGACAATTGTATTATGCTCTGCCGTCACCACACGGCTTGAATTTTTGATTGTGTCAATTTAATTCAAACACAAAGAACACAAATTCGCCACAAGTTTATTTAATCAAATTTTAATAAAAACAGGGGAGAGACCTTGCTATCTGGAGTAATCAATATCGTTGACGATTCTCCGGAACCTGAATCCTTCACAATATAAAAGTGATTTGCCCCAGCCGTCAAAAGAATGAACGATTGACTGGTCACGTGACAAAGACCGAATGAATGTAGATTGGAAGCGCTGCTGGCTGCCCCTCAATGTCGACTCCAGTTGATATCGAACCGTATTGTGAAGAGACAAGGTTGGATTTGGTTACTACTAGCTTTGATTGGGAAGATAGCCGGTGCAATGAAGGTAATTCAAGATTGTGGGAGGAAACTTTTCGTTTGTATGGTCTCAAGATAAGATCTCGAGGATTGACTTTTGACGGCACTGGTCGTTGAGTGGGAAATAACATGTAAATACATTTTTTTATAACAACATGCTCGAGTAGCAGATGAAACTTAATACAATGCTATAGCTAGAGTCTATAGCGTTGTTTGGAAACCCAAGGTTGCAACAAATGCAGTTTTTTATCCCGATTTTTCATTTCATTGGTCTGTTCTAGCACCTGTTAGGCGATTAAGATACCCAACTTACATGAATATTAAAGCCAGAAAAATAATGTCACAAACAAATTGTTCCAAATTATTCATGGTCGTGGTAGCAATAATTTACAACTTAAGAAGGCCACGTTCTTCCGCAACAAAGCCAATAAACAACAAAGCATGCACTGAAAACAGAAACTCAACAAAAACAAAGCAATATTCCTGACAAATGATATATTTTCGTTTTTCATAAAGACCTCATTCAAATTCATTGTCGCCATAAAAAAGCCACAACGTGCGGGTGGTGTGCTGAAAGAATTAAATTCTTCAGAGGAAATTGAACAGAATTGAATTCTCCTAGCGGCAGTTATTCCTGGCATATTTCAACGGCTAGATTTAATTTTATAATAACCTGTGATGACGGTGGTGTTAAATAATATTTCTTACAATAATCTAGCCCAAAGTAAGTGGCACAAGCACTTGTGTTATGAATACAGACAAATTTTAAATACTCATAATAATTATAAATAAATATTGAAAATATACTCCTAAACAACCATGAATCGGGAACAAATATTTTGTGTTCATCACAAAATTTGCCCCTACCAAGAATCGAACCCGGGACCTCTTGACCTACAGCCAGCGATCTGACCATTCGCCCAAACCGTCCGTCGAAAAAAAAGGTGTAATCTTTCTGCATCTACAGCGAAAAAGGAAAATCTTTACTAACTAGGAGTACGCTTGGAGACTGGGGTATACCTGTTCTCTATTGGAACGTGAAATAATTATTAGTATGTGATGTGTAAGGTATGATATGAAGGTGATAAGTGTGAACGCGGAGATGAAGAGTGACAGAAGAGAGTGGAGAAAGAGGACATACTGCGACGACCACAAATAGGATGCGATATGGGCAGGACTATGGTGATTGGGATGTGTAATTATTGAATTTTTCTGGAAACTGTAAGCGTGATTCAGATCTTGCTAGTGTTAGTTTGTCCTATTTCGGTACACATTAGATTACAACATACATATCTAACGGTATCCAGAACTGATACCAACTTCTCGTATTGTCTCGAAAAAATAATAAAACAGTGCACTTAACTATTACTAAATAGTTATGTGCACTTATATTTGAAGTTCAATTTTTTTTTAAATATCTCATAAGATTAAAGAGATTTTATGAAAGAAATAAATAAAGAAACATCTATTGAGACAACATAACAAACAAACATATCAAACATACTACTAATAACTTATCTCAAAAGGTTCCAGCTCTGCATATTGGCAGCCTCGCGACTAGCGCTGGTATTTCAGTGGAACCGTTTTCACCTTAATTCAATAAATGATTATAGTAATACGCAAAATAACTACAAATACTAATTACAAAAACATTCGATTTCAAATGAGTGTGGGTGCACAATCTATTTGGCTTTCCTTTACAGTTCTAACTATAAAATATGAAGCTAAATACGGAAGACTTAAAATCTAAAAGCTCTAAGGGCTAGATCCCGATGCCGTCCGAGAAATTAACACTCCATGAATTTCAAAGTGTTCTCGAGTTAACTTCTATTGGTATACAGTGTACAGGTAATCATGATATTAAATAGTTCCAAGGTTGGGTATTGAGGATAGAATAGTTGAGGTGTCCAAAGGGAAACTTTTCAGTTAGTCCGTCAAAAGCTTACAAGTTCTGCTGCCAGTTGCCAAATTACAATATCTAAAATAGGACAAACTACAAAATTAGATGAACACAACTTTTGTGTGGAGGGCCCTGGAGTTACAAACTAATAATGACCTAAATCTCCCGAAACTAATATTAAGTCAATAGTTAAAGCTTGTAAACACGTGGTATTCAAATTCAATTTATTTTCAGTAGCCTTATGTGGTTGTAGTACGAGTACATATACCAACTAGATAAGGTTTAGAAAAGTAAATTAAATTTGAGCACCATGTTAGATATCGCACATTTAGAACTAAAATTTAGTACTTACGTTAAAAATAAAGCATACGTCCTTAATGAAACTTTTTAAGTTATAAAAATATAAAGATTATGTCATAATTATCGGATGTTCAGAAAAATGGCTCATAGTTTTTATGAAAAGAGTACATTTTGTATGTTAACAAAAATTAACTCTTAGTTAATTTTTGTGAAATAATGAGTCGGCTACCTAATTCACTAAATATCAAGTGCAAATAAAAAAATAATAGGCAAATTGAAATTTCTAACGACAGTCCCAAATTTAATATATCCCTTTGTACTCGTAAACCCTTACTAAAATTGTGACAGAAAATATTAAGCTTCCCAAACTATTTATTACAAAAAAGCGAGTTGATGAAAGCACAAACAAAATACAAAAATGGCGTGCAGGATGATGACGATGATGAAGTGAGGCCCTTTTATGCAATTACTCAAGTGAGCGTCCATGATCCATCTTAATCTTCCCTCCTTTTTGTTTCAACAAAGTTTTCTTAATAACTCAATCAAGTTCGCAGCCCCTTGCGTAATAGTATACTTTACCGACTCCACATTATATTATCATAGCGTAATATAACTTGGTTCGAACACTAACCAAGTTTCAGTACTGGCAACCATACCTATTAGTTCGTAACTGAGTCAACTACAATATCGGGGAGACAATCACTTGGACTTGGAAAATCTTTGGAATTCAGCTGCGTCTCACCAATCGTGAATGAGTTATGAGAGAAATTTTACTTACATACATAAATCACGACTATATCCTGTAACGTTGCCATTTTGTCACTTGTCAAAGTCGTCAAAGTCAAAATTGACAAACTGACTGACAGTGACAATGACATTAGTTGTCATAATAATTTTGGGTTTGCAAAGAGAAATTGGCATAATTAGGGACTTATAAAAAAAAAAAAAAAAAAAAAAGGAAAAAGTTCAGATAAGAGTTGCTTGGTTTGGGTGGTTATATAACCCCCAAGTGTTATAAAAAATATTACTTCACTTTTTCCTTGGTTTCCAGACGATAATTTTGTATTTCGGCAGGTTAGGATTTTATTTAGTATTTATTCGGCGTTTAGGTTTTGTTAGGTCTTCAGTGGTCATATTTGTTGCCTAAAATTCCCTTAGAATCGATTTTTTAGAGATCGAAGAAATTGTCAATTTGTCAATGTTATCTTGGCTGTATGATACAGAATCGTTGCCCTAGTCCGGCCTAGTAGCCTTAAAGAATGTCAGGATTCGATTGTCAAACCTCACGGCCAATGACGAGCGCTTATTTTGAAATTCGGAAGTGGATTTCATTCCGTTTTAAAATTCCTAGCGAGACGCTGTAAAATTTTGATGGTCTTCTTACCTTGGTGGAATTTTCCAAATTTCAGAAGAATTTTATAAATATTATATCGGAGCAAGAAAGTGATTCTCCGAATAACAGCTGTTATTAAAAGGAATACATACTGTGTCACTGACCCGAAAGGTAAACATAATGAAATGTCATAATAGGAAAGTCTCGTCTTGTCATTTTTTCTCTGTTCTAAATTCGAAAGTAAATTAAGTACATAATTTAATGCCGTAATTGTTGTGTTTCGTCATCATTTTGCATATATTTGGATCGGCAAAGTCGGTTGAAAAACCGTTGCTCGGACAATTCTCTGGATACCTTAAGTTGTATGGACAAAATTTCAAAGTAGAGTTTTTGGCGATTTTCGATATTATTTGATCTAAATTGATTATTAATATCGTTTCTTTTTAACCTCATAGGTACTTGCCGCCGGCTCGAACGTGTGCGATAGCGTTCGTCGGTGGTAATTCAGCGAAACCTGTGTATATTAGTTGGTGTTCATGTCAATTTTAGGCTTTTGATTAGGGTGTTTTTCGCATATATTGAGACGTTTTATATTGCACAACTTCAGGGTCCTTTGGTACGAGTAAAGAGACTCCAGTTAAAGCTGTCTTGATTGTGGACTGGACCTAGCGGGTAATCCTGTGAGGAATTGCTACTCCCTACTACACTTCTCTACAGTCAGGTACCTTACTAACCACCAGGCGGCTGAAGGCTCGGAGATATAGATAGACTTCTATCAATATAGGTAGATTCATATCATTTAGATTCATATACTCGTCCCACTCGTTATCGACCAGAACGACTCCACCCGAACTCCTTGGTCTTGGTTCCTTTTAAGTACTGCTTATGTAAATTTTAAATTATGAATTGTGTTAAATTTGTATTAAATTGAAATTATAAATTTACTACTGTCCAACTGGTTGTTTTTATTTTATTGTCACCATTAGGTATATTAGGTAGAAGGGGGGAAATCTAAATTATTATTATATAGGAACACATAAGCAGGAAAAAATACAAGTATTACATGGCGCCCGAACATTAGGAAAAAGGAGGTTCTGTTACTTTTTATTATAGTCCTTGTTTCTGGTCTAATTTGCTCAGAGGAGGCTGGTCGATGACGGGCAGGATTAGAGGTTAGTTTTTTTATTTTAGGAGTGTTATCATCATTGCTATAAACTTAAACCTAATTTGTATAATTTTCTTGTGCTATAAAATATTTTAAACAGGGATATCTTCACTATTATACAGGAATTTTACATGTTAATGGAGAAACTGTAAGTTCTGTTCGATATCTGGAGTGGTTTCTTTAGTTTTTTGCACTGCATTTTTTTTTTATTTTACTTTGCAATTTTAATGCTATAATAAGCTAGGTGTAATTAGCAGATTACTTTACTAAATTTCTTATAACCTTTTTACTGTGCCTGCGCATAACAGTGCACTATCTTGGTTCCTTTGCCTGCCTTTCCACACTTTTTTTTATCTTTTAAAGTCATATTGACATTAACATATAAATAAATAAATTAGGTTATTTGCATCATGGAGCAAAGACCAATAACTTTTAATTTGCTGTTGAAAGATGAACTTGAGTATGAAGTTAAGATTAGGGGTGCAAAGCCCACAGACACAGTGACTGCTTTGAAGGCACAGATTCGTTTACTCAATAGGGACCTGCCCTCTGATGAGGTATTGGAATGTGGTGATCTAGATTTTGTTTCAGAATTAAGAATTGTGCAGAAAAAGCTAGATGATCTGGATAAACTTGTTTCAATATCTTCATCAAAGGCAGGCACACTAAAAACTTTGAATAGGATTCAGACCCTTGCACACCATTTATTCCATCGAATCAGTCGGCTGGATGTGGGAGAAGAGATGGACAGCGACTTCTCTTCCTCATTGGCCTCCTGCCAGAAGCGTTTAGACAGTGTTTTGGTAAAAATTGATAACATTTTACACACATTTAAAAGTAGTCTTACACAGGAAAAGCCCGGTGAGCAGTCACCTAGCAGGCCACAGGATTCAAGTGGTTTGGTAGGAGATTGTTCATCTGTTCATAAACTTGGCATAAAATTTGATGGCAAAACATGTGTGAAAGCTTTCTTGCAGCGCTTGGAGGAGCTTTGCTTATCAAGGGGTATTAATGATGGTAGACTTTTCTGTTCAGCATCTGAGTTGTTTTCCAATGAGGCTTTGTGTTGGTATCGTGGTGTCAAGTCAGATGTCAATGACTGGTTTGAATTAAAACAATTATTATTAGAAGAATATTTGCCTACTGATTATGACCACAGATTATTACAGGAAATTCGCTCTAGAACTCAAGGTGCTGATGAGAGTATAATAAACTACCTCAGCATAATGCAAAACTATTTTAGTAGGTTATCAAAGCCTTTAATAGAAGAAGAAAAATTAAACATTGTTTTATTTAACATTAGACCCTTCTATACCTCCCAGTTAGCATTGACCCCAATTGAATCTTGGACAGAGTTAAAAAAGAAATGTAGATTGCTTGAGGGTGCACAGGAGAGATGCAAACATTTCAGTGAACCTATTAGCACAACTACTTTAGCACCTGACTTGTGCTACAAACAAAAAGTTACATCTCAACAGAGGGTTTCTGCAGTTCAGCCTATAAGAGGTGATTTCTGTGTCCGTTGCAGAATCAATGGTCACAGTTTAAAGAATTGCAGGGCACCTTTTGTTGTGATTTGTTATAGTTGTGGTAAGAGGGATGTCACTGCTAGGACTTGCCCTAATTGCAATGCTAGGAAACCTACTTTTGATAATAATGTTTCAAAAAACTTGAAACAGTGAACTGGCGATTAGTAAATAATAATCAAAATTTCCCTAAATATAAAACTAGGATATTTTATTCTAATAGACATGTGTAAACGATGGTCGAAGGGTGAGAATGCAATGCAATAAAATTCACATGTACTGATAAAACTGTACGTATATTGCACGGAAGAATGAAATCTTGAAATACAATAAATGTGCAAATTACTTATGAAATATTAAAGAAAAAACCATAGCGCGATGCAGTTCGATCTCAGCGCCATCTAGTGTCGGAAATAATAACCAAATTATAACACTTTAGCACAGCATACGGTGTGCTGTTGCTATATCTAGCAGGTGTTATTGCTACTTGTATGAAGTATGGCGCCATCTATAACATGTTGCTACCATAAAAGTAATGTCATTAACATACCGCCCACCAAGGACATAATGATATAGGTATGTCCTTCTATACCGCCCACCATGCAATGGGATAGCTAAAATCTAGAAATAGTTAAGATTACATATTAATTTATGCTTATGTCGTTGGTAAGGGGTTCACACATATCACTGTACTAGTGTTCTAGCTTCATTAAAAAAAATAACTATAAAATTAAAACCAGTACAACATAACAATTAACAACAAATTAAAAACTAAATGTTATAACTATATAGTATACACGTTATAAATAACCTTATCTATATGAGACTTACACTATTGCAAGTAACAATTTTATAATACAGGTAAAACACAAATCTTAGATACCGGTCTTTTAATCAAAGAACCTTTGGTAAATATTGAAACAACTCGCGTGATACCGTCGGGGCCAGGATGTTTCTTTTCAATTTTACCAAGCAACCATTTGCCTGGAGGCATGTCATCTTCCTTAACTAATACTACTTCACCTACTGATGGCTCAGGGCTCCGATGAGACCATCTGTGACGTTGTAAAAATTGGTTCAAAAACTCGTGCGACCAACGTCTCCAGAAATCCTGCAACATTCTCTGGGTGAGTTGCCATCGTCTTAGACCTTGTATATTCGAATCTAAATAATTAGAATCAGGTACCAGTACAAGAGGTTCACCCACCAGAAAATGACCGGGCGTCAATACGGTGAGCTCATTTGGATTTTCCACGTATGATAATGGCCTTGAATTGAGACAAGCCTCAATTTGTGCCAACACTGTTGCCATTTCTTCGAAAGTCAACGTGGAATTTCCAATGACTCTTTTGAGATGGAATTTGGTGGATTTTATTCCCGCTTCCCACAGACCGCCGAAGTTTGCTGCTCTCGGTGGAATAAAATTCCACTTAGTTCCGTTGTTTCCGAGATATTCAGCCAGTTCCGGTACAAACCTTGATTTTTCCTCGTCAAATAAGCTGATTAACTCGCGAGCGGCACCGACGAAATTTGTACCATTATCGCTATACAATTCTGCACAACGACCGCGACGAGCCACAAACCTCTTGTAAGCAGCCAGAAATCCCTTTGATGTTAAATCACTGACCACTTCCAAATGGACTGCACGTGTAGACATGCAGACAAATAGGGCTATGTAGCCCTTATATGATTTATTACCACGACCTTTTGAAACACGAATATTAATTGGGCCCGCGTAATCAACACCACTTCGAAGAAAAGCCTTACAATTTGGAGTTACGCGTGATATAGGCAATTGTCCCATAAGCTGCGTACACGTTTTGGTGGAATACCGAATACATGGCAAGCATTTTCTGAGACAAGCTTTACTTAATAACTTTACACTCACGACCCAGTATTTCGTTCTCAAGTATGTAATCATAGCTTGCGGACCTCCATGCATAGTTTTAAGATGAGCATCTTGTATTAATAGTTCGGTCAAAAACGAATCTTTCGGTATAAGTATAGGGTGTTTTCTAGTATACTCCAGCTGTGACATCTCTAATCGTCCGCCTACTCTGATTAGCCCGGTAGGGTCTAAAAATAAATTTAATGACTTGAGCCTCTTTCCTTTCGAGCTCAGCGACCTTTTCCTTTTTAAGTCTTCCAATTCGTCAGAGAATTTTTCTTCTTGACATTTTTTGATACATACATTTAATGCATCATTGATTTCCTGTGATGAGAGATAAGATGTAGTATGCTTTTCGTTCGCTTGGCTTCTGAGATTTAAAAATCTCCTACAGTAAGCGACTACACGAACTAATTTAGAAAGCGACGAGTACTTATCCCAAATTGTAGTGTCTATTGTAACTGTATGCACCTTTGCTTCTTCCAATTTTGATACGTTTATTGGCCTTTTGTACTCAATTACGGCCTGTTTCAGAAATTTCGGTCCATTAAACCAAATATCAGTTTTCCCAAGTTCTGATGGGGATACACCCCGCGAAGCGCAGTCAGCCGGGTTCTCCTTGGAAGCGACATGTGACCAGTGATGTGTATCTAAGGTAAGTAATATTTCCGAAACCCGGTTGGCCACAAATGTTTTCCATCTACTTGGATGGCTGTTTAGCCACGCAAGAACTACCTCGGAGTCTGTCCATGCGTGTAAATTTGCCGAAGGCACTCCCATAACCTCAGCTACATCTACCATCAACTTTGCTTGTAAAACTGCTCCGCAAAGTTCCAATCTGGGAATGGAAACTTGTTTGATGGGAGCTACCTTTGTCTTTGAAGTTACCAAAGATACATGGATAGCACCTTTGGAGTCTACCACGCGTATGTATATGACGGCAGCATATGCCATTTGAGAAGCGTCTGAAAATCCGTGCAATTCCACCTTTGAGTTGCTTGAAGTTGTGTGAATCCAGCGTGGTATCTTCACATCCACCAAAGAAATCAAGGCATTCCGGTAAGTCAACCACTCTTGTAATAAATTACTTGGAACTACCTGATCCCAATCTATACCTGCCAACCACAATTTTTGTATTAATATTTTAGCTAATATTATACTGGGCGCTAACCACCCCATTGGATCAAACAAACGTGAAATGTCCGAAATAATTATTCTTTTTGTTGCAGGTTTCGACAGCGGAGGCACATCTACCGAATAATAGGAGAAATCAGCGCGTGGATTCCAGGTAAGTCCAAGAATTTTTACAGTATCATCTACCATTATCCTTAACTCCTCGTCCTTATTTTTACATTCATCATTGTTCCCTAGCTTTATTTTATTTAGTAATACTTCGTTATTACTAACCCATTTTTGTAATTCAAAACCAGCTTTATTTAACATCATATTTATTATTTTGCATATGTTATAACCTTCTTCCACGTTTTCAGATCCCGTCATCAGGTCATCTATATAGAAATCATTTTTTATTATATCTGCAACGCCTGGATGATCACCTGCTTCATCGTATGCTACCTGTTGCAACGCTCGTACAGCTAAGTATGGAGCTGATGCAGTTCCAAATGTAGCCGTAACTAGCTCATATTCTCCAATTTCTTTTTCAGGGTCTAATCTCCAGAGAATCCGTTGAAACTTTGTATCCTTCCTGTCAATCAGGACCTGCCGATACATTTTAATGATATCAGCTACTATGGCTATCGGGTGTCTTCTCCAACGCATTATAGTATGACGAAGTTCAGCTTGTAAGGTAGGTCCAATCATTAAACAGTCATTCAGCGATACACCGTTTTTTCCTTTACAGGATGCGTCGAAAACAACTCGGACCTTTGTCGTAACCTTATCTTCACGAATCACCGCGTGGTGAGGTAAGTACACTGCTTCATTATCATTTTCTTCGTGTTTTGCTACTCTTTTCATGTGCTCTAAATCAAAATACTCCTGCATGACTTTAGTGTAATCTTGCTTTAATTTAATATTTCGCTCTAATTTAAACTCTAAATTTTTTAATCTTTTCAGCGCTATCGCTCTAGATTCACCGCGTTTGCAGTCTGGATCAGCATCACGAAATGGAAGCCGTACTACATATCTGCCATCTTCTTGTCTTCGTGTAGTGTTATTAAAAAGCTCTTCACATTTGATTTCCTCTTCTGTTAATATTTTCTTTTTTACAGATGGCTCTGCCTCCAGTTCCCAAAATTTCTTTAGTAAATCATCGGACTCAACAGTAGCGTGCATTACAACGATATGAGAGTTAATACTAGACGATCCCTCAGTATCTACGACCCCTGAAAGGATCCATCCGAAGGCTGTATCCTGCGCAATAATGGCTTCACCTTGGCTCTTCTTTAATCCTGCCTGAATAACTCGACTGTATATGTCAGCACCTAATAACATGTCGATTTTATTAGGCCTATGATAGTCTGGATCAGCCAACTCATCCTTGAGTAGGTTAACCCATTCTATCTTCGTTATCTTCATAGTGGGCAGAAGAGACGTAATCGAGGTGAGTACATGAGCCCGGACATGAACTTCAAAGTTTGTATGTATTCTAGATCTCAACCTGAGCTCTACTGTGTATTTTGACACAACATTTTTATTACCGCCTACACCTACTATGGTGTGTTTTGAAGAAGTTTTCTTCAATCCTAAGTACTGAACCATAGATTCAGTAATAAAAGATCCTTGAGAACCTTGATCCAATAAGGTTCTCACTAACCGATAGCTTCCGTCCTTCGACTCAGCCTCCACTACGGCTGTAGTTAATAAAATTGTTTCATTACAGTTACCTGTCGAAAGGCACGAAATTAATGGTTGAGTGGACTGTATATCCTGAGCGGTACCTTTACTAGTCGCCGCTCCCTCCTTCGTCAACTCATTATCAGTTGACGAGGCTTCCGTAGCAATATTCGCAGCAATGCAACTGCTCTCACTAGCAGACCCTGAATCACCACTAGGGTGAAGCAACGTATGATGACGCCTATGGCATATTCGACACTTGATAGTGTTTCTGCAAGTTTTAGCCGAATGATTAGTTCCTAAACATACAAAACAGAAACCCTTGTCCCGAGCGAGTACACGACGAGCGTTACTTGATTCCTTCAAAAATATATTGCAAACATTTATCCTATGATTTCCAGAACATATAGCACAAACTAAATCTTTATTGTCTCTAACATGAAATGATGTCGTAGTTTTCTGAACCCTATCTACAGAAAACCTGGTTTCTAAATTTTCTAGACCACGGAAACGACCAGTTAAAAACTCTGTAAACTGTACAAAGGTAGGTAGTTCATCTGTAGGTTCCGATGAAACCTTAAGTTCCCAGGCCTTACGAGTGTCTTTGTCTAATTTTGCACTTATTATATGGATTACAATTATATCCCATGAAGATACATCAACACCTAAGTTTCTAATAGAGTCCAGACAATCTGTGGTAGTACTAACAATTTTTTTGATCTCATGTGCCGATTCGTTAATTAACCCCTTTTGATTCAATAAACGTTTCATTATACCATTAGCCAAGAATCTTTTATTGTTATACATTCCTTCTAATTTTTCCCAACTACTAGTATAATTTTCCGATGTGACTTGAATGTTCCGTAGAAGCTGTTCTGCTTCCCCTGTTAAGTGCCCCTTTAAATAATAAAATTTCTGTGCATTATCTAAAGACTTATTTTTGTGAACTAAACCTATAAATAAATCTCTAAACGTCTGCCAGTCTGAATACCTCCCTGAAAATGTCGGGATTTTTATTTCTGGCAACTTAACCCTACAACTAACATTTTCTGTACTAGAACCTAAATGGGCACATGAGTCATTAGACATTTTTAAATTTAATAATTTATCCTTTAAATCGCTTTTGTAATTAGTATATAATTCCTCTACCACTTCATATACATCATTTTTGTGATAAGCTGAAAGGTGCAAATCGACCTTTTTAATTTTAGTAATAAGTTTTGTGTGAGTTTCCACAAACAAAGACCAATGTTGTTCTAAAGTCTCCAATCTAGTTTCAACATATGAAATTGACAAACGATCTTTCGGAGATTTTTTGAAATTGGAATTTGCCTTGGAAATTTTAGATTGAATGTCTTCCTGAATATCTGTGTAGACTAATAATAATGCGATTAGTTACACATGAATAATTTAATGAATAATAGTTTTACAATAATGCGGTAAGAAATTTATGTGATATTTGCGAATTCCAAAATGTGAATAATAAAACAATAGAAGATCGCGGGTCAACGCGGCGTCAGTAGACTCGCTGCTCATTGGGCGTCTTGCTGCTGATGGCGTGATAGGCAGCCAATAGGGAACCACTGACGACGTGGTGTCAATGATGACGTGTCCCAATTAGAAAGGGGTTGCGATTCCCAACATGTCCCCGGCCTTGGAAGCATCCGCGTCCAACATCTTGACATCTGCATCTTCTTCAATGGCGAATAGTGGGCAAATTCGAGGAAAGGCGCGTCGAATAACTCCCGTGGCTACTTGGATATCGGCTACTCTCGAGACTCCGTCTCTTCCCGGCTTGGTAGAAATGATGCGACCTAGCCTCCATTTCAGGGGTGGTGTATTGTCCTCCTTGACTACAACTAGCGTGTTGGGTTGAAGATCAGCTGTGCCTTTGCTCCATTTTGATCTGGTTTGCAGTTCAGAGATGTACTCCTTGCTCCATCGTGTCCAGAAGTGCTGCCGGATCTGTTCTAGCCTCTGGTACCGTGTTAGCCGCTGCGCAGGGACATCAACCAGCTGAGCTGTAGCAGGCGCTGTTAGGGGACGACCAACCAGAAAATGTGCAGGGCACAGGGAATTGAAATCGTTGGGATTGGTAGACATGGGACTCATAGGACGGGAATTGAGTATGGATTCGATTTGTGATAACACTGTGCTAAATTCCTCAAAAGTGAGATGTGCGTTACCAACAACCCGTAGTATATGGTATTTACATGATTTTACCCCAGCCTCCCATATTCCACCAAAATGAGGCGCGTGTGGCGGTATAAAAGAAAATTTGATATCTTGGCCAGTTGCGAAATCAATGATATCTTTCGAACAATTAGATAAAAATTTAGAAAACTCGTTAGCTACACCTACGAAATTCTTGCCGTTGTCAGACATTATTTGAGACGGCTTGCCGCGACGTGAAATAAACCGCTTTAGCGCAAGAAGGTAAGCATCTGAAGAAAGGTCACTGACAAGTTCTAAGTGCATAGCGCGAGTAACGAAACAAATAAATAAACATATATAACTCTTAACTAATTTAGAGCCTCGACCTTTACGATTCAATGTGAGCACTGGACCAGCATAGTCCACGCCGCAGTATAAAAAGGGAAAGCTCGGAATTAATCTCTCCTGCGGTAAATTTCCCATAATGGGAGATAAAGTTTTACCTCTCAAACGAGTACAAGTAACGCATTCATGTACCGTGCGTCTCGCGAGGTTTCTGCCCCCGATGGGCCAGAAAGATTCGCGTACATTGTACAGCAGCGCTTGCGGCGCGGCATGCTGCAACCGCCTATGCTCGTGACGTAGCAACAACACTGCAAACCAATGTTTGGAAGATATTAAGCAGGGATGTTTTTTATCGTAACTAAAATTAGGCGAATATTGTATTCTTCCACCTACTCTCAAAATTTTCTTATTGTCTATAAATAAATTTAACTTACTTAAACTATGTTTACTACCTATACTTAACTTATTTAATAATAGATTATACTCGTCATGAAACGATTCTTGTTGACACAATCTAACTAAAGACATAGTTGCGTTTCTTATTTCGTCAACAGTCAAAAGCCCTTGACAAGCATTGCCTTTGTTGCGCGTGTTATATATAAAACGTAAAACGTATGCGAAAGCCCTAATCATACGATTATACTGTGAGAATCTTTTGAATGGAAATAGTGAATTTTCTACATCAGTTGTAAATGCAAAAACAAGTTTTGGCTTTACTTCAGGCAATTCTGACTGTGCAACAGTATTTAAAGGACAGTACGCAGGACATTTAAAATCAGGGGCGTGTAAGTATGTTGGCCCGTGCCACCACAAAGTGGAAGTTACCAAATCTTTTATGTTCACTCCCCTGGAAACCAAGTCGGCAGGGTTATCTTTACCATTTACATGATACCATGGTAATTGCTTAGCTATTTCCTGAATTTCGGCGACTCGGTTCTGGACAAATGTTTTTAACAACTTTGGAGACATGCGTAACCAACCTAATACGATTGTCGAGTCACACCAAAATGCTATTAAATCGAAATTATAATTAAGAGCGTCCATTACATTTCTATATATCTTTGCACCCAATAGGGCCCCACACAATTCCAGTCTAGGAATACTCACTGGTTTTAATGGCGCAACCTTACTCTTAGCACAGTACAGACTAACAGTTACCGAAGAGTCTCTGTTAACTGTTCGTATATACAAACAAGCACCATATGCTAATTCTGAAGCGTCAGAGAATATGTGAAGCTCCCTGCGCACTGGGTCCTTCCCTACGACATGTCGTGGCACGCGTATATCATTTAAAATAGGTAGGGAATTTGAAAACCTTTGCCAAGACTCCACGACATCTCGGGGAACTTCATCATCCCACCCTATCTTTACTAGCCATAACTGTTGTAGTATAATTTTAGCGATAATAATGAAAGGACTCAACAAACCCAGCGGGTCAAATATTTGTGCGACATTAGACATAATAAACCGTTTTGTGATAGGTTTGCTAGTGTCGTTATTAAAATGACTATTATAATGGAATATATCCTTAAAATTACACCAACCTAGACCTAAAGTTTTAGAATTAATATTTTCCCCCAACGATAAATCCTTAGTATAGTTTTTTATACTATGTTTATAGTTATCTACTGAAAAATTGAACATCCATTTGCGAAGTGGAAAACATGCAGAAAGTAAAATATTATCTAAGGAGGAACAAATTTCTAATAATTTATCCCTACTGTCGCAACTAAAAATAAAATAATCAACGTAGAAATTCTCGTTGATCACCCTGGCAACATCAGGCTGTGTATGTGCGCAATCAATAGCCAATTGCTTGAGACACCGACAACTCAAAAATGGCGCTGAGGCGGTTCCGTAAGTGACGGTGTTCAACCGGTACGTATCTAAATGTTTAGACGGGTCGTCACGCCACAGAATCAATTGGAGATCGCGTTGTTCTTCGTGAATAAGACACTGCCTGTACATCTTTTCGATGTCTGCGCAAGCAGTGTACTTATAGAATCTAAACCTAAGTAATATTGAAAGCAAATCCCCTTGTATTGCCGGGCCAACCATCTGTAGATCATTTAACGACACGTTATTACTCGACGCAGCGCTAGCATCAAAAACTACACGCAACTTGGTAGTGGTACTGTGCTCGCGGAACACACCGTGATGCGGCATCACGTAGTGAGGCGTCCCGGGTCGCTCAATACGGCTCATATGTCCAAGTTGTATGTACTCGTGGATAAAATCAGTGTACAGTTTGTAATCAGGAGTCCGTTGCAATCGTCTTTCGAGGGCTAGAAAACGAGTTTTAGCTTGCGAATAGCTTTCACCTAATGCTTCAGGACTTTTCTTAAAAGGTATGCGTACACAGAAACGTCCGTCATTGTTGCGCGTAGTGTTCATGACGAAATGTTCCTCGCAAGCACGCTCCTCGTTAGTGCGCGTATCCCTAGGCATAGACACCTCTTCCAGCTCCCAAAACTGACGTAATTGTGAATCGAGTGTCTGAGAGAGATTACAGTTAACAAACTTATTATTAACCAAAACTGAACTAATTGGTCCTGATACTATCCACCCGAATTTAGTGTCTAATAAATACGGGCCATTCGATAATTTTATTTTATTATTATTGTTTATCAATTCCCAAAACAAATCAGCGCCGATTAATATATCAATGTTTTGCGATTTTAAGAATTGCGGGTCAGCTAATCTGATATTGGATGGGATATCAAACCGCGCGCATTCTAATGCAATTGCCGGCAGCGTTGACGTAATAGACGGCAAAACAAAACACTGCAAGCGCGTGTGATAGCGGTGGTCAGTGCGAGATCTAACTTCGAGCTCACATATTTGCGTTGTATTCACGACGGAATTACCAACGCCGCGTATTTCATGAGTGGACTGTATTACTGGCGAATTTAACAAATTGCATAAGGCTTGTGTGACAAAACATCTCTGGCTACCACTATCTAAAAGCGCACGCGCAACATGATATCTATTGTGACTGTCAGCTATCTCAATCAACGCAGTCGACAACAAAACGGAGCTCATAACCGGTGCTTGTGCACCGAGGCTGTCAATTGATTGTACGTGAGCATTATTTACATGAACTAAAGATTCCTTTTGCGTTGACGATGATAGGCATGGGCAGCGCGGCGAGTGTGTCGCGGGGGAGGAGGACTGCTCCTCGGCCGCAACAACCGACACCTGTCGCGAGCTCCCATTAGCGTGCGTAAGATGAAGTGCTACGGAACTATTATTATTTGTAGGGTTATCATGCGTATCGGAATGAATTAGCGAATTGTGCTTTTTGTTGCACATCCTACACGGGCCAAACCTACACGTATCAACAGTGTGTCCCGACCGCAAACAGTTGTTACATAGCCGTTTGTCGTTAATAAATTTAAGTTTTGATGATAAATCACAATCAAGGAATTTTTGACAAGAATACAGTGGGTGATTTGCATTACACATCAAGCATAACCTCTTAGTGAAATCACGTGAAGGTTCCGGTGACTTGTTTGTGGAAACATTGCAGTGAATTTTAGTATTATTCTGTGTGTAATTATTTTTATTTTCCACTACCGTTTTGTTGTGTGACATTTGCAATGTTTCCAACATATCAGCCCGGTCTTTTAGAAACGAAATAAGGTTATCCACTTTGAGCTGTGTCCTAGTCTCGTGAGTCCTAGAAAATAGGGTGCCCTTAAACTGTTCCCATTCGCGTTCAGTAATGGGGTCTAATTTGGTAACAATTATGTATATAATTAAAGTGTCCCACGAGTCGGTGGGCTCACCTAACACTTTTAAAGCGCGGATGTTTTTTAGTACAGTGTCAATCAATCTCCTAATTAAGACAGGTGACTCCTTGGTTAATAATTGCATAGTAAATAAAGCTTTGACGTGGTTATGTACTAACAATCTGCTATTATTGTATCGATTGAGAAGTAATTCCCATGCTACACAATAATTGTCGCTAGACAATTCAACAGAGTTTATGACTAATTCCGCACCTCCTTTAAGAGACGATTTCAAATAGTGGAATTTTTCTATGTTGCTAAGCTCGCTAGAATTATGTACTAACGACAAAAAAGTGTCTCTGAACTCTAACCATTGCTCACATGAACCGTTAAATGTCGGCATGGATATTGTTGGCAACTTTACGGATTTGCTGCCGGGATTGCACTTAGTAACATTGTCATTGACCTGATTAGGGTTTAAAAAATACTCAGCTTGCGACATTATGCTATAGTAGGTGTCTTCGAAATGTTCCCTTTGTGTTAACTGTTCATCAACGTCGGCGGCTAGTTCTTCGAGCTTATTTTGAACGTCATTAAATTCATTGAACAAATTAGCCGCTCCTTGCATTCGTAGTTTTAAATCTATGCGGCTTTGTGTCGACATTGAATCACAGTTAAGCGCGGACAAATAATTAGAAAACTTTGTCAATCTACCTTTAACTATGCCACGCTTTTTTATTAAGTCTCTAATTAGGCTATCGTTACTATTTTTATAAGGCGATTTATCGCGAACATGACCAGATTCTAGACTCATTTTAGTGGAATATGAAATTAATGAGGTACTCACGATTTAAATGCGATATGAACACTGGGTAGCTAGCACGGCAATTGCACTTCTCACTGAAATCAGGCAAAAGCACAGCGTTACACAAAGGAATTAGGCTGAAGCAGGATAGGCAGGATGGCTGGTCGTACCTTTATGCGCTTTATCAGGCACAGGACCGGCTAGTCCTTAATTATGCGAGTATACTTCGGCTCTTCCTTGATATGTACACCAATTCACCACGGCGTATATTTTTCAGTGTGAGGGTCCCAAATGTTCAATACTGTATTTTCCTGGTTGTGCGTATGCAGGTCTTTATTCGGCTTTGAAGGTCCAAAAATGTGTAGACTAATAATAATGCGATTAGTTACACATGAATAATTTAATGAATAATAGTTTTACAATAATGCGGTAAGAAATTTATGTGATATTTGCGAATTCCAAAATGTGAATAATAAAACAATAGAAGATCGCGGGTCAACGCGGCGTCAGTAGACTCGCTGCTCATTGGGCGTCTTGCTGCTGATGGCGTGATAGGCAGCCAATAGGGAACCACTGACGACGTGGTGTCAATGATGACGTGTCCCAATTAGAAAGGGGTTGCGATTCCCAACAATATCAATTAAAGACTCCATTTTTACAGTTAAAATTAATAAACAATACTAAAATTATTTCACTTATAAATATAACAACACGAATATAATACTATAAAAATTAAATGACACAAAATTTTTCTAAAGTTAAAATTTTCCACTATAAATATCCTATGTTGAAAATATTACAAGTCCAAAATTGTTCCGAAAATTTTCTAAGTCACTGACTAATTCTTTGAAATTTTTCTAAGTCACTGATAAAATCGTTGAAAATTTTCTAAGTGTTTTTAACTAAACCACTTAGGTAAAATCGGGCATGGATTCCCCGTCTCCGTCACTTTTCACTTGAAAATTTTACAAGTCCAAACCCTTAGTGAAGCCGCGGGCTGGTAAATGAAGAAAAGAGTACTTACAATTTTTCACGTCTCACTCACTCACTCGGCGAATCCGCTCACTTGGTCGCGCCTTCTACCAGCGCAATGCTCCAACTCCTCCCGCACGTCTGTTCCTCCGGGTCCAGCTCCCGGCTCCTCCGCTGCCGCAACCTCCTCTCGGCGCCTTGCTTTGGGGATGCTCCGAACAGCGATCCACTGCTCGGTATGATGACGTAGCGGGTGATAAGCCGATATCACCACCGAAGAGACGACTACTACTCACACTTTACTATCAAGCTAATCCGGCTCGAAGGACCATGTAAACGATGGTCGAAGGGTGAGAATGCAATGCAATAAAATTCACATGTACTGATAAAACTGTACGTATATTGCACGGAAGAATGAAATCTTGAAATACAATAAATGTGCAAATTACTTATGAAATATTAAAGAAAAAACCATAGCGCGATGCAGTTCGATCTCAGCGCCATCTAGTGTCGGAAATAATAACCAAATTATAACACTTTAGCACAGCATACGGTGTGCTGTTGCTATATCTAGCAGGTGTTATTGCTACTTGTATGAAGTATGGCGCCATCTATAACATGTTGCTACCATAAAAGTAATGTCATTAACAACATGACTATAATAAAATTAATACAATAAAGTCTACATGTCTTTCATCACCAGTTCACTCTATACATACAGATATACGTCCATATTTAAAAGTAAATATCTATGATTTAGGATTCAGAGGGTTGTTGGACTCTGGTTCGGAAATTTCAATAATGGGACAAGATACAGTAAAACATTTTATTAACTTTGCTAATATACATACTTCACATAACTTACAATTCATTAAAACTGCCAATGGTTCTTCATCTCCTGTCACTGGCTACATGTTTTTGCCGGTAACAGTTGATGGGAAAACTTGTGTAGTTAAATTTTATATAGTACCAGGGGTCACTACTGGTCTGCTTTTTGGTCTAAATTTTTGGAAGGAGTTTAATATAGCACCAGAGGTTTTAAAATTATTGAAGGGGGGTGAATTTTTTAATGTAAATGAGCAAGTAAACACTGTTATAGCTACTGATATGGCATTACATGATTTTGATTCATTATCTGAGGAGGAGCATAGGCAGGCTAGGGAGGTCATCTCTCAATTTGAAGATATTTCAGCTGAAAAAATAGGTTTAGGCAGGACACATTTGGTTAGTCACATAATAGACACCGGTGATCATGCCCCCATAAAACAGCGCTATTATGTGGTTTCTCCTGCCAAGCTGGCACTGATGAATGAGCATTTGAATCAGATGCTTAAGGATGATGTGGTGGAGCCTAGCAGCAGTGCTTGGAATAATCCTGTCACATTAGCCATGAAAGCTGATGGTTCTTCTCGCTTCTGCTTGGATAGTCGAAAGCTTAATTCAATTTCAAAGCATGATGCTTATCCTATGCCTTATATAAGCCATATTCTTGACCAGCTTAGGGATGCGAAGTACCTCTCTTCCATTGATTTAAAATCTTCATTTTTTCAAGTGCCTTTGCATGTAGACTCTAGGGAAAAGACAGCTTTCACCATTCCCGGAAGAGGTCTCTATCATTTTAAAGTTATGAGCTTTGGTCTTACTTCAGCTCCGGCTACACAACAGCGTTTGATGGATCGCTTGTTTGGCCCAGAGTTTACTGGTCCTGGAAATAATATTAATATTAATTTAACTAATAATAGTAATAATTTAATTAGTAATAATAGTAAATTGTTCGTCTACCTCGATGATTTAATTTTGCTAACAAGCAATTTCCAGGAGCATTTGGAGTTGCTCCAGTTGGTGAAGGACAGGTTGAGTCATGCTGGCCTCACCATTAACATGGGAAAGTGTCAGTTCTTCAGAAAACAGCTTAAATATTTGGGTCATGTAGTTGATGAATACGGTTTGCGCACTGATCCTGAAAAGGTGAAGGCTATAGTAGATTTTCCCACCCCCACAAGTAGAAAAGAGGTGAAGAGCTTCTTGGGAACAGCATCATATTACCGTCGTTTCATTGTAAATTTTAGTAACAGGGCAGGGCCGTTGAATGCTCTTACATCAACTCGCAAAGGCGCTCCACCGTTCAAATGGTCAGTCGAGGCGGACAGGGCGTTCAACGACCTAAAATTGGCATTAACCACTGAACCCGTATTAGCATGCCCCGATTTTTCCAATGAATTTGCAGTGCATTGCGATGCATCCGATTACGGGCTGGGAGGGGCCTTGACACAAACCATAGACCATGTCGAACATCCCATTGCTTTCTGTAGTCGATCTCTTTCGGCAGCGGAACGCAACTATTCAGCAACTGAACGGGAGGCATTAGCAGTGGTGCATGTCGTTGAACATTTCCGAGCGTATTTAGACAATGGCCGTCCTTTTAAAATTATTACAGATCATGCTAGTCTGAAATGGTTTCTAAATCTTAAAAATCCAACTGGCCGTCTAGCACGTTGGGGCTGTAGACTGTCACCCTATAATTTTACAATTGAGCATCGCAGTGGCTCAAAGAATATTGTACCAGACGCGCTGTCCCGTGCAGTCCCAGTAGCACCGGTAGACATTATTTCCACAAACGACTCTTGGTATAATAATATCGTACAACGTTGCACGGATAAGCCACGAGCTTGTCCAAATTTTCAATTAGTAGATGGTAGGTTAATGCGTTTTACGAAAGGCACAAATAAACTAGGTAGTGATTTCCAATGGAAAGAGGTAGTCCCATTAGAATTTAGAGAGGTTATAATTTTACAAAATCATTCTGTACCTACTGCTGCACACTTGGGTGTGGCAAAAACATATAAACGCTTAAAGTTAAGATATTTTTGGCCTGGTATGTATAAAGATACCGCGGACTTTATTAAAAAATGTACTGTTTGCAATGCTTATAAACACAGCACACTGGCAACACCGGGATTTATGGGTGAACCTAAAATTTGTTGCAGGCCATTCCAGTGCATCAGCATAGATCTAGTTGGTCCACTGCCGATGTCCCGTCAGCAAAATATCTATCTGCTAGTTGTGGTGTGTGTATTTAGTAAATATTGTTTAATGTTTCCATTACGTAGGGCCACCGGCAAAGTTATTGCTCAACGTTTGGAGGATCATGTATTTCTTGTGCACGGAATCCCTCAAACTGTAATGTCTGACAACGGTTCACAATTTGTTAGTCGAGAGATTCGTTCTATGTACGAGAAATATAATATTCCCCAAATACACTTGGGACCCGTGTACTGTCCTCAGGTGAATACCGTAGAGCGTTATAACCGTACAGTGATCACGGCGGTTGCGTCTTTCGTTGAAAGCGATCATAGAACTTGGGACGTGAATATACACAAAATACAGTTCGCAATGAATACGGCTGTGAACGAGGCGACCTCGTATACACCGTTCATGCTCGTTCACGGTAGGGAAGCCGTTGCGGATGGCAACATTTATAGTGAATTCACGGATATCGATGAGTTAATCGTGCAACCACGGGATGCGTATATCAGTGATCTAGGTCATCTCAAAGACGTCTTTGTGAATGTAAAATCATCTCTTCGCAAGGCTCATGAGCATAACGCACGGTACTATAATAAAAAGCGGCGTGATATTACGTACAACGTAGGTGATAATATTTGGAAACGTACATACAAACAAAGTGTTGCAGATAGATATTTTTCGGCAAAATTAGCTCCCAAATATGAGCTATGTAAAATCATTAGAAAACTGTCTCCGTTAGTGTATGAACTTGAGGACGAGAATGGCAAGTTCATAGGCAAATGGCACATAAAGGATTTTAAAATTTTAGATTCGGCATCAAATGACTGAGGTCACACAGTAACCTTTTTTCTCTTTTATTTACCTTTTAGCATTATTATACATTTTGCTAGATTGTTTTTTCTCATTTACCCCCGTGTGTTGGGCGGGCGTAAGAATTCCTACACTGCCATAATTCCACCCGGCATGTCGTAAGAGTCGACTAACGTGGGTAATAGCACTCGTAACAACAGTTGGTGCGGCGGGTGTCCACCACCTCTGTGCCTCGGTTAAGATTCTCTTGTTTCCCATCTTTTCCCACTTAACGTAACTTTTTTCCAAATTTTGTAATGTAATTCTTTTTCTAACATTTATAATTTGGGGAATACACAAGAGAGTTTTAAACCGAGACACAGGGCGGGCACCGGCTAAATGGGCGTGGAGTTAATTTTACAACTTGCAACACTAGGCTTTCTAGCTTTGTGGTTTTGTGAGTTGTGTCGCCATCTGGTGGCATTGTTTTGTATTATCTCGTGAACATTTGTGCCTCTCAAGCATGCTTGTATCGCGAAATAATATTTTAATTATTCCAATCTTATTATTCGGTTTTTACCGTGGAATGAAATTTTCTTTTACATTTTAACATTTTACCTACTGATTAACTTAAATAGAAATATTTTAGTGTTTTTGCACGTTTCATTTTAATAAAGTTAGGACTTTATAGTCGGGATTATGGTTTGTAGAATGTGGGGTGGTTGGTATGACAGCTGTCATACTCGTACACATTTCTGTCTATCCTTTTCGCACTTATAGCATTTAGATATTTGTTGCCTGCTGTCATATCGATCAGGCTGGGTTTTGCGAACTATAGTTCTCGGAAATTTGAATCGTTTTAAATTTTTTTTTGGCAAAGGAATTATTTTAGGGGTTTTTCAGTATCCGTTTCAGTCGTATAGGTAGGAAGGTAATGGGATTCGGGTTTGACGTGGGCGTCAAGCACGAATTCACTTACGTGAATTCTTTCGAGGGAAAGGGGATATTGTAACGTTGCCATTTTGTCACTTGTCAAAGTCGTCAAAGTCAAAATTGACAAACTGACTGACAGTGACAATGACATTAGTTGTCATAATAATTTTGGGTTTGCAAAGAGAAATTGGCATAATTAGGGACTTATAAAAAAAAAAAAAAAAAAAAAAAAGGAAAAAGTTCAGATAAGAGTTGCTTGGTTTGGGTGGTTATATAACCCCCAAGTGTTATAAAAAATATTACTTCACTTTTTCCTTGGTTTCCAGACGATAATTTTGTATTTCGGCAGGTTAGGATTTTATTTAGTATTTATTCGGCGTTTAGGTTTTGTTAGGTCTTCAGTGGTCATATTTGTTGCCTAAAATTCCCTTAGAATCGATTTTTTAGAGATCGAAGAAATTGTCAATTTGTCAATGTTATCTTGGCTGTATGATACAGAATCGTTGCCCTAGTCCGGCCTAGTAGCCTTAAAGAATGTCAGGATTCGATTGTCAAACCTCACGGCCAATGACGAGCGCTTATTTTGAAATTCGGAAGTGGATTTCATTCCGTTTTAAAATTCCTAGCGAGACGCTGTAAAATTTTGATGGTCTTCTTACCTTGGTGGAATTTTCCAAATTTCAGAAGAATTTTATAAATATTATATCGGAGCAAGAAAGTGATTCTCCGAATAACAGCTGTTATTAAAAGGAATACATACTGTGTCACTGACCCGAAAGGTAAACATAATGAAATGTCATAATAGGAAAGTCTCGTCTTGTCATTTTTTCTCTGTTCTAAATTCGAAAGTAAATTAAGTACATAATTTAATGCCGTAATTGTTGTGTTTCGTCATCATTTTGCATATATTTGGATCGGCAAAGTCGGTTGAAAAACCGTTGCTCGGACAATTCTCTGGATACCTTAAGTTGTATGGACAAAATTTCAAAGTAGAGTTTTTGGCGATTTTCGATATTATTTGATCTAAATTGATTATTAATATCGTTTCTTTTTAACCTCATAGGTACTTGCCGCCGGCTCGAACGTGTGCGATAGCGTTCGTCGGTGGTAATTCAGCGAAACCTGTGTATATTAGTTGGTGTTCATGTCAATTTTAGGCTTTTGATTAGGGTGTTTTTCGCATATATTGAGACGTTTTATATTGCACAACTTCAGGGTCCTTTGGTACGAGTAAAGAGACTCCAGTTAAAGCTGTCTTGATTGTGGACTGGACCTAGCGGGTAATCCTGTGAGGAATTGCTACTCCCTACTACACTTCTCTACAGTCAGGTACCTTACTAACCACCAGGCGGCTGAAGGCTCGGAGATATAGATAGACTTCTATCAATATAGGTAGATTCATATCATTTAGATTCATATACTCGTCCCACTCGTTATCGACCAGAACGACTCCACCCGAACTCCTTGGTCTTGGTTCCTTTTAAGTACTGCTTATGTAAATTTTAAATTATGAATTGTGTTAAATTTGTATTAAATTGAAATTATAAATTTACTACTGTCCAACTGGTTGTTTTTATTTTATTGTCACCATTAGGTATATTAGGTAGAAGGGGGGAAATCTAAATTATTATTATATAGGAACACATAAGCAGGAAAAAATACAAGTATTACATGGCGCCCGAACATTAGGAAAAAGGAGGTTCTGTTACTTTTTATTATAGTCCTTGTTTCTGGTCTAATTTGCTCAGAGGAGGCTGGTCGATGACGGGCAGGATTAGAGGTTAGTTTTTTTATTTTAGGAGTGTTATCATCATTGCTATAAACTTAAACCTAATTTGTATAATTTTCTTGTGCTATAAAATATTTTAAACAGGGATATCTTCACTATTATACAGGAATTTTACATGTTAATGGAGAAACTGTAAGTTCTGTTCGATATCTGGAGTGGTTTCTTTAGTTTTTTGCACTGCATTTTTTTTTTATTTTACTTTGCAATTTTAATGCTATAATAAGCTAGGTGTAATTAGCAGATTACTTTACTAAATTTCTTATAACCTTTTTACTGTGCCTGCGCATAACAGTGCACTATCTTGGTTCCTTTGCCTGCCTTTCCACACTTTTTTTTATCTTTTAAAGTCATATTGACATTAACATATAAATAAATAAATTAGGTTATTTGCATCATGGAGCAAAGACCAATAACTTTTAATTTGCTGTTGAAAGATGAACTTGAGTATGAAGTTAAGATTAGGGGTGCAAAGCCCACAGACACAGTGACTGCTTTGAAGGCACAGATTCGTTTACTCAATAGGGACCTGCCCTCTGATGAGGTATTGGAATGTGGTGATCTAGATTTTGTTTCAGAATTAAGAATTGTGCAGAAAAAGCTAGATGATCTGGATAAACTTGTTTCAATATCTTCATCAAAGGCAGGCACACTAAAAACTTTGAATAGGATTCAGACCCTTGCACACCATTTATTCCATCGAATCAGTCGGCTGGATGTGGGAGAAGAGATGGACAGCGACTTCTCTTCCTCATTGGCCTCCTGCCAGAAGCGTTTAGACAGTGTTTTGGTAAAAATTGATAACATTTTACACACATTTAAAAGTAGTCTTACACAGGAAAAGCCCGGTGAGCAGTCACCTAGCAGGCCACAGGATTCAAGTGGTTTGGTAGGAGATTGTTCATCTGTTCATAAACTTGGCATAAAATTTGATGGCAAAACATGTGTGAAAGCTTTCTTGCAGCGCTTGGAGGAGCTTTGCTTATCAAGGGGTATTAATGATGGTAGACTTTTCTGTTCAGCATCTGAGTTGTTTTCCAATGAGGCTTTGTGTTGGTATCGTGGTGTCAAGTCAGATGTCAATGACTGGTTTGAATTAAAACAATTATTATTAGAAGAATATTTGCCTACTGATTATGACCACAGATTATTACAGGAAATTCGCTCTAGAACTCAAGGTGCTGATGAGAGTATAATAAACTACCTCAGCATAATGCAAAACTATTTTAGTAGGTTATCAAAGCTTTTAATAGAAGAAGAAAAATTAAACATTGTTTTATTTAACATTAGACCCTTCTATACCTCCCAGTTAGCATTGACCCCAATTGAATCTTGGACAGAGTTAAAAAAGAAATGTAGATTGCTTGAGGGTGCACAGGAGAGATGCAAACATTTCAGTGAACCTATTAGCACAACTACTTTAGCACCTGACTTGTGCTACAAACAAAAAGTTACATCTCAACAGAGGGTTTCTGCAGTTCAGCCTATAAGAGGTGATTTCTGTGTCCGTTGCAGAATCAATGGTCACAGTTTAAAGAATTGCAGGGCACCTTTTGTTGTGATTTGTTATAGTTGTGGTAAGAGGGATGTCACTGCTAGGACTTGCCCTAATTGCAATGCTAGGAAACCTACTTTTGATAATAATGTTTCAAAAAACTTGAAACAGTGAACTGGCGATTAGTAAATAATAATCAAAATTTCCCTAAATATAAAACTAGGATATTTTATTCTAATAGACATGTGTAAACGATGGTCGAAGGGTGAGAATGCAATGCAATAAAATTCACATGTACTGATAAAACTGTACGTATATTGCACGGAAGAATGAAATCTTGAAATACAATAAATGTGCAAATTACTTATGAAATATTAAAGAAAAAACCATAGCGCGATGCAGTTCGATCTCAGCGCCATCTAGTGTCGGAAATAATAACCAAATTATAACACTTTAGCACAGCATACGGTGTGCTGTTGCTATATCTAGCAGGTGTTATTGCTACTTGTATGAAGTATGGCGCCATCTATAACATGTTGCTACCATAAAAGTAATGTCATTAACATACCGCCCACCAAGGACATAATGATATAGGTATGTCCTTCTATACCGCCCACCATGCAATGGGATAGCTAAAATCTAGAAATAGTTAAGATTACATATTAATTTATGCTTATGTCGTTGGTAAGGGGTTCACACATATCACTGTACTAGTGTTCTAGCTTCATTAAAAAAAATAACTATAAAATTAAAACCAGTACAACATAACAATTAACAACAAATTAAAAACTAAATGTTATAACTATATAGTATACACGTTATAAATAACCTTATCTATATGAGACTTACACTATTGCAAGTAACAATTTTATAATACAGGTAAAACACAAATCTTAGATACCGGTCTTTTAATCAAAGAACCTTTGGTAAATATTGAAACAACTCGCGTGATACCGTCGGGGCCAGGATGTTTCTTTTCAATTTTACCAAGCAACCATTTGCCTGGAGGCATGTCATCTTCCTTAACTAATACTACTTCACCTACTGATGGCTCAGGGCTCCGATGAGACCATCTGTGACGTTGTAAAAATTGGTTCAAAAACTCGTGCGACCAACGTCTCCAGAAATCCTGCAACATTCTCTGGGTGAGTTGCCATCGTCTTAGACCTTGTATATTCGAATCTAAATAATTAGAATCAGGTACCAGTACAAGAGGTTCACCCACCAGAAAATGACCGGGCGTCAATACGGTGAGCTCATTTGGATTTTCCACGTATGATAATGGCCTTGAATTGAGACAAGCCTCAATTTGTGCCAACACTGTTGCCATTTCTTCGAAAGTCAACGTGGAATTTCCAATGACTCTTTTGAGATGGAATTTGGTGGATTTTATTCCCGCTTCCCACAGACCGCCGAAGTTTGCTGCTCTCGGTGGAATAAAATTCCACTTAGTTCCGTTGTTTCCGAGATATTCAGCCAGTTCCGGTACAAACCTTGATTTTTCCTCGTCAAATAAGCTGATTAACTCGCGAGCGGCACCGACGAAATTTGTACCATTATCGCTATACAATTCTGCACAACGACCGCGACGAGCCACAAACCTCTTGTAAGCAGCCAGAAATCCCTTTGATGTTAAATCACTGACCACTTCCAAATGGACTGCACGTGTAGACATGCAGACAAATAGGGCTATGTAGCCCTTATATGATTTATTACCACGACCTTTTGAAACACGAATATTAATTGGGCCCGCGTAATCAACACCACTTCGAAGAAAAGCCTTACAATTTGGAGTTACGCGTGATATAGGCAATTGTCCCATAAGCTGCGTACACGTTTTGGTGGAATACCGAATACATGGCAAGCATTTTCTGAGACAAGCTTTACTTAATAACTTTACACTCACGACCCAGTATTTCGTTCTCAAGTATGTAATCATAGCTTGCGGACCTCCATGCATAGTTTTAAGATGAGCATCTTGTATTAATAGTTCGGTCAAAAACGAATCTTTCGGTATAAGTATAGGGTGTTTTCTAGTATACTCCAGCTGTGACATCTCTAATCGTCCGCCTACTCTGATTAGCCCGGTAGGGTCTAAAAATAAATTTAATGACTTGAGCCTCTTTCCTTTCGAGCTCAGCGACCTTTTCCTTTTTAAGTCTTCCAATTCGTCAGAGAATTTTTCTTCTTGACATTTTTTGATACATACATTTAATGCATCATTGATTTCCTGTGATGAGAGATAAGATGTAGTATGCTTTTCGTTCGCTTGGCTTCTGAGATTTAAAAATCTCCTACAGTAAGCGACTACACGAACTAATTTAGAAAGCGACGAGTACTTATCCCAAATTGTAGTGTCTATTGTAACTGTATGCACCTTTGCTTCTTCCAATTTTGATACCTTTATTGGCCTTTTGTACTCAATTACGGCCTGTTTCAGAAATTTCGGTCCATTAAACCAAATATCAGTTTTCCCAAGTTCTGATGGGGATACACCCCGCGAAGCGCAGTCAGCCGGGTTCTCCTTGGAAGCGACATGTGACCAGTGATGTGTATCTAAGGTAAGTAATATTTCCGAAACCCGGTTGGCCACAAATGTTTTCCATCTACTTGGATGGCTGTTTAGCCACGCAAGAACTACCTCGGAGTCTGTCCATGCGTGTAAATTTGCCGAAGGCACTCCCATAACCTCAGCTACATCTACCATCAACTTTGCTTGTAAAACTGCTCCGCAAAGTTCCAATCTGGGAATGGAAACTTGTTTGATGGGAGCTACCTTTGTCTTTGAAGTTACCAAAGATACATGGATAGCACCTTTGGAGTCTACCACGCGTATGTATATGACGGCAGCATATGCCATTTGAGAAGCGTCTGAAAATCCGTGCAATTCCACCTTTGAGTTGCTTGAAGTTGTGTGAATCCAGCGTGGTATCTTCACATCCACCAAAGAAATCAAGGCATTCCGGTAAGTCAACCACTCTTGTAATAAATTACTTGGAACTACCTGATCCCAATCTATACCTGCCAACCACAATTTTTGTATTAATATTTTAGCTAATATTATACTGGGCGCTAACCACCCCATTGGATCAAACAAACGTGAAATGTCCGAAATAATTATTCTTTTTGTTGCAGGTTTCGACAGCGGAGGCACATCTACCGAATAATAGGAGAAATCAGCGCGTGGATTCCAGGTAAGTCCAAGAATTTTTACAGTATCATCTACCATTATCCTTAACTCCTCGTCCTTATTTTTACATTCATCATTGTTCCCTAGCTTTATTTTATTTAGTAATACTTCGTTATTACTAACCCATTTTTGTAATTCAAAACCAGCTTTATTTAACATCATATTTATTATTTTGCATATGTTATAACCTTCTTCCACGTTTTCAGATCCCGTCATCAGGTCATCTATATAGAAATCATTTTTTATTATATCTGCAACGCCTGGATGATCACCTGCTTCATCGTATGCTACCTGTTGCAACGCTCGTACAGCTAAGTATGGAGCTGATGCAGTTCCAAATGTAGCCGTAACTAGCTCATATTCTCCAATTTCTTTTTCAGGGTCTAATCTCCAGAGAATCCGTTGAAACTTTGTATCCTTCCTGTCAATCAGGACCTGCCGATACATTTTAATGATATCAGCTACTATGGCTATCGGGTGTCTTCTCCAACGCATTATAGTATGACGAAGTTCAGCTTGTAAGGTAGGTCCAATCATTAAACAGTCATTCAGCGATACACCGTTTTTTCCTTTACAGGATGCGTCGAAAACAACTCGGACCTTTGTCGTAACCTTATCTTCACGAATCACCGCGTGGTGAGGTAAGTACACTGCTTCATTATCATTTTCTTCGTGTTTTGCTACTCTTTTCATGTGCTCTAAATCAAAATACTCCTGCATGACTTTAGTGTAATCTTGCTTTAATTTAATATTTCGCTCTAATTTAAACTCTAAATTTTTTAATCTTTTCAGCGCTATCGCTCTAGATTCACCGCGTTTGCAGTCTGGATCAGCATCACGAAATGGAAGCCGTACTACATATCTGCCATCTTCTTGTCTTCGTGTAGTGTTATTAAAAAGCTCTTCACATTTGATTTCCTCTTCTGTTAATATTTTCTTTTTTACAGATGGCTCTGCCTCCAGTTCCCAAAATTTCTTTAGTAAATCATCGGACTCAACAGTAGCGTGCATTACAACGATATGAGAGTTAATACTAGACGATCCCTCAGTATCTACGACCCCTGAAAGGATCCATCCGAAGGCTGTATCCTGCGCAATAATGGCTTCACCTTGGCTCTTCTTTAATCCTGCCTGAATAACTCGACTGTATATGTCAGCACCTAATAACATGTCGATTTTATTAGGCCTATGATAGTCTGGATCAGCCAACTCATCCTTGAGTAGGTTAACCCATTCTATCTTCGTTATCTTCATAGTGGGCAGAAGAGACGTAATCGAGGTGAGTACATGAGCCCGGACATGAACTTCAAAGTTTGTATGTATTCTAGATCTCAACCTGAGCTCTACTGTGTATTTTGACACAACATTTTTATTACCGCCTACACCTACTATGGTGTGTTTTGAAGAAGTTTTCTTCAATCCTAAGTACTGAACCATAGATTCAGTAATAAAAGATCCTTGAGAACCTTGATCCAATAAGGTTCTCACTAACCGATAGCTTCCGTCCTTCGACTCAGCCTCCACTACGGCTGTAGTTAATAAAATTGTTTCATTACAGTTACCTGTCGAAAGGCACGAAATTAATGGTTGAGTGGACTGTATATCCTGAGCGGTACCTTTACTAGTCGCCGCTCCCTCCTTCGTCAACTCATTATCAGTTGACGAGGCTTCCGTAGCAATATTCGCAGCAATGCAACTGCTCTCACTAGCAGACCCTGAATCACCACTAGGGTGAAGCAACGTATGATGACGCCTATGGCATATTCGACACTTGATAGTGTTTCTGCAAGTTTTAGCCGAATGATTAGTTCCTAAACATACAAAACAGAAACCCTTGTCCCGAGCGAGTACACGACGAGCGTTACTTGATTCCTTCAAAAATATATTGCAAACATTTATCCTATGATTTCCAGAACATATAGCACAAACTAAATCTTTATTGTCTCTAACATGAAATGATGTCGTAGTTTTCTGAACCCTATCTACAGAAAACCTGGTTTCTAAATTTTCTAGACCACGGAAACGACCAGTTAAAAACTCTGTAAACTGTACAAAGGTAGGTAGTTCATCTGTAGGTTCCGATGAAACCTTAAGTTCCCAGGCCTTACGAGTGTCTTTGTCTAATTTTGCACTTATTATATGGATTACAATTATATCCCATGAAGATACATCAACACCTAAGTTTCTAATAGAGTCCAGACAATCTGTGGTAGTACTAACAATTTTTTTGATCTCATGTGCCGATTCGTTAATTAACCCCTTTTGATTCAATAAACGTTTCATTATACCATTAGCCAAGAATCTTTTATTGTTATACATTCCTTCTAATTTTTCCCAACTACTAGTATAATTTTCCGATGTGACTTGAATGTTCCGTAGAAGCTGTTCTGCTTCCCCTGTTAAGTGCCCCTTTAAATAATAAAATTTCTGTGCATTATCTAAAGACTTATTTTTGTGAACTAAACCTATAAATAAATCTCTAAACGTCTGCCAGTCTGAATACCTCCCTGAAAATGTCGGGATTTTTATTTCTGGCAACTTAACCCTACAACTAACATTTTCTGTACTAGAACCTAAATGGGCACATGAGTCATTAGACATTTTTAAATTTAATAATTTATCCTTTAAATCGCTTTTGTAATTAGTATATAATTCCTCTACCACTTCATATACATCATTTTTGTGATAAGCTGAAAGGTGCAAATCGACCTTTTTAATTTTAGTAATAAGTTTTGTGTGAGTTTCCACAAACAAAGACCAATGTTGTTCTAAAGTCTCCAATCTAGTTTCAACATATGAAATTGACAAACGATCTTTCGGAGATTTTTTGAAATTGGAATTTGCCTTGGAAATTTTAGATTGAATGTCTTCCTGAATATCAATTAAAGACTCCATTTTTACAGTTAAAATTAATAAACAATACTAAAATTATTTCACTTATAAATATAACAACACGAATATAATACTATAAAAATTAAATGACACAAAATTTTTCTAAAGTTAAAATTTTCCACTATAAATATCCTATGTTGAAAATATTACAAGTCCAAAATTGTTCCGAAAATTTTCTAAGTCACTGACTAATTCTTTGAAATTTTTCTAAGTCACTGATAAAATCGTTGAAAATTTTCTAAGTGTTTTTAACTAAACCACTTAGGTAAAATCGGGCATGGATTCCCCGTCTCCGTCACTTTTCACTTGAAAATTTTACAAGTCCAAACCCTTAGTGAAGCCGCGGGCTGGTAAATGAAGAAAAGAGTACTTACAATTTTTCACGTCTCACTCACTCACTCGGCGAATCCGCTCACTTGGTCGCGCCTTCTACCAGCGCAATGCTCCAACTCCTCCCGCACGTCTGTTCCTCCGGGTCCAGCTCCCGGCTCCTCCGCTGCCGCAACCTCCTCTCGGCGCCTTGCTTTGGGGATGCTCCGAACAGCGATCCACTGCTCGGTATGATGACGTAGCGGGTGATAAGCCGATATCACCACCGAAGAGACGACTACTACTCACACTTTACTATCAAGCTAATCCGGCTCGAAGGACCATGTAAACGATGGTCGAAGGGTGAGAATGCAATGCAATAAAATTCACATGTACTGATAAAACTGTACGTATATTGCACGGAAGAATGAAATCTTGAAATACAATAAATGTGCAAATTACTTATGAAATATTAAAGAAAAAACCATAGCGCGATGCAGTTCGATCTCAGCGCCATCTAGTGTCGGAAATAATAACCAAATTATAACACTTTAGCACAGCATACGGTGTGCTGTTGCTATATCTAGCAGGTGTTATTGCTACTTGTATGAAGTATGGCGCCATCTATAACATGTTGCTACCATAAAAGTAATGTCATTAACAACATGACTATAATAAAATTAATACAATAAAGTCTACATGTCTTTCATCACCAGTTCACTCTATACATACAGATATACGTCCATATTTAAAAGTAAATATCTATGATTTAGGATTCAGAGGGTTGTTGGACTCTGGTTCGGAAATTTCAATAATGGGACAAGATACAGTAAAACATTTTATTAACTTTGCTAATATACATACTTCACATAACTTACAATTCATTAAAACTGCCAATGGTTCTTCATCTCCTGTCACTGGCTACATGTTTTTGCCGGTAACAGTTGATGGGAAAACTTGTGTAGTTAAATTTTATATAGTACCAGGGGTCACTACTGGTCTGCTTTTTGGTCTAAATTTTTGGAAGGAGTTTAATATAGCACCAGAGGTTTTAAAATTATTGAAGGGGGGTGAATTTTTTAATGTAAATGAGCAAGTAAACACTGTTATAGCTACTGATATGGCATTACATGATTTTGATTCATTATCTGAGGAGGAGCATAGGCAGGCTAGGGAGGTCATCTCTCAATTTGAAGATATTTCAGCTGAAAAAATAGGTTTAGGCAGGACACATTTGGTTAGTCACATAATAGACACCGGTGATCATGCCCCCATAAAACAGCGCTATTATGTGGTTTCTCCTGCCAAGCTGGCACTGATGAATGAGCATTTGAATCAGATGCTTAAGGATGATGTGGTGGAGCCTAGCAGCAGTGCTTGGAATAATCCTGTCACATTAGCCATGAAAGCTGATGGTTCTTCTCGCTTCTGCTTGGATAGTCGAAAGCTTAATTCAATTTCAAAGCATGATGCTTATCCTATGCCTTATATAAGCCATATTCTTGACCAGCTTAGGGATGCGAAGTACCTCTCTTCCATTGATTTAAAATCTTCATTTTTTCAAGTGCCTTTGCATGTAGACTCTAGGGAAAAGACAGCTTTCACCATTCCCGGAAGAGGTCTCTATCATTTTAAAGTTATGAGCTTTGGTCTTACTTCAGCTCCGGCTACACAACAGCGTTTGATGGATCGCTTGTTTGGCCCAGAGTTTACTGGTCCTGGAAATAATATTAATATTAATTTAACTAATAATAGTAATAATTTAATTAGTAATAATAGTAAATTGTTCGTCTACCTCGATGATTTAATTTTGCTAACAAGCAATTTCCAGGAGCATTTGGAGTTGCTCCAGTTGGTGAAGGACAGGTTGAGTCATGCTGGCCTCACCATTAACATGGGAAAGTGTCAGTTCTTCAGAAAACAGCTTAAATATTTGGGTCATGTAGTTGATGAATACGGTTTGCGCACTGATCCTGAAAAGGTGAAGGCTATAGTAGATTTTCCCACCCCCACAAGTAGAAAAGAGGTGAAGAGCTTCTTGGGAACAGCATCATATTACCGTCGTTTCATTGTAAATTTTAGTAACAGGGCAGGGCCGTTGAATGCTCTTACATCAACTCGCAAAGGCGCTCCACCGTTCAAATGGTCAGTCGAGGCGGACAGGGCGTTCAACGACCTAAAATTGGCATTAACCACTGAACCCGTATTAGCATGCCCCGATTTTTCCAATGAATTTGCAGTGCATTGCGATGCATCCGATTACGGGCTGGGAGGGGCCTTGACACAAACCATAGACCATGTCGAACATCCCATTGCTTTCTGTAGTCGATCTCTTTCGGCAGCGGAACGCAACTATTCAGCAACTGAACGGGAGGCATTAGCAGTGGTGCATGTCGTTGAACATTTCCGAGCGTATTTAGACAATGGCCGTCCTTTTAAAATTATTACAGATCATGCTAGTCTGAAATGGTTTCTAAATCTTAAAAATCCAACTGGCCGTCTAGCACGTTGGGGCTGTAGACTGTCACCCTATAATTTTACAATTGAGCATCGCAGTGGCTCAAAGAATATTGTACCAGACGCGCTGTCCCGTGCAGTCCCAGTAGCACCGGTAGACATTATTTCCACAAACGACTCTTGGTATAATAATATCGTACAACGTTGCACGGATAAGCCACGAGCTTGTCCAAATTTTCAATTAGTAGATGGTAGGTTAATGCGTTTTACGAAAGGCACAAATAAACTAGGTAGTGATTTCCAATGGAAAGAGGTAGTCCCATTAGAATTTAGAGAGGTTATAATTTTACAAAATCATTCTGTACCTACTGCTGCACACTTGGGTGTGGCAAAAACATATAAACGCTTAAAGTTAAGATATTTTTGGCCTGGTATGTATAAAGATACCGCGGACTTTATTAAAAAATGTACTGTTTGCAATGCTTATAAACACAGCACACTGGCAACACCGGGATTTATGGGTGAACCTAAAATTTGTTGCAGGCCATTCCAGTGCATCAGCATAGATCTAGTTGGTCCACTGCCGATGTCCCGTCAGCAAAATATCTATCTGCTAGTTGTGGTGTGTGTATTTAGTAAATATTGTTTAATGTTTCCATTACGTAGGGCCACCGGCAAAGTTATTGCTCAACGTTTGGAGGATCATGTATTTCTTGTGCACGGAATCCCTCAAACTGTAATGTCTGACAACGGTTCACAATTTGTTAGTCGAGAGATTCGTTCTATGTACGAGAAATATAATATTCCCCAAATACACTTGGGACCCGTGTACTGTCCTCAGGTGAATACCGTAGAGCGTTATAACCGTACAGTGATCACGGCGGTTGCGTCTTTCGTTGAAAGCGATCATAGAACTTGGGACGTGAATATACACAAAATACAGTTCGCAATGAATACGGCTGTGAACGAGGCGACCTCGTATACACCGTTCATGCTCGTTCACGGTAGGGAAGCCGTTGCGGATGGCAACATTTATAGTGAATTCACGGATATCGATGAGTTAATCGTGCAACCACGGGATGCGTATATCAGTGATCTAGGTCATCTCAAAGACGTCTTTGTGAATGTAAAATCATCTCTTCGCAAGGCTCATGAGCATAACGCACGGTACTATAATAAAAAGCGGCGTGATATTACGTACAACGTAGGTGATAATATTTGGAAACGTACATACAAACAAAGTGTTGCAGATAGATATTTTTCGGCAAAATTAGCTCCCAAATATGAGCTATGTAAAATCATTAGAAAACTGTCTCCGTTAGTGTATGAACTTGAGGACGAGAATGGCAAGTTCATAGGCAAATGGCACATAAAGGATTTTAAAATTTTAGATTCGGCATCAAATGACTGAGGTCACACAGTAACCTTTTTTCTCTTTTATTTACCTTTTAGCATTATTATACATTTTGCTAGATTGTTTTTTCTCATTTACCCCCGTGTGTTGGGCGGGCGTAAGAATTCCTACACTGCCATAATTCCACCCGGCATGTCGTAAGAGTCGACTAACGTGGGTAATAGCACTCGTAACAACAGTTGGTGCGGCGGGTGTCCACCACCTCTGTGCCTCGGTTAAGATTCTCTTGTTTCCCATCTTTTCCCACTTAACGTAACTTTTTTCCAAATTTTGTAATGTAATTCTTTTTCTAACATTTATAATTTGGGGAATACACAAGAGAGTTTTAAACCGAGACACAGGGCGGGCACCGGCTAAATGGGCGTGGAGTTAATTTTACAACTTGCAACACTAGGCTTTCTAGCTTTGTGGTTTTGTGAGTTGTGTCGCCATCTGGTGGCATTGTTTTGTATTATCTCGTGAACATTTGTGCCTCTCAAGCATGCTTGTATCGCGAAATAATATTTTAATTATTCCAATCTTATTATTCGGTTTTTACCGTGGAATGAAATTTTCTTTTACATTTTAACATTTTACCTACTGATTAACTTAAATAGAAATATTTTAGTGTTTTTGCACGTTTCATTTTAATAAAGTTAGGACTTTATAGTCGGGATTATGGTTTGTAGAATGTGGGGTGGTTGGTATGACAGCTGTCATACTCGTACACATTTCTGTCTATCCTTTTCGCACTTATAGCATTTAGATATTTGTTGCCTGCTGTCATATCGATCAGGCTGGGTTTTGCGAACTATAGTTCTCGGAAATTTGAATCGTTTTAAATTTTTTTTTGGCAAAGGAATTATTTTAGGGGTTTTTCAGTATCCGTTTCAGTCGTATAGGTAGGAAGGTAATGGGATTCGGGTTTGACGTGGGCGTCAAGCACGAATTCACTTACGTGAATTCTTTCGAGGGAAAGGGGATATTGTAACGTTGCCATTTTGTCACTTGTCAAAGTCGTCAAAGTCAAAATTGACAAACTGACTGACAGTGACAATGACATTAGTTGTCATAATAATTTTGGGTTTGCAAAGAGAAATTGGCATAATTAGGGACTTATAAAAAAAAAAAAAAAAAAAAAAGGAAAAAGTTCAGATAAGAG
Source organism: Cataclysta lemnata (assembly GCA_963931975.1). Classification (NCBI taxonomy): domain Eukaryota; kingdom Metazoa; phylum Arthropoda; class Insecta; order Lepidoptera; family Crambidae; genus Cataclysta; species Cataclysta lemnata. Next base: position 15,475,196 of record OZ008348.1, read on the forward strand.
TTGCTTGGTTTGGGTGGTTATATAACCCCCAAGTGTTATAAAAAATATTACTTCACTTTTTCCTTGGTTTCCAGACGATAATTTTGTATTTCGGCAGGTTAGGATTTTATTTAGTATTTATTCGGCGTTTAGGTTTTGTTAGGTCTTCAGTGGTCATATTTGTTGCCTAAAATTCCCTTAGAATCGATTTTTTAGAGATCGAAGAAATTGTCAATTTGTCAATGTTATCTTGGCTGTATGATACAGAATCGTTGCCCTAGTCCGGCCTAGTAGCCTTAAAGAATGTCAGGATTCGATTGTCAAACCTCACGGCCAATGACGAGCGCTTATTTTGAAATTCGGAAGTGGATTTCATTCCGTTTTAAAATTCCTAGCGAGACGCTGTAAAATTTTGATGGTCTTCTTACCTTGGTGGAATTTTCCAAATTTCAGAAGAATTTTATAAATATTATATCGGAGCAAGAAAGTGATTCTCCGAATAACAGCTGTTATTAAAAGGAATACATACTGTGTCACTGACCCGAAAGGTAAACATAATGAAATGTCATAATAGGAAAGTCTCGTCTTGTCATTTTTTCTCTGTTCTAAATTCGAAAGTAAATTAAGTACATAATTTAATGCCGTAATTGTTGTGTTTCGTCATCATTTTGCATATATTTGGATCGGCAAAGTCGGTTGAAAAACCGTTGCTCGGACAATTCTCTGGATACCTTAAGTTGTATGGACAAAATTTCAAAGTAGAGTTTTTGGCGATTTTCGATATTATTTGATCTAAATTGATTATTAATATCGTTTCTTTTTAACCTCATAGGTACTTGCCGCCGGCTCGAACGTGTGCGATAGCGTTCGTCGGTGGTAATTCAGCGAAACCTGTGTATATTAGTTGGTGTTCATGTCAATTTTAGGCTTTTGATTAGGGTGTTTTTCGCATATATTGAGACGTTTTATATTGCACAACTTCAGGGTCCTTTGGTACGAGTAAAGAGACTCCAGTTAAAGCTGTCTTGATTGTGGACTGGACCTAGCGGGTAATCCTGTGAGGAATTGCTACTCCCTACTACACTTCTCTACAGTCAGGTACCTTACTAACCACCAGGCGGCTGAAGGCTCGGAGATATAGATAGACTTCTATCAATATAGGTAGATTCATATCATTTAGATTCATATACTCGTCCCACTCGTTATCGACCAGAACGACTCCACCCGAACTCCTTGGTCTTGGTTCCTTTTAAGTACTGCTTATGTAAATTTTAAATTATGAATTGTGTTAAATTTGTATTAAATTGAAATTATAAATTTACTACTGTCCAACTGGTTGTTTTTATTTTATTGTCACCATTAGGTATATTAGGTAGAAGGGGGGAAATCTAAATTATTATTATATAGGAACACATAAGCAGGAAAAAATACAAGTATTACAATCCCCGAAGCGGTCGGTGGAGGTAAATTTTACGCTCACGTTTTACCAATTATGCTAGGTCCTATAGCCTATTGCCATCTATCGGTCACGTGAATCGGTCAAGTAGTCTTCTTCTCCCTGCCCTGTTCGCGCAGTTTGTTTCCTCTTCCATTCGTATCGGTCAGACGTCATCAAGCCATCCACTCCCTTTTGATTCATATCATCCATCACACCGTAAAGGTTATTTTTACATAATTCTTATAATTCGTTTAAACATTCATTCATCACTAGCGATGAATGAATGTATAGAAAAGAGACGGAACGGACCATGTCGAGAGATCGATGAACGGAGAGAGTGATTGGAATGACAACATTCCAATCCATACTGCTCAAAGTTTTGACTTAGGTTTTACAGCCGGCCGCTTGCCTGATACCAACCCTCTTTGGGTATGCTGTTGTTGGTGGTTTGACCTCCACCATTCGGGTGCCCCAAGGTGCTTATTGGTCTACACCAGGCACTTTCCCTTATTCGGCTTTTACAACACCCATGGGATGAGTCGGGGCTGGCCTATTCTACGTTATTTGTTCGCTCCCAGGCCAGCATAGAAGACCGGTCAAGTATATTGATTGCTAATTGGTATAAATAGAATCGCTGTAACTGTTGTCTATTACTCGTCGCTTAGCCCTTAATTGCCATGTACGCCACACACTGGAGAGATTGGGGCGTGGTGACAATGGTATTCGGCCCTTCCACACCACACGGTTTTTTTATAGTCTCCAATACAGTCAGTTGACCTTCAGAAGTTCCTTAATTGACTTTGTGGCGGGTTTGATGAAACACCGAAACGAAAGCTCTCAAGAAAAATAAGCAAACCGTTGATTTGCAAATTCGGAACTCTTGGTGCTTTAGAAAAGGGTTTCAAAGCTTTTTGGGACGACGGATTATTTCTATACACAACATTTAATATCGTTAAATCCACTTACAACACGCCAATGGGGTATTTATCTGAGGGATCCAGTTGATCAGGCTCAGTATGCGATGGAGCGTATTCCTCAATATGGAAACTGCTCTCAATCGATACTTTAATATCCAGCATCTGGGTAATCCAAAAGTAAGCAGGTCTGATATACGCTGCAGGAAAATCCTATATCAGACCAACTCCGTCCGTCGTCTAGTATCCATAATTGTGTTATGGGTACTAGTGCTTATGCTACTTAGATTAGGCTAGAGGATAGGTGTGAGTGTAAGACATATTTATTTATTACCTTTACGGTATAAGTGAGCTGGAGCTAGGTATGTCATCATTTTTCAAACAAAGATCACTTCTTTCCTGATGCTCACTTCATCTCATCGGCAGAGATCACTTTGCTACGATCCTTACATACTTATTTGGCTTCCTCCACTCTCATTACTGTCCCTACTGTCATGCATCGAAGTAAGAACAAAATCTGATTCAATAGAATTTCGAAAAGTAGCCAATAAACCTTTACATTAAGGCAATGCACTAATCGCAATGAAGATAGGGATCACACATTTGACAATCCCACCGTAGAAAGCAATTAATTCTCTTTCCATTACACTGATATCGTCCGAAGGTTACCAACAATTAATCATAAAACGCTAATATGAGCGGTTGTGGCCCATCCATCTTAGTCAGTGTGAACGCGTTTTCTACACTTATGATGGTTTCACCGGAGAAGACACATTATTGGGGATTTGGAAAGCTTAATAGTGACATTAGTGACGTAAGCACTTTGGGTTGAATAATAACATCGACTCGAATCTCTTGAAGGGTGGATGCATCATTGATTAATCATAAACATGAAAAGCTGAGTACCGTGTGGTGACAACAGAGCAGAATTTACAATACAATTGTCACCACCCCAAATCTCTCCTACGGGTGTCGTATAAGGCGACTAAGTATTAAAACAGCGATGGGAATGGACAGCAGCGTTCCCATTGACCACCTAGCAATACAGTGCGATTTAGGTGCCTGATGTATGGCAATAGGATCGCCCCCTATTACATGGGACTGAAAATAGTAAGCGAAACGAGGGTGTTATAGACCTCTGCCTACCCCTTTAGGAATAAACGAACGTGGTTTATATATGTATGTATAAAAATCGGTGTAGCTCTTCATACCGTTCAGCTTTCTAAAAACAGAAAAATATTTATTTTTTACCTATTTTTAGATCTTCATGCACGAGCAGCATTCGTGCTAAATATAGACTATAAAAATAAAATGCCAATAGGGTAGTGTGGCCTGAAACAGTGGTGGCAATAATTACTTAACGAGAGAGAAACGATAAAAATGATTTATCAATTATTTTCTAACTAACAAAGGAGACCTACCAAAATAGTACCAGAGTTGTACAACTATATATTGTACAACATTTTATTTGGGGTTTTACAAGGATAATTTTAATATAAGTAATTTAGTCGGAAACAGTGGGAAACATTTTAATTATCCATTTATGTTTTTTGTGAAACGAAAATCTTAGTGGACGTTGCGTACAACGAAACCCGTTTCGATCATTATACGCGATTATATGCGAGTCTTATCTTACCCTTCCGAAGCAGGCCGAAACTAGCGATCATCTATGTTGGTCACCCATCTAATGCGGCCTTTGCAAATATTACTCGGTTTACGCAAACTGCCAGACGCTGCACTCCTTTATACAAGAAAGGCTTGATTATAAGGTGTATACGAAACTATTATTATGGATACAAACACGTTTGATTGTCGCAATAGGCGCGCTTTAAATTCAGAAGCGTATTTTACCATATTTCAAGAAGGAGCCCGCATTACTATCGCGAAATTGTTCTGTGACCTGAATCCTTGATTTCTAGTGTGCCCATCGGGTGGAAAGCCCCAAAAAGGTTTTCCCGTTTTGAATACTTGGCCGCGAAACTTTCAGACAAGTGTCACAAGGAGTGAGACTCTGCGTCAGTTCGCCGCGTTTTCGTGCCTAAACGGAGGTTATTATGATGAAGACCTCGTTGAGTGATTCCAGAAAGTTCGGTTCAAGATGTCTTATTGGGTGTTACGTTAGGGCGCGATCCTACTGTGTCGTGACGACAGATATAGTCGCCAAGTTCGTGCGCGACCTTCCTCCGCTTTTCCTTTTCCTGCGACCTTTATGAGACGATGGCGGGGACGGGGCGCTCTGGATGTTGGCGGGGGTGGGTGATGCGGGAAGGCGTGAGAGTTTCCCCCCCTCCCTGTATCGCCCGCCCACGCTGTCATCTGGAGTGCCCCGTCCCCGCCGCCGTCTCTCATACCGAAGGAGGGTCGCGCACGAAGTTGTCGGACTATAATCGTGTAGTTTTAAGTGTCGTGGCTTATATGTTTAATCGGAGGTGTTCACATATAGAACGACACGATGCACTGTCGTCTACGACCTTTTTTGCAGTGACGACAGATTGTCACGACAGTGGGAACGGCTAGCTAACACGCGTAGAGGCGACTGTGTAGAAACGATAAAATGTCGTCGCGGCAACAAACAATCATTATAATGGGAACAGCTAGAAACGACTGTCGTCCGACGATAAATTACGACATAGTGGGAACGCGCCCTTAAGGCTGGGCGTTGCAAAGAGCTAATTTATAATATCTTTGACGCAACCTTTCTGATGTTACAAATCTTGACGTCTCAATGGAATCTTCTAGAAGTGTTGGAGTTGACTGAGATTATTCCAGAAGGTTTATGTTAAATTTATGTTTATGTTTTTTTCTTGTATTAGAATAGTAGTATTTTCATTCTAGGCGTGGTGTAGCTTTTGGTATAATGGCTGAAGATGAAATCGAGCTTCATCTGGAACCCTAAACCACAGTGGGGCTGACTGTAAATTGTCGGAACACAATTAAGCTGTTATGATTTTTTTATTTTTTTTTCTGTCGCCATACCTAATAAGTATGGCGACAGTTTTTGATAAGATGGTAGCTAGCCAGGCGGACTTGACAAATGTCGAACCACCACTCGTTTATGAGAAGTTAGTAATAGTAAACATACATAATTCACGTCTATATCCCCGAAGGGGTAGGCAGAGGTGAACTAGCACCCACTCTTCGCCAATTATGCTAGGTCCCATGTAATAGGTGGCGAGCCTATTGCCAGTTATCGGGCATAAAAGTCGCAGTACACGGCTACTGCCCGTTCCTCATCACTGATTTATCCTTAGTCGCCTTTTACGACACCCACGGCAGAGATTTGGGGTGGTGACAATTGTATTCTACTCTGCCGTCACCACACGGCCAGTTAGTAATAGTAATGTAAAATAATAAATTCTTGAGAAACCTTTTCCTTACTAGTGACCAAGAATAAACAGCTGTTATTTCTCATCACAAAAATGGAGGCTCAAACAATATTTACAATTAATTCCCTCTTATAATAGAACGTAGAAATTTCGAGGAATTTCATTCGTTATTTTTATTAGACTTTATCGGGTATGCAGGAGATGTGGAGGGATGTAATTAATTAATGTGTACGTACTGTCTGGGGCACTAAAAATGTAACATCTGCAATTCCTTTTATGATTATATTATGAATCACATTTCAAATCATGCAATAGTTACCTGTTAAGTTATTCAAACAATTATTGTGCACATTTTTTTTTAGTTTTGAAGAAAGTAAAAATAACCTATAGATTGAGAAAAAAAAATGATGATGCACCAGAATCGCTGCTGTTAATTTTTTGGTCTGGTGGTTCAGTTTTGACAATTATACCTACTTATGAAGGTTTTTAACAATGTCGTTGTATATCAGCCCGGTTAGTATGACCACCGATATACGATATGGTATAGCCATTTATCTGGCTTTATCATATCGTGTTTCAATGGTCATGCTAGTAGGGCAGGTCTCCTGATCTCTCTAAAACTAGTATTCTAGTGCCCACAAAAACTTAATGGTTATTTGATTACGCTTTATGACCGACCAATAATGTTCAATCGTCTTTTATTTGGCGTTTCGTTCTTTAACGTAGATAGTCAAAGATGGCAGGAGAGATTGGGCGCGGTGAAAATTGTATTCTTCTCTGCTATGTGAAGAAAGAAGAAGAATGAGAAAGCCATCTGGATGTTCGCCGGCCGTTCAGTAGGCCGGGTCACTGAAATGCACAATGTTTTTATCAACATTATTAACAGTGGATTCCTATGCAAATTACGAAGTCTAACCAAAGTCAACCGATGGACTGCTTTTGGCGTAAAAACAACAGACGAGAAAGGGATCCCTGTCGATCTGTGCCCCAATCGAATAAATTAGCATAAAACAGAAATTGCTGTTCCGAAGAAAAATGGCGCGGATCTTATCACGTTGAAGCGAATGAATGAGCAGGTTTAGACTAAGTCCCGTAGGTAAGGCAGTTTATTACTGAAAGAAAGAGAAAATCTCAGGTTTTTGTAGGCGTGGGAAATAATTGTAAGATTATTCCAAAAGACATTTTATCGTGATATGGTGTGTGGTGTGGCCTTTTTAGCCCCAAGGGATAGGCAAAGATATACTAGCAGTCGGATTTCACTAACTCATATTAAGGTGTGCTGTGGTAAGAGGTGTTATATTTAGTGCTCCCCTGTTGTAAGGGGTTTTATGGTAGATATTAGATGTTGTGTGGGTTTACTCGCCCCATGTGAAAGTCCAGAAAACCCCTTTTTGACACCCACGAGACGTGGAAATGGTGAAAAATAAATAAACTATGTCTGACCTTCAACACACTTGAGGTAAGTGATGATAAGAACCTCAGATGGAATCGGGAATCACCAAGAATCCTCTATTAGAGATGGCTGATGGAGATGGGATCATAAATTGTCGGAACACAATAACACTATTAACATTATTATTATGGCGATAGATTTTAATAATATAGTGACTAGCTGTCACTATCTTATTAACATCTGTCAGGTGGAATTGAAAAAAGTCCTACCACCAACCACCGAGTACAAACTTGTACTCCCCTGGAGATCGAACCCCAGATCACGGAATCTAGTTCTGGTGGTCGAACCAGTAGGCCGCGGAGGTAGTACAACTTAATAAGCTCCGACGGAAGGTAATGGGCGTGGTTATGTAAAACCTGAGAGTGAAGTAAAGTGTTGTTGTCAATTCACCTCTGCCTTAAGATTATATGATTTCATACATACATATTTACATAAATTACGTCTATATTCCCAAAGGGGTAGGCAGAGGTGATTTACACCCACGTGTCGCCAAAGGTTAGGCCACATTTTATAGGTAATTTTGAGTTGTATCTCTTTTGTATTGAAGAAGCTAAATACTTTAGTATCCCGTCACAACAAAGATAGTGTTTCTCCAGTACTGTATTAGAGCCACCACATTTTATAATTAGAAGTGACAAGGAACAAAAATGTTTTGGCGGCCACCTCTTGATTGGCTCTCGTCAGCTGGCTTCAAACAAATAATTAGTCCGTTCACTTAGCCGAACGGCCAAAGCTAAATAGTAATTCGGCATTTCATTGTATTTGACGTCGAAAATGCCTTTCAGCGAATAACTTTTGCGATTAAATTATTCCGAGACTGGAATCCCTTTATGTTCACTAAATTATTTTACGTCCGTTCATTTGATTATTCCATTTACCAATAGGTCTCCGACGCCGATAAATTGTTTTCCTTTACGAGGCTTTATTCGATTGGTTGTGCTGATGATCGTCTAATGAACTTATTAATCAACAAGACAATATAGCTACCATGAAGGTAGCACCATGAGTGTCTTGTCCAATTGTGTGCTCAGTAGTTGTTTACTTACTGTTTATTTTGTGTGTAAATGAATGTTGTGCATATCTGCGTGTCTAATCAATAAAATAAATAATAATTGAAATCAAGACACTACAGTTTAAAAAGCTCAAGGAGAGTATGACCGTCTCTTCTGCTTTGTCTCCAAATTATTTTTTAGAATAGAATAGAATTTATCTCTATCAACTAATTCAAAAAGAAATACATATAGAACAATTTATTACAAATACCGACATTATCACTAACAGCAATCTCTTTGAGGTAACTATGGATAGAATTAAAAAATAAAGTATTCGAGGGAAAGTGGCGACTTATAACGAATACATAGATGATAAATAATATTTATATCTACTTAAATACATAATTATTTAGATAGTGTCTCTATGTCTTAAACACAACGCCTGCTGCTATCACAACAACGGCTTATTTTTAAACTGATCCACAATTTTGTTAGCTTATTGATACTGCCTGCCACTGAAGTTAATTATATTCAAATCCAATGAGACTACGGCATTTTGGCCTCCATTGTATTCTATTTATTCATTTATTTTAAATTTAACTTAAATAATTCAATCTGTGTCTGAGAGGTCAATAAATGATCTTCTTTATTTCTTGTTATTCCGTGAAGACTCTTTTGTATGGACCTAGACCGAGAGGTCCTTACCTCTACCCGTAAAGGTACTACCGGGTTACGTTAGTCCCCAAGTCTTGCATTCGAGCATTCCGTGTAGGCACCAGGGAGTCACGCTCTTGAAAAAAGCCTTACAGAGCGCTTCCAATCAGACGCTAGGTTTAGATCAAATTGATTGAGCTAAATAATTGATAGACCTTAAATGATTTGGTGAAATTGGTTATTTAAATGTTCGGGCTGTTTTTATGTAGCAGTTCGCGAAAGTACAGCTTTCAATTAGCCAACTAATAAAACGTGGAGTGATTGTAGTCGACTTAATGACCGGCATAGGCCTTTTAATCGCGTGCTAACGTTTAATGAATGGGCCGAACACTAAATTTTCTGGCTGCAAGATATTACACATTTCGGAGCTTAGTTTGGTTGCCATAACTTCAACTATATGTTCAAAGCATCTTATTATTCCTTCTCTTGTCTTAACAGAACTACTTATTTGTATTCCATTCATTTCCTTAACGGTGGCAGCTCAACTCTTTATTATTATTTGCTTTACTTATCTTAGTAATATCATCTTTCAGATAATCGGTATTTTCGACTTTCGGGTAAGAAGAAGTAAGAAGTAGGTGAAGAATGTTAGGTGCAAGGACGTAGAAGGAAAGAAATACCAAAGAAGAGATGGTTGGAAGGAGAATAAGATAGTGAGAGGAAAGGATGAGAAAATGGTGAAGGAAAGAGAGGAGTGAAAGAAAGAATATGTTGTGTCGATCGTGCCCAGAGCGGAAAAAGAAGAAAAAGCAAAGAAACGAACTAATATCTGCCCCTATGAGAGAAAGGTGTGATTTTTATGTATTCACGTATAAATGAGAATGTGAAGTTAGTAATCTTAACATTTATAGCGCCTCAGAAGAAATGGTGTGTAATTTAGATTCTGGATGTTATCATCCTGTCCTCAAAGCCCAATATGTATCATGAGTCGTAAAAACACAATAAAGTTTGCCCTTTGTCTGATATCCACTGTCGTGACGAAGTTCTTTCTAAATTGGGCGGAATATATTGATGCGCCATGAAATTTGATGGTGCCAAATGTTTGAGGAATTGAATACCAAGGCTGGAAAGGAAGCCTACTAGTTGAATTGTATAGATAACAGCGTAGATAAAATCATAATTATTTACATCCAAAGACATTTCGATACCTCCCACGTAAGTTGTGGGGATACAAAATGCAATTTTACAATAGAGCGTTTTAAAGATTCAAATTGACCTATAAACTGCATTTATTATTGTATTTTTGTGAAATTTGGTATATGAACGTAATTTGTAATACTCTTGACTTTGTTGAAAGATGATTTAAAATAATAATGGGTATAATTTTTGAGATATTGTTCATACAACATTTTACTGCGAAGTGCAGGTTGCGCCGGTTGTTACATCTCATACATACAACATAGATTGCGTCAGTTGTTGTATTTAATAGTTACAACTGTATACACCGGTAAATGTTCGTTTAATTCCCTTGTTTGTGAGAATACAATTTATATCGGTTAAAAAATTAAGTGTGTATTGTTGTATATGATTAAATTCTAGGTTAAGAATTAATATGGACATCATCCAGGATAAATTGATTTAGTTTTTAATATGAATGCCACATATTAGATATTTTTTAAGACCGTTTTTATGAACATTGGATTTCAAGCACCTATCTAATATTATAATGTAATTCAAATAATACTTAAAAAAAATTAAATATCTTCCATTACTAAGTAACAATAAAAATAGAAAGCATAACAATCATAGTGAAGTTATTTATAAACCTAATAAAAATGAGAAAAATCCCTCTCTATTCTATAATCGAGTTTAAAAAAATTCTTCTCCACAACTAATTCAAATAGAATCATAAAAAATCAACATACCATCATCATCATATTGCCCTTATTCCATTTGATTTGGGGTTCTTTCCCAGTTCAAAAATATCAATTTCATGACAAAATGGCCTGGTTAATATTTTTAACTTTTTATAAGATCAACTTAAAATAAAGATAAGGTAACCATTTACAATTGTTGGCATTGCTTCATTATATTTATAATTATTAAAAATAACGAATGTATTATGAAAATAAATTTCAAAAAGTAAAAAAGAAAAAATCTAATTCAGTTCTATTTTAATGAGAAAATTCTGATTAAAACCAGTATATGAACTGATTGACTCCTGGAAAAGTCTCACTAAATAATAATATTTTGTCTTTATTTAGGGTAGGTTACAATAGACAAGGAATAGATCACTCATACTATTTCTATTATCTTCAGGTATTGGTATTGATTATCATAGGATTACTGTTTGCAAAATTCGTACCTATACCCAAAAATGCACTACAAATAAAGAATATAATTAAAATAAAAACGTAAAATGTTATATGTATCACGTACAACATTTTTATTATACGTTATGTATGCATACAACAGTTTAGGTTTGTATCGCAACAAAAAGTTAGACTAGCCTTATTAATGAAAAAAAAAATAACAGAAAGAAATATACCTGTAATATATCTAAAGCTTGAATCACGGTAACTGTTTAGTTGTTTTTCACCAAGTAAAACATTGCTATTTACAATGAATGCGTCAGAATTGCTATTTTGAGAACTCATATTATTGACCAAATCACATACTCTACGCCCTCTTGTTATTATATATGTACGATTCATTGACATATATTTTAAATAATTCAATTACGTAAGTCAATTTTCAGAGAACTTAAACGTTTCCTATATGCGAGAAACCGTTTCAAAGTCCGGCGTAATCAGTTGTATGTAACAAATACAACACGCGAGCGCGTTATTGTCCTCCGCGTAAAATATTCCAAAGGTCTGTACAATACTATACTCCGTCCTCGTTCGAAAGATACAACAAAATACGTCTGGAAACAACCCGAAAATTAAAAAAAAATTCATATTTTTTTCACTTTGAATGCATGCATTAATGCAAAATATAATCGTTTTCAGTAATAACGCAAAATTGCATTTTTGTGGCATACAACTTACGTGGGAGGTATCGATTTATTTACATTCTTACCTAGTATCCAAGTGGAGATAGGGAAACAAGAATGAAGAATGAAATGAAGAAACACCTGTTTCTTCATTTCATTCTTCATTTTTGTTATAACTTACTTTTGATTATTAGGATCGACATTATTTTTGTCTTTGATAAATCATTCATATCTTAGGTAATTTTGTTTCACGTTATAATAATACAATTATCGTTTATGAGTGTGGGCAACAATAGACACCCCCACGAGAGACTGTAATATTGGAGCTTCGAAAGTTATACAGTTTTAGAAGCAGTGCAACCTGTCCCAGTATATTGCTAGCACCCCCACGACTTTCAAATGGAACAGCCCTATCTCGTTCAACGCCGGCACCGATAAAAAACTTAGTTTCCACTAGAACCGGCCGGAGTTATTCAATAAACTGAACTGAACAAACAATTGTACCCCTACTACGAGAAACTCGCATTTATTATTTTGATTTTTATATGAACATTATACAAATCGAGCCCGCGTCCTCGGCATTCCGGGCAGACGCCTATACGATTCGGGCAACAAAAACGTTTACGAGATTCAATCATTATTTAGGCACTTACGATTAATAATGATTTAAAGCAGATATGACTGGATAAATATTTAATTAAATAGTAACTTAAATTATATTTGTTTTCATGATTCGAGTCATGGCTGTTTATATGTTTCAATTGTATATTTTCAATCCGTAACAAACGTGCTTATGACTAGATTTTGAACAGTCTTTGGACTAGATGATAGGTCACACCTTTAATGTAAGTAATATTTCTTTGAACTAAACTTGGATTGTCATTTACTGAAACCAGCTGAGATTTTAAGCGGAACATACCTTTTCGCCTTGAACTCTTTTAAACAAGAAAACTGATTGGGCTACAATTTGGCATTAATTAAGCAATTAGGGAAGATGCCCCATAAAAAAAGGATTTTGTAAAACTCGATCCCTCAGGAGACCGTTGTGGATAATTTTCCCTTTATTTTCCTAATCATGGGAAAGGCCCTTTTTTCGCTTTATTTAGCTAATAATTGTTATTGTTCTGGAAATTTTCTACTGGCAAAGATAATTGATTAAAAAAAACACTGTTGAAATCTTGAAACCTTAGTACGGGCAGAAAGCCTCTTTGAACTACACAACAGACCATTTAAAGGTCTACACGTCTAATATGAACTGATATTGCTTCTGCGGTCTATTCTAGAAGGGCGGAGATGACGTGGGAATATATCTTGCAGACTTATCACTTTTCCTGACGTTAAGCCAATTTTATGAGGTACTTGATGGCTTTAAGCAACAGAATGGCTTCCGCATAGACCTAGGTGCTATAGTGTTGGAAGATATAAGATAAGATCAACATCGTTTGAACTGCGCCATCAATGTCGCTGTCATAAACTTCAGCAAATTCTCGTTCAATGCGTAACTGCGATTTATCCTACCTTATTTCTTTCATTCAAGAATTTTTAAATAAGGGTAAACGTAAATCGTTCAGCAATAATGCATTTGACGCGATCTAGTCGCGCATCCATTCACTTGTATCTGAGAATGTTATCAACATTGTTGCTCTGGGCTATAAAACCTAAGCCAAAACTGCTCGTATGTAATGTATTGTTATGCTCATCCCATGCAATCATTCTTGACGGCTGCCTTGGTCGAATGCTCAGAGTGTTGGGTATTAGCCAAGAGGTCCCGGGTTCGAATCCTGGTAGGGGCAAACTTTGTGATGACCACAAGTGTTTGTTTCCGAATCATGGTTGTGTATATGTTAATGTAGTATATTTTCAACACTTATAATTATATTAAAAATATGTCCGTCATCTAGTATCCTTATCACAAGTACTTAGGCTACTTACTTTGGGCTAGGTGATAGGTGTGAGTGTAAAAATATTTTTACTTACTCTGTACGTTCATCGAGCTTTCGACATGGTGCTTTCTGTCTCTTTTCTATACATCTATTCATCATTAGCACGTGTAGTGGATGATATGAATCAAAAGGGAGTGGATGGCTTGATGACGTCTGACCGATATGAATGGAAGGGGAAACATACTGCGCCGACCCCAGATAGACTGGGGACAGGGCAGGGAGAAGATGGTGTTGCTCTGAAATAGAATTCTCAAGTCAAAGTATGTCAATAAGAGTGGAATGCATGAGGTTTTCTGTCTAGTATAGGTTAGTTTCAGTAAGTCCATTTGGTTTCAATTATAATCAGTGTTTAGTATATTCTATCATTATTTATGCTGCTAATTTTACACTTTGGATCGGACCCCGTCATTTCTATATTGTTCAGCTTATTGCTTGCCGCCCTTGATTCGATACCTTCATGATGAATTATATTATCAATGCCTTCAGGCAATTCAAACCTACCTTGAACCTTGAAGAGCCTTGTTTATTTTATAACTGACAGGAACGCCATGGTACGGAGTATCTACTAGCTATTTCACCATAAATCTTGAAGCAGTTTTCGCAAAAACCACAGAATTTATTGATGGTGTTATTCCGAGCATGGTAGCAAGTCAGGATCAGTGCTTGAAAAACGTTGTAATGTCTAATAAAATTACCAGCCAGATAACAAAAATTTCTTTGGTACAATTCGTTTATATCAGCCTCGACTTATTTTGAATTATTGTAGTACAAGCTAAATGGATGTCTATTATTGCGAGTCTAAGCAATGATATCGTAGTTAGTGATAAATCATAATACGAACTAACCATTAGTCTCAGTATTACTCTCCTCGCGGTCTCTTGCAATGCCGAGCGAAATAAAAATAAAGTTGGGAGCTTTTTGAGTACTTTTAGTATTTCTTCAAGCAACATATTTAAGACATTCGCCGTAAGCTTAACACAGAGCTCTATATTAAATTACTTCACTCGTCTTTCCTTGCTATATTTTAGTGTGTTTTCGTTTGCGATGAATCTGAATTTTAAAGTATCTTGTTTGCCTTAACCCGGCTCTAACCTTAACAATAGTGAACCTACGCTTCAAAATGAACCTTATGATTTTCAACGTACAATCCAAATTCCAAAATAGTCCAACCCAGCCTTACTAGCGGCCAAAGCTTCCCCAATACTCTTCGCATTTGAATAATGTTTTTCACTTTTCATGTCAGATGTTAGGTACTGACCGTTCTTTCGCAGCATTCGCGTATTTGCATAATGTTATGTACATAATAATTACAATTTAAAAACACAATGACAATAGAATGTTTACATTTTGTTGCTTAGACAAATTAAAATTATGCGGAATAATAAACGGAAGGCTTTCATAATAGGGTATTCATATAAATAGATGAATATTGAATAGAAATTAAGGAATAAAATTTTAGAATACAAATTGTTCAATCAATTTAAAAGCGTTTTTCATCCCGTTAACCAGCATCTCGGAATTTATATTTTATACGCATCAGGGTTGATTTACAAGAATTTTGATGTTCTGGATACATGTATTTATATTTTGTGGTATTACGCTGTTTGAAGAATACAGGAGTTTGCAAGCCCTTATGTTTTTGAAATATCTTGACTTGAATGTTCCTTATGGTTGCATAAAATGTCATCATTCCGGAGCTTTAAGCCTTTCAGCGTTCTTAAGGATTTAGGGAGTTTCTGGTGATATAACGGCTTCCGGGAATTTTGCTAAATTGAAGTGGCCTCTTGAAGTCTCAGTGAAGGCTGAAGAGGGTTATGTTAAATAATTTTAAACTTATCCGTCAGCGAAAGCGAAAATTACCGGTCAGGATATTTCGTCTGCACAAAACTTGTTTTGACAATCGGACATGATTTTTCGAAATTTTAGGGGATTTTTAAATCTTTGTAAAAAATAATAAATTTCTCTAACGTTTTTGGGTTTGTAGGAAGTGGAAAGAAGCAATCTGTCTGTGCATGTGTCAATATCGTTTCTTGAAGACAAAAGAATGCTAAAAATTGCATTTCCGCAACAATAATCTAGTGGTCATAAATTTAGAACACAATTGTTTCTAGTGTTTTGTGAGTTGCGTCTCTCTTGTATCATTTGATATAAGTATTATATGTTGCTCATAAGTGGAGCGAGGCGGCAAACAGACCTGTGTTGCGGGTAGAGCGCTGGTGCTCGCACCGTTTCCGCTTACTAATCAAATGAAACAGTATCTTGTTTGGACGTGAGTGTTTCATGTCGTTTTTTTATGTCGCTGTAAAAAACAGATTTTAAACGAATGCTGCGTCCAGATTTTTATAGCCACAAAGATGTTATTTTAAATTAACATGTATTAGCAATGCATTCAAAATATAATTTATCATCATTTATATCAGCCTCATTTCCAGCTCCAGAATGCTCTTGAGTCAATGGCATTAATCACCCTATCTGATTTATGAAATGTTAGAAAGTTCTGTAAGCTTCATTATACTATTAGCTCCAAAAATATAAAGACATTGTAGTATTTCATCATGCTTTTTTTTGTAAATAGTTCTAACGTATCAAACCTAAAACTACCAACAAAAATGCAATCTAATAACAACTCTTTCGATATCTGGATGCATGCTAAGAATTTGCTCCGCAAACCTACTATAGCTTGAACAAATTTTAACGTACAAAGATTTTGGGGTTAGAAGAAGAATTTCGAAAAATTATGATCTTGAGGCGGGAACTAAAATTTTAACGTTTCCATTTCGGCATTTCCACTTATTATCTCATTGGTACCACAGTATTCTCATATGCAATTTAGAATTTTACTAGCATTAGTATGCTGTTCAGGTGGTAGCGAGGGGTGTACCAGCTAAATCCCTATATTCATTACTAAAAGACCTTGGCTCGTCTAGAGCTTTCGTAAGTTCTACATTGGATCGTGTGTCTAAGGCGGCTCTCGCGGAATCTTACCAAATATGGCTGGGCAGAGAAGGTGTGGCGAGGTGAGTGTTGACATGTTGTGAAGGGATCCCGTGGAATACCTTGGATCACAAATCCACAAATCTGTCAGCAACTGACTTTCCCCTCTGCTACACTATGGACCTGGCACCCGCACGGTGAATCCATGGAATACAAGACTTATCGCCTCGTCTGATACCTCTAAGTTTGGTTCTTGTTTCATCCCTTGGACACACGGGTTTTCGATATCTAACGTCTTGGCGATTCATATTTTGACTTTGACTATGTTCATGTGAATTCGCCTTTTGAAAATCAAACAACCAACCGTGACAGCTGTGATGTGATATATTCAAATCGGCTTTGAATATAAAATACGAAATCTCGTAATCGTTTTCTTTTGATCGGCAATGTAAACACGTCGGCTCCATTGAATATCAAGATATAAACTAAGATATAAGATATAAACTTATACAAACTGTCATCCTTAAGTATGAGGGGACGCAATAATAACACAAGTACATAATAAACATAATAAACATTTTTACACTCACACCTATCATCTAGCCCAAAGTAAGTAGCCTAAGCACTTGTGTTATGGATACTAGATGACAGACATATTTTTAATATAATTATGTATATAAATGTTGAAAATATACTACATAAACTAATACACAACCATGACTCGGAAACAAACATTTGTGGTCATCACAAAGTTTGCCCCTACCAGGATTCGAACCCGGGACCTCTTGGCCAATACCCAGCAATCTGAGCATTCGACCAAGGCGGCCGTCAAGTATTTAAAACTTTAGTTTCTCTGAATTGTATTTCAGACAGATGCTTCACTTTAGTAGTCTAATAACGAAAATGGGAACAATACCTAATAAATCTTTAAAAACTCTACTTAATTTAAGTAACTATGGTGGTTGCATAAGTATTCTTATGCAATTTATAATTACAATATTTGTCTATAATATCAATAAGAAGATTTAATGCAAATTTGAGGTGGCTTGATTTCATAAACTAAGCAATGTTCTATATTAAATTATTTATATGTTAGAAAAATTATCACAAAGAAAATTTTCGTTAGAATAAGTTCGAAAAATTATAGTCTTGATCCGGGAAACGAACCCGCGTCCTCCGCATTTCGTGTACCTAAACCACTCGGCCAAACAAGACGTTACGTCTTATCAACCACAATTTCCTTCATATTAATTTTGCTAAGATAGTTTTGTAAGCTACGTCAATCAGAATGTAAAATCTTAATTTAAATCTTATCAAGCCACAGGCGCTAAGTTGTCTGAAGTCTTCATCTTGTAAACACGTTTTGACATGAACACATTAAGAGATTGTTAATTTTGACGATTCAAAGGAAAACCGGCCTTGAAATAATTATATTTTTAGTCTTAATTTAGTTTAAAACGAGGCTCATTAAGTTTGTCTTGTTGCTTTTCTGTGGTGTTTATCATCCCGCAGAATGAGGAGGAAGATTGGGGTGTTTCGGTTTCCATACTCTATTTAAGAATGGTTTTGTTAATCCGGCTCGAAGGACCATAAAGATGTACGATTTGTTGCCGTACAAACTTTAAAGATAGAAATGATCTAATATGATAGATCATTTATTGCTCTTGATTTATAATGATTGATGCTAATAAGTGTCCGCCGAGGCGGTCGATTGCGCACTGAACTAAACAATGAATAACTAAACATTGAAACGTAATACTACGATAAACTAAGGATCGGATGATCCGATTATTATCCCACGAAATGTGAGGTTGTAAAGGCCGTACAGTGACCTTGTCAAAAATCCTCGTGGCGGGCTTACAAGCTAAAACTACTGACTACTCCTTTACTTTGCTTTGATGCACAGAGTCAAGTGTATTAACATTTCCCAGGTACCATCTTCTTCTGTTTTCTTCCTGCCCTTATCCCGCTCTAGGCAGGCTAGGTCGCCACAACATGTTTTCTTCTTTCATTCCTCTCACTATCATATATCCATATCCATATCCTCCTATACACAATCCATCCTCCTCTTCTTTCGTCTGTCTCTCCTTCTACGACCTACCACGTTCATACCTAACATTCTTCTGCCAACATAGTTTCATCTCTTTCTATAACATTACCAAACCATCCAAGAACTGCCATCTTTACTAGTAAATTTTATCATACCAATAATTGTAAAGCCCTATATTGAATTGAACTTTCAAAATCTACCCTTAATTTTGTGAACAAATCGTAGGGATTCTGAAGACCCCTTGTAATAGCATAAAAAATTCAAATTCCAATTACTTTATCGCAATATGGATTTACATTGGATGTTTAATATTAAAAAGGTTTCACCATGACCCCTATTAGGGCAGTAACATAGTAATTAGATGGTATTAAGCTTATAGTATAACAAACACAAGTAATGAAGTTTTATATATTTTACTGTTTTCAAATTTAAAAAAAATATTACACAAGTAAAGCTACCTACTTCATTATTGTATTCGAAAAACTCATGCACTGTATAAAAAATATCTAGCAAATACTGCTACAGTTTTCTACAAAAAAAATCCTTTGTTTCGGCTTGCATAGATCTGGGAAGCTTAATGTAGATTTTTAGCAGCGCTAACAAAATATTGATAAGCACATGTCATGTTTAATTAATATTGGTGCAAATTTGAAATACAGTAGTAATAGTCGGCGTAAGTACGCCACTAGTTATTAATGGTTTCGTCTATAGGTAAATAATTTTCCCGAAAGAAATCAGCAAGTACTAATTGGTTGGAGCGTCTCTTCTTTTCCATTTTTTAAAACCTAATTAATGTTCCCGGGCGAATATTCGTTCATATTTCCATGTTCCTTTCTTTATTTGTTCCATATCAAGAGGAGCTCGCTAGCGCTGTGGCATAGCGCGCTTGGCCTGCGATTGCGAAAACTAAGCAATGTTCGCTAAGGCCGGTCATTGGATGGGTGACCAAAAATTTATTATCTCAAGTTAAGCCGTTGGTCCCGACTGCATCTGCAGTCGTTAATAACACCCAAACCGCACTGGACCAGCGTGGTGGGTCATGGCCAAATCTCCCTATAAACTTCCATCCATAGGGAAGGCCCGTGCCCCAGCAGTGGGGACATTAAAGGGCTGGTGATGATGATGATGATGATGAAACTGGAGCTTTCGACAGAACATAATTCTGTTTTGCACGGATTCCGGCTTCGTGATTCTAGGAGACAGCGTAATTGGCGATGGAAATAAAGTTAAGATACAGTAAAGAAAACAAAAGTGTATCAAATCCCCATTGGGCATAGTTGTGTAATCTGTAAAATATGGTTTAAGGTAATTAAAAAACTCTGCCTAAAAACAATATCACATAAAGGTCTCCGCTTACGCAACGAGAAAATTCCCCGGACGAGACGTGGACGGGACGGGGACGGGGACTGCAGAAACATAATTTCATACAAAATGTACTATGAAGGACATATGTCACGGAATCACGGACGGACGTACACGGAGCGTTTTGTACGAGAGAGGGCCCCATCCCCGTCCCGTCCACGTACGCGCCCGGGGAATTTTCCCGTTACGTCTGCGGAGACCTTAAAACAATAAAAGTATACTCACAAGTACGATTTAAAGTTAATTCTTATTTTCCCTGAATCACTATTTATGCGGTCGTAATTTTTCACGTGGGTGCTAGTTCTAGCACTACCCCTTCGAGGATATAGTCGCGATTTTTGTATGTATGTAATTTTTCAAACGTACCTATTACAAAGTAGTAGAGTAATTTTTTTTTCGTTTCGTGTTTCTTAAAACAACTGTAATTGAATCCGCGGACTGAAACGATTCCTTGTAAGAGTGATCTTATGAAGACAAATTGCTACACATCTCCGCTATTCTAAGATAATATACTGTCAGCAATATTTCACTAAGCCCAGACAAGCGCCTGGAATCTTATTTGTGGGCGTCTGAGGGCGTTGAGGCGGATGAGACCTCAAGCGCTATGTTTGTCCCATTTCTTTTTCATTCTAATGCATTTAAATACCTACAAGGTAATAAAGGAAATCTTTATTATTCAATCTTGGCATTATACGGTACTTTCACGCTTCATAATCTATATCTATACTAATATTATAAAGCTGAAAAGTTTGTTTGGTTGAACACGCAAAATATTTTGTGTTGGATAGTCCATATCGAGGAAGGCTTTAGACTTTTACACTATAAAATAACCGTCAATGACGCGAGCGAAGCCGCGGGCGACCAATAGTTTTATTATATAAATAATAAATATTTTTTTTTACACTCACACCTCTAGCTCAAAGTAAGTAGCCTAAGCACTTGTGTTATGGATACTAGATGATGGACATATTTTTAATATAATTATGTATATAAATGTTGAAAATATACTACATAAACATATACACAACCATGACTCGGAAACAAACATTTGTGGTCATACGATTTTGGTGGTTAGAAAAAGAATTTCGAAAAATTACGGTCTTTATGCGGGAATCGAACCCGCGTCCGCTGCTATCCGGGCAGGTCCTGACCGCTCGGCCACCCAAGACACTAATTAACTTGCCGAAATTCTTCTAACCTTTACACTTCACGTTGTAAGCCAACGGGTACCCTCGCAATGTAGAAATAAATCGATTCCCGCCTCAAGATCATAATTTTTCGAAATTCTTTTTCTAACCCCAAAATCTTTGTACCCATCAGCTTACTTTGAATTCTTTACTAGACACAACCGTCTATATTTAATTAATAAATTTAGTTTTCCCTAAAGGTTCTTTTTAATTGCAAAAATCTTTTATAATTAAAATTTGTCAGCTAGGTATCTAGTCTTTTTTAAACCTTATAAAAAACAAAACAAAACTTAATAAATTATAAAACTCTAGTTATTCTGACAATGTAAATGTGTAACACTTTTATACTGTACATACTTCGACACTTAATATTGAATTAATTATAATCAAGCCGTGTTGTGTAGGCAGAACAGAATACGGTTGTAACCACCCCTCTCCCGTAGTAGGTGTCGTACAAGGCGACTTTACCCTTACGACAGCGAAGTCGAAACAAAAAAAAATATAGAATTATTCAAGGTTTTTCTTGATTATGTCTTATGTGAGTATTTATGTGAGTAAGAAAGTTATGGACATTGTTGACAATGTTGATGAATGTCGAGGTACAGGAAGACCACTGAAAAGATGGATGGATTGTGTGAGGTGTGATATGAAGGTGATGGATGTGAATGAGGAGATGACGAGTGACAGAAGAGAATGGAGAAAGAGGACATACTGCGCCGACCCCAAATAGGATGGGATAAGGGCAGAGTGATGATGATGATTCGATTATGTAAAAAGCTCGTAGATAAAATAATTCACACTACCAATCTAAACATAACTGTTTCTTGTTCCAGACTACCAGGAGTGCATGGATCTGAAGAGAAGAGTTAACGACTCAAACTCGAACCACCGTCGGAAAACCTTTGTACGTATCAAACTTGCTTTCTTTTCAAATTTAAATTTCAGTAGCGATGTTGTTTCAAAGTTGAAATATCACATGATTTCTGACGAGGGATTCATTTTCTGTCTGAAGAGTTTCTCGTGGAAAAGAGACAATGTAAAAGATGTTGAATGCGAATTTCGGATTTGAAAGTCGCTCAGTTGACAATAATTTAAGAATAATAACTGTCGGGTGTAAGAAAGATAGGTATAGTTCTTTTGGCATAAGATGAGCTTTGCATTTGTGTGAGAGATTCCAAAAGTAGGGTAAGTGTAAACAATTATATAATTAAACATTTTAAAAGAAAATAGTAAATATTTTTTATTAGAAAGCAAGTTATTGAGTAGTTACGAACGTACATAGGAACGGACATACCTCTACATACACTTAAATCGAACACTCAACCATCCTCCGGCTTCACCGTAGTCTGGTAAAATACTAATTATGTCCAATAACTTATTTAAAAAAATATTTTAACTCTTCTAAATCGGTCATTGAATCTTCATTATCTTCATCTTCACTCTCATCTGATGACATATCAGAGGCTGTGCGATGATGTAGCGCTATGTTAAACTATCAATAGCGGCATCGCGACGGTCAAATGCTTTTTCTTCTTTTACTGCATGGTCACAAACACAATCATGGCCCATATATATTCAATACATACATACATAAATCACGCCTATATCCCCGGAGGGGTAGGCAGAGGTGAACTAGCACCCACGTTTCGCCAGTTATGTTAGATCCCATGTAATAGGTGGCGAGCCTATTGCCATTTATCGGGCTCAAAAGTCGCAGAAGGTACATAGCTAGATGGTATAAGAGGAACGCTGCTGCCCATTCCTCATCACTGATTCATCCTTAGTCGCCTTGTACGACACCCACGGGAGAGGCTTGGGGTGGTGACAATTGTATTCTACTCTGCCGTCACCACACGGCCATGGATATATATTCAATGGGATTTTAAAATTCCACTAATATCTAATTAAAGCAGCGAAATATTGCATCGCAATTCCTTTGTATTGCTGCTAGCGGTACAAAGGAATTGCGAGGCAGAGTATTGACAGTTGACGGACGCACCGCGCAGTAGACCTAGCACGGGACGTGGACTAAATCTCTCTCCACCACTTGACAGTGTCTTGTCTCGGGATTTAGTGGGAGTTAGAGCTAGAGGAAAATATTTTCTTCTCCCCAGGGAGATTTTGTACACGTCTCGTGCTATGGTGGTGGCCACATCTCACTTTACCCTATCCGTGTGCAGTCACACAAATGCAAAGCTCATCTTATACCAAAAGAACTTATACTTTTGTTACGATCTAAATTTTATTCTAAGGCTTATTTGAACCCCAGCTAATATAAATAACGTCACGATGGAATCAGTTTCTTTACGTGAAATTTTTTTTTTCTATTTTAGTACACAATTTGTCCGGATTTTGGTGTTTTCCAGCAATTTTATTAAGATTATAAATTGATGTTTTTGCATTTATTTTAATGTTTTTCGTTTTGTTCTTTCTCTTCATTTAAGTTACAATTTTTTTCCCTCTGGTAGGACTCACGCTTATATAAACATATTATTAAACAAATCGTATCGTATGTAAGAAAAACAACTCAACTGAACTGATATCTACTGTAAAAGTAGGAAGAGAAATGGCCTGCGTCGATCAAAGGACACTTTTCCTATGTTGTAGCTGTCACGGGCAGAGGTGTAACATAGCACTCCACTTGCATTGGGGGCCAGTGACCCCGGATATCTCACGTGGGCCCGAACGTGATACAATAGGGAATTTTCTGTAACGGAAGTTCACAATAGAGCGCTTGAGAAAATTCGATCTGCTATCTTTATACAATCACCACGTACTTTATTATGAAACATCGAAAATGAGTTCTATTGATACCACGGCGAGATAAACCAAAAATCGCCGATCCAATTGACAATGTATTTTAAATGTTACGTTAAAAAACATTGACATGTACAGTACCAACGAACAGAGAGACAGTATTTTCTTCATTGCCACAACGCTCGGCTCGTACTTTGATTCATGTTTTTTTTTCATGTAGTAACCTAACCTATCCAAAGATGTCAAGAAAAAGCTATAGTGAATAGTGATGGATTTCGGTGCTTTATTTCTTGGACCCATGCTAGGACCTAACACCGTTCCGTTACAAACTCACCTCTACCCCTTCGGGGATAAAAACATGATTTATATATGTATGGGACAATTTTATAGCGACATCCCTTCGATCATTGTGTAGCTTACGTCAAATCAGTGCGACGTTAAAACGGTTGTCAAGATCTGATCTCATTACAATTGAATGAAATGTTTTGGAATAATAATATTATACTCGTATAATCCTGAAGACGGGAACGTTCCGAGTCCATCAGAACCTCGTAAAGTCGTCGAAGAAAAGACGTTGTAAAATTAGCATTTCATTTACGGTTACGGACAGAGCGCCGTCAAGTAGCGATGCGCCAAATATATCACCAAAGTGAAAAGATGGATATTATATTATATCTTTTTGACTCGGTGATCTAAATACAACAATAAAAAATAAGTTTCATTTCTTATTATAATAAAGACCGTTCTCTTGTCTGCTACACCTATTTGCGTTCCCGATGGGGTCCATAATGCTCTAGAATAATATTACTGTAACACCTTATTGTACATTATGGTTTTGCAATAAAGATATTGAGTACATCAATCTTAACAGTATCTCAGCACTAAAGATACATTGCCTGCCTTACACTGAAGATTGATATAGCAGTTGTTATGCGTTATTACGTAGCTTTAAACAAAAGTATCTGAACTGAAAAGATAATATTCGATAAGTCAAATCAAACTATATATAGTCTGTGAGAGACGTTGTGTCTATCTCTCTCTCTTTGTCTTATTGGAATTGTTAATTCATTATCCGTATCATCTATCAAACTGAACCATGACACATTGATATACAGATATAATTTGAAGTCACCTGAGCTAAATAATATTATCTACCTATTATAAATGTAACTATTAAAAAGAAACAGTTCAAAAAATACGGTCCAGGGGGCCTACTCTGGAACTCCGAACGAACGAACGAACATCTATCCGTCTTTCTCACGCCACTGCGTGTTAAAATAAGAGCGACAAAGACGCAACGACTCGATCGAACGAAATAAACTTCCAGAGTAGCGCCTCTGATGCGGGAATCGAACTCGCGTTAATCCGGGCAAGTGCCTTAACCACGCGGCCAACCAAGACGCTAATATACACATACATACATACATTCCAAAGCAGATATTTTTACAAATACCGTACCGTGTGTTCGTTTAAGCGTTTTTAAGGGTTTTCTTTATATTTTATATACTTTTTCTAACCTATTCGATTTTAATTTTAACATTATATAAACGTTAGAAAAATTAGTACAAAGATTAAAGAAAATTAGTACTTTTTCTAACCACCAAAATCTTTGTACTACTTTTTCTTACCACCAAAATCTTTGTACTATTTTTTCTAACATTCATATATTGTTGAAATTAAAATCGAATAGATGAACTATATCTTTTATATCGCTCATTTGCGAGCTACACAACACTACCGTCAAGTCGTCGACATAGAGATTCTGGTCGTAACGAAGATTTGACTGTTCACCGGGTTTTGATGTCCGCCAAAGGAGTAAAGTGTTGGGACAAGATGTTTCTCCAGATTTAACGATCACTCCGAACATTCTATTCGAGTTGGAACGGTCATCAATAATGATGACAAGAACATAAACTACTATTAACTACTTATTAAGAGATCCGTTAAGATGTTAGCAATATTATTATATCGGATACTATACCAGTCGTAAAACAAGATGCTGATAATATCTATCAGTCGTAAAAACGTAAACATTTGTAGGTACAAACGGAGAGAAAATCTAATTTTGGGAATTTTCACATGAGCAGGTTTCAGTGGCATATTATTTTTAACTAATCATGTTACATTCTATACACGTCTAAGTAGTCTGGCTATAAGTTGCAGTGAGTAATAAACATGTTATTTTTGATATTTTTTATGATAGACAGGGAAGCTCTTGCCCTTCATCTCACCTGATGGTAAGTGACGATAAGGACTGAAGATGGAATCGAGCTTCACCTGGAACCCTCAACCACAGAGGGGCTGGCTATCTTATCACACATTGTCGGAACACAATAATGCTATTAACATTATTATTATGGCGACAGATTTTTGATAAGATGGTGGTAGCTAGCCAGGCGGACTTCAAAGAAGTCCTACCACCAACCAAACTGAGCACAAATTTGTACCCCCCTGGGAATCTAACCCGGGACCTCTGGATCTTCATTCCGATGGGCGAACCACTAGACCTCGGAGGTGGTAAGGCGGTTGATTCTATATACTTACATAACTCACGCCTATTTATTTATGGGAAAACAGTTAACTTTATACTTCATACATCTCTATTTGATTTTAATTTTAACATTATATAAATGTTAGAAAAATTAGTACAAAGATTTTGGTGGTTAGAAAAAGAATTTCGAAAAATTATGATCTTGAGGCGGGAATCGAACCCGCGTCCGTTGCTATCCGGGCAGGTGCCTGACCGCTCGGCCACCCAAGACACTAATTAACTTGCCGAAATTCTTCTAACCTTTACACTTCACGTTGTAAGCCAACGGGTACCCTCGCAATGTAGAAATAAATTTCAAACATTCCATAGCAGATATTTTTACAAATACCGTGCGTTCGGTTAAGCTTGGGTTTGCTTTATAAACTATTTGATTTAAATTTTTACATTATATAAATGTTGATAAATTAGTACAAAGATTTTGTTGGTTATTTTTTTTAAATTCTTTTTCTAACCACCAAAATCTTCATACATCTCTGTCATACATAAATCACTACAATTTATAGGCGTGATTATTTATAAAAAGTATTTCGATACATGCATTAAACCTAAAACAATTATTATGTTTCACAGCTTCATTCTTCGCGATTTCACGTTTAAGGTTTACATATTGTAGGAGCGTTCCCAAGCGTAGGCCTTCCACGAAATGTATAAAGTTTTTTTTTTTTTTTTTTTGATGTGGCAACTCCAAAAACGGTTTT
This sequence comes from Cataclysta lemnata, assembly GCA_963931975.1. Classification (NCBI taxonomy): domain Eukaryota; kingdom Metazoa; phylum Arthropoda; class Insecta; order Lepidoptera; family Crambidae; genus Cataclysta; species Cataclysta lemnata. The sequence continues at coordinate 15,502,429 of OZ008348.1, forward strand.
ATTTGTTACTACCCCCACTTTTTTGTCCACCTTACACCGGCGGCCATTTGTCGAGACTCATTCTGCTTTTTCGTGCCGAAGCCTTCACACGTTATCAGTAACCGACTTCAACATGGGAAACAAGAGAAAACACCGCACCGAAGAAGAATTACGGCTGAAAATTCGAAAATTGGAGGAAAAATTGAGTAGAAAATCTCGATTTCAAATCCAGGTGTCATCGGATGACGACTCTAACAGTAAGTCGCAAACTTACTTCCTTCAGGGTCTAATTGTGGTTCGTGCTGCTCAACTCTGCGCTGTCACTGTCACATTAACTGACCCAAATTATTAACTGTTTATGCGTATTCGCGTTGCTGATTCGAGCAACCATTGTCATGTACATTAATCAATGTGATAAATATTGCCTATACCTACAGGCTACCACTATCACGAGTATTGATTGCACCGTACATTACGCAAAAAACAATAACATCTACTATTGTTTGCAGATACTGTCAAAGAAAATACAGCTGATTTTGATGGATTTCCATCACAGGACATGCCATCTCAGACCATGTCACCACGTGAGTCACTGCAACCCGAGTCGCCGCTACTTGAGTCGCCAAGGCAAGTTTTGTCAGGCCACCATCATCATAGTCCGTCGGCTATGTCGTGCGATCCAGGTATCACAGCACTATCAAACACGGTGAAAGACGCGGAGTCGTTATTAGATCCCCAACCATCTGCAACGCCATTAGAGCCTTCAGGTTCTGTTCAAACAGAACTAGATGACGATATACTTCAACTACTGGGTGATGCTCCAAAACCAGAAAGCTTACTAGGTCCACCTATCCATAAAGATTTGGCCGATAGATGGCAAGAAATTTTAGCTAAGGGGCTTCAAAAGGATGTTAAAGAACAAATCATGTCACAATATCCCATCCCTAATAACTGCAACTTATTAGTTGCACCTACTTTAAACCCAGAGGTTAAAGCTGCTATTCGAGATGTAATGGTAAAACGCGACTTATCACAGATGTACCAGCAAAAGCAACTTGGAGTGGCCATATCAGCATTAGGGACAGCTGTAAATATGATCCTTTCAAATGAATATACCAAACAAAAGATCTTAAAACCCTTAAGTGATGCGTGTCGGATTCTATGCGATATACATTTTCACGACACTAAAACCCGTAGACACCTAGTTATAACATCTATTAATACTGAACTCAAAGACTCTTTGGTAAACACGGTAAGAGATAATCAATTGTTTGGTGACAATATAACCGAAAAAATAAAAACGGCAAAAACTATTCAGAAATCTGGTGAAGCCTTGAAGAACGTTTATAAGCCTACATTCAATAAAAATAATATTGGAAATAAACCTAATACTAGTAAGGCAGGTTTAAACTTCAAGCCGCAGCAACGCAAGGCCGACAGCAAGACGAGCTTCGTTGCTGCGAGAGGTCGGCCAGCATACCGCGGGCCACGCCCGGGCCCCAGCGAGGCCCATCGACCGTCGCATCGTTCTCCACCGCCGCCCCAGACACTGAAGAGAACTCACCGTACATAGATCACGAGGTACATTACGCTGGCAGATTACGTTATTTTATACATAAATGGTCACAAATAACACAGGACCCTACTATCCTGTCATGGATAAAAGGTTATAAACTGCCTTTTTCTGCCATCCCGAAAGACTATGTTAACCCTAGTGTCTATTCACGTTCTGATGATGAATGCAAAAAGTTTGATAATTGTATAGCCAAATTATTAAAAATACATGCCATATCGCCTTGTGATCCTGTTAAGGAACAATTCTTGTCAAGTGTCTTTTTAGTGCAAAAACCTAACGGAAATTACAGATTTATTCTCAATTTAAAGCGTTTAAATAAATTTATTAAAACTCAACATTTTAAAATGGAAGACTATCGTACAGCTTCAAAGCTTATAACGAAGAGTTGTTTTATGGCATCTATCGATTTAAAAGATTCATATTTTTTTATTTCAATTCATAAAAATCATAGAAAGTATCTCCGTTTTAGGTATAACGATACGCTTTATGAATTTAACTGTCTTCCGTTCGGTCTTTGCACAGCACCATACGTTTTTACCAAACTAATGAAACCTGTTTTAGAATCCTTACGATCTCATGGCTTCATTTCAGTTATGTATTTGGATGACATTCTTTGTATCGGTAAAGAATATACAGAATGCAATAATAATGTAAGGTATACAAAAAACTTTTTTGAGAATTTGGGTTTTCAACTCAGTATTGAAAAAAGTTGTTTGGTTCCTAAACCACGTTGTAAATTTTTAGGATTCATTTTTGATTCCGTAAATATGACCCTCACATTACCAGAGTCCAAAAAGACAAAAATAAAAAATATGCTAAGTTCCCTCAAAATGACTCGAACATTAAAATTACGAGAATTTGCTAGTATTATAGGTCTCCTAATATCATCTTGCCCAGCCTTACAGTATTCCTGGTTATACACCAAAAAATTTGAACGTCATAAATATCTTGCTTTGTCTATAAATGAAAGCTATGAACAGATTATTGATATTCCATTAACATTTAAAAACGATATAGAGTGGTGGTTAAGTCATATAGACCATGGAAATTATTCGCTTTTGGTTAGTAATTATAAATTAGAAATTTACTCCGACGCTTCGACCACTGGTTGGGGCGCTTACTGTAATAGAAAGGAATGTTATGGATACTGGAAAGAAGTTGAAAAATGTTTACATATAAACGAATTAGAGTTAAAGTCTGCCTTTTTGGCACTAAAATGTTTTGCTAAAGATATGTTAAACTGTAAAATTCTACTTCGTATTGATAATATAACTGCTATATCATGTATCAATAGGATGGGCAGTATTAAATATAGTAATTTCAATAAACTAACGAAACAACTGTGGCAGTGGTGTGAAAGGCGTGGAATAATGGTATTTGCCTCTTATATAAATAGCAAAGAAAATGTTGATGCAGACTATCTGTCAAGAAAAAAGTTTCAAGACACCGAATGGGAACTAAATGATAATGCTTTTAATTTAATTACCAAAAAACTTGGATTTCCTAATGTAGATCTCTTTGCAAGTAGATGTAACACAAAATGTGCAATTTACGTTACTTGGAAAAATGATCCCGATGCATGGACAATAAACGCATTTACTATATCATGGAAGGAATTAAAATTCTACGCCTTTCCACCATTTTCACTTATAACCAAAGTGCTGCAAAAAATAGTCAATGATAAGGCGGAAGGCATTGTAGTTGTGCCGTATTGGCCAACACAGCCATGGTTTCCCTTATTTCAAAAAATAACTTGTTCGGAAGTTATTCACTTTAAGCCTAATCTTAATTTGCTAACATCTCCTTTCAGGATGAGCCACAGCCTGCACAAGACACTGCATTTAGTTGCCGTGAAGTTGTCAGGAAAGCTTTATTGAATAGATCTTTATCTGACAGATCGGTAGAAATAATGTTGGCATCGTTATCGGATAATACATACAAGCAATACAATGGCTATATAAAAGCTTGGATTGATTATTGTAGAATTCATGAGTTTGATTATACAAAAGTATCGGTACCTATTATTATACATTTCTTAACTAGTATATTTGACAATAATGCAAAATATGGCACTATAAATTCTTGTAAATCTGCATTGTCATTGTTACTAGGAAGTGAATTATTAGATGATTATCGTGTAAAACGTTTTATGAAAGGGGTTTTCAGGTTAAGACCCACAAAACCCAAATATGACATAACTTGGGATCCGAGTATAGTCCTTAAGTACTTAGCAAACCAATGGCCAAACGTGGATCTTGACCTGGAAATTCTTTCCAAAAAGACTTCGACTTTGTTGGCTTTGGTGACTGCTCATCGTGTACAAACTCTGTCACTAATAAAATTAAGTAATATATATATTAACTCCCCCAAAGAAATTTACATTAAAATACCCGATTTAATTAAAACTTCAAAACCAAACAGTTATCAACCTTTCCTAAGATTACCATTTTATAACCATCGTCCTGAAATATGCCCTGCCAGATGTATACAAGAGTACATTAGTAAAACACAACCTCTTCGAAATAACATTGATAATTTATTTCTTAGCTATAGACGCCCACACTTGAAAGTAACTTCACAAACTTTAAGTCACTGGATTAAAAACACCTTACAATGTAGCGGGGTTAACACCGAAATTTTCACTGCACACAGTACTCGCCATGCAGCAACATCCACAGCCAAGAAAGCCGGGGTAAATATTGATGTCATCAGAAGAGCAGCCGGGTGGAGTAATACTTCATCTGTGTTCGCCAAATTTTACAATAAGGAAATTACCTCTGAATCCAATCAGTTTGCTGAATCAGTATTATACAATTCTGTGTAAAGATCATCAGATTATGCTGTTCATATCTGAAAATGTAAAATTTAAATTATGATTAAAACTTATCCATTTCATATATGATTTTTTTTTTGCTCTTAACATCCTACAATATGTAAACCTTAAACGTGAAATCGCGAAGAATGAAGCTGTGAAACATAATTGAAAATCAAACGAACTTAACAAGTGAAGTTCGATTGTAATTATGTGAACAGCTTCATTCGAAGCGATTTATACACACCCACCCTACATAAAACCCACCCAAAAAAAAAAAAAAAAATCTAAATATGAAACTACAATGAGCTGTAAACAAAATGAGTCTCGACAAATGGCCGCCGGTGTAAGGTGGACAAAAAAGTGGGGGTAGTAACAAATAAAACCGTTTTTGGAGTTGCCACATCAAAAAAAAAAAAAAAAAAACTTTATACATTTCGTGGAAGGCCTACGCTTGGGAACGCTCCTACAATATGTAAACCTTAAACGTGAAATCGCTTCGAATGAAGCTGTTCACATAATTACAATCGAACTTCACTTGTTAAGTTCGATTGATTCGTTTGATTTTCAATTATACCTGAATAAGAAATAAAGTTTTGTATGGGAAATTATCTATGCTCTATATTGGCAAAAGGTTACAAAGGGTCCAAGCGAAACGTGAGTGAAATTCGCCTCTGGCTACCCCTTCGGGGAAAATAGGCATGATATATAATAATTTATGTATGTTAAGTTTAATCTAGGAAATAAATGGACTAATGACTACTAACTCCCCCAAATCTCTCCTGTGGGTGTCGTACAAGGCGACTAAGGATAAAATAGTGATGAGGAATGCGCAGCAGCGTTCCTCTTATACCTACCACTTAGCAATATACTGCGACTTTTGTGCCCGATTAATGGCAATAGGCTCGCCACCTATTACATGGGACCTGACATGATTGGCGAAACGTGGGCGCTAGTTCACTTCTGCCTACCCCTTCGGGGATATAGGCGTGATTTATGACTACTAAATAGACGCAAATTACTGTTTAAACATGCACGAGCAAGCTAGACGAATAAGGACTCATTCATTATGACGACTATAAAAGAAAATTGGGTCAAGGGCCTTTTGAAAGCGGAAAGCACTTCATTCGGGAACTTTCCATTGTAGTTTTCACATTGCCATTATATTTAATCTTATATCTGGATACTTATTTAGACTTAATAACTGAAGTAGTCTCACAATACGTACGTAATAACATAATTTGATTTAGAAGAAGGGCGACGCTGATTTTCGGAATGAAATCAAATAGATAATACTTTTTGCTAGAAAATGACGAAGTAAGGAGTGAGACTGTGCGTAAAATAATATATCTTCATCTGTTGCTATCTGTGCCATGTAACTTTTTAATACTAGTAGGTACCGTGTAATACATACTACATACATAAATGAATCCTATTTATCCCCGAAGTGGTAAGCAGAGGTGTATTAGCACCCACATTTCGCCAATTTTATTAAGTCCCATTTGGGCGAGCAGTTGCAGCCGGGACCAGAGGCATAACGTGCCTTCCGAAGCATGGAGGAACTCGAGATAACAATTTTTTGGGCACCCATCCAATGACCGGCCTTAGCGAACATTGCTTAGTTTAATTAAGCACGCAGGCCGAGTCCGCCAAGCCATTGCCCTAGCCACAAAAATGGTTGATTCTCTCTCAATAATATACACAAAATAATCTTGACCAAAACTGCGTTGCAGCATCCCAAACACTTACTTAATAGGACGGCACCAGATAAATCAAAAGCGCTCCACCGAGCAGAGAGGAGCAAAGTTTGCGAAGGGGACGACACCTTTGCTTGGGCCCGTGAGTTTTATTCCACCGCTCAAATATTTGCTCCGAGTCCCAGATACGTACCGGCTGATCTGAATGAAATATCCGACGGAAATCGGTGGCTGAGATCTTCAAAGGACCCTCGCACAAATATAGGGTTTGCTGCCTCAATAAATGCATTAGAACATCGCCCGTCGAATATAAAACAGGCTAGGTCACCGTGTGTGGTGACGGCAGATTAGAATACAATTGTCACCACCCCAAGTCTCTCCCGTGGGTGTCGTACAAGGCGACTAAGGAAAAATCAACGATGAGGAATGGGCAGCAGCGTTCCTCTTATACTACCTAGCAATAGTACTGCGACTTTTGTGCCCGATAAATGGCAATAGGCTCGCCACCTATTACATGGGACCTAACATAATTGGCGAAATGTGGGTAGTTCACCTCTGTCTACCTGGGATATAGGCGTGATTTATGTATGTATGTATGTAGGTCACCGTGGTTATGGTGCTTCTAATCTACATGGTGCATATTAAAGGACTTGCATAGGTTATATGCATCGTGAAACGATTACAGCGGGTCCAGCGACTCGTGGATGTACCTGCACAAGTAACATGCCCATCGCGCGGGTTACTTGCGCTGACATGCTGACAGCTGAAACGAACAAGACCCATATATTAAGTACTCGCGCGGGGTGCACGTGTAGATTGACCAAGTAACTTGCGTAAGTAACCTGCGCCTTTGTTTATGCGCAGATCAAGTAACTTGAGCATGCAGCTTGTGCAAATAGTTCGCACCTTTGCTTGCTCCAACTACTTGCACCGTGTAGAAGCATTATTAGTCTGATAATAGATAAGTTATTCAGCTTAGGCCAGAGTTCACCGATACTTAGGGCCGGTTTTTTGATCCATAGTTAACTGAACCAATTGTTAAAAACTGTTACTAATTGCTAAATATGAGCCTGATATGTAACCATTAGTAACAATTTTAGTTACTAATGTTACTAATGGATAAATATAAGTCTGATATTGTTACTAAATGTTAAATATCACTGATATTTTAAGATAACTAACAATTTTTAACAATTGGTTAACAGTTAACTATGCATCAAAAAACCGGCCCTTAAACCGGCAATTATTATTTAACCATCTCTTTTTGTCATTTTACCGTATGGAAGAACTGTCAAAAACTGGCGGGTATCTTTTGATCGCTTATTTTACGCGTTGGTGAACTCGGGCCTTAGTCTGGGCTAGGTTTCGGCATGACTGTTTTGGTAATAACTTAATATAGTACGCTGATATTCTGACATGTGGTGATGGCAAAGCAGAATACAATTATCACTCTTCCTAAAGTGTCGTATTGTCTAAAGGTAAAAAATGACGGATGGCTTGATGACGTCTGACATATAAATGGAAGAGGAAACATACTGCGCCGACCCCAGATAGACTGGGAACAGGGCAGGCAAAAGAAGGTCGCCCGCGGCTTCGCTCGCGGTAATGTCGGTTGTTATATAGCCTATAGCCTTTCTCAATAAATGGACTATCAAACACAAAATGAATGTTAATTTGAACCAGTAGTTTCTGAGATTAGCGCGTTTAACCAACCAACCAAACAAACAAACTCATCAGCTTTATAATATTATTACGTATAGATAGCAATTTACGTGCCCGAGAGATATGTGATATGTCCTAAGATAATTGGCGAAACGTGGGTGTTAAATCACCTCTGCTACCCCTTCAGGGATAAATGGGTGTGATTTATGAATGAACGATTTTCTGGCAGAGTTGAATATTGAACTCTTGGCTGAAATACAAATAATAATATGGTCTGTCCAAGTAAAGTACACTTACGTAGTCTCATGAATCGTCGAGAACGTACGACGTGACAGATTGAATATTAACGTGTCACAGTCAATAGGTTCCCAATGTTTAACGTAAAAAGCCACGCCATCCGTTTTTCTAGGAAGATAGGGCAAGAAACTCAGCGTGTTTTATTACTCCCGTCATTATATCCTATATGTAGAACAAAGACCTTTAAAAGAAATTACTCAAAGAGGGTTTGTGTCTGGCAGGCGGCCGGCTGTGAAACCTATAGGCTGTAACCTTTCCGATGTGATGGACGGTATGAATCAAAAGGGAGTGGATGGCTTGATGACGTGTGACCGCTGTTAATGGAAGAAGTATACTGTGCTGACCTCAAATAAACTGGGAACAACAAGAAGATGATGATGTAAAAGATAAAGTTTTTGTTTGACCTTTGTTAAGATTTTTACCATAGTTTGGAATTTTATTTTAGAACTGATATTAATACAGATAAACCGAGGGAACATAGCTTATAGTATTTAAGGTCGTATTTTTCAGTCGTATCCTGACGTATACATACACTCATTAAATCATAGATGTCTCTGTAATTAGGACCCAAACTCATTAGGGAAGCAATTGCCTGAGCATTTAAATTCAGCCGGAGTATTTTGAGAAAAGGTCGGAAAAATTAACGAAAGTAAAATGTAATATATTTGCAAATTACTGTTTAGGAAACGAAGAGAATGTCTCAACATGGAGAACTATTTACCATTTAAAGTGAACTCCAGATAGAAAGATGCATACATGAAACACGAATTTTTATCTCGGAAAGGTTTGGCAGGGGTGAATTAACACACACATTTTGTATATTTATTAAGTTAGGTCCCTTGTAAAAGAATCCTATTGCCATCTAACGGGCACGTAAATCGCAATATATTGCTAGGTATGTAAGAGGAACTCATTGTTGTCACAACCCTTAACGGCCTTATACGACACCCGCCGGGGAGATTTGAGGTGGTGACATCTGCATTGTACTCTGCCGTCACCACACGGCTAAACAGACAATTTTTAAAATAGTTGGTTTTGAATGAATTCATTAACACGTCACAAATTTTAAGCCTCGTTGTGATGGCAAAGTAGAATACAATTGTTGCCACCCACATCTCTTCCTTGGGTGTCGTACAAGGCGACCTTAGCCGCCTAAAGACGGCGTTGAGGATATAGGCGTGATTTATATGCATAATTATGTACACATTTTAAGTTACCGCTAATGCTGCTAAAAGGAATTCTAAATACATTCCCAACTCCGCGTGGATCGTAAGAATTTTAGATTACATTTTATTTACATGCTAAATTTCCTGAAAAGGGTTTAACGTAAATTAAGGCTAAAACCAGAAAATAGGCCACTTAACATAATAAGTAGTCTGCTAACTCACTAAAGAGCTATTCCTTCGAAATATACCATTACTCTGTTTATAAAGTAAATAAGTGCGACTTTTAACGAGACAATTAACGCTGTGTTGTTTTGAAAATGTCAATTTTTATTGAAATCGTCAAACAGTTTATTTAATTTTGAATCTTCTTTTCCTTGACCTGTTCCCAGTCTATCTGGGGTTAGCGCAGCATGTTTCCTCTTCTATTCATATCGGTCAGCCGTCATCAAGCCATCCACTCCCTTTTGATTCATATGACACGCCGTAAAGGTGAATGAATGTATAGAAAAGAGACGGAACGGACCATGAGTGACAACAAGTGATCTTATCAACCAAATAAACCATAGACGTGGCTAAAGATAAACCATAGAAAATTGAGCGTTTAATATGATATCAGAAAACATGCACAGACAGGCGAATATAATAAAGAAATAAATGATTCACACAGTCTGGAAACATGATATTGTTAAGGGAACAAGCGAGTGTGATAAATTTGTATCGCGAAAGGTACTCGGATTCATGTCCAATTGAAAACATCTCTCACTGTAGGAACAATGGAAGCAATATACTTGTATGAGTAATGAACGAGCTGAATCACTGTTGAAGGGTCCCCTTGTACAAGTTGACGGATGAAGCGATTTTGAATAATGTATGCAATTATAAAACCCTTTACATAGATAGATACATTAATGACGCCTATATCTCTGAAGGGATAAGCAGAGGCGAACTAACCACCACGTTTCGACAATTATGTTAGGTCCCATGTGATGAGCCTAGTGCCCAATAAACTTATATAGTTACAACCAAAATTTTATTCTTTACTTTTAGTTTATATTGTTTCCTTGTGCTTTGATTTGAATTGATTTTCTTGTTTTTTTTTTTAAATTGTGATAATTATCTGTCTATCTTGTTAACACTATTAGGGATTTACAGCTTGGCAAAAAAGAGTGTGGATAAAATGAGGGCGCCACTTGTTTTGTTTTGTTCCTTTTCAGTCAGATAACCGTTGAATTGAAGCTAATAAATTAAAGCATACGGGTACGAATTGAGTAACTTCCTCCGTTTTTTCGTCGGTTAAAAAATACAAATAAATCGCAAAGTTACCGAAAATTTTGAAAAACGAACTACCAGAGTTCGACAGCAAATCTGTGATATCTAATGCAAATAAAAATTAATTCCATCTGTCACCGCATCAAACTCTTTTTGCCAAGCTGTAACTATAACGACCGGGCATAATACAATAACTAATTTATAACCATCCTTATCTCTCACGATATAATATATATACACGGTCGCCTATGGATAATAATTTCGATGAGGGATGGGAAGCAGCGATCTTAGTACACTACCGAGAAATACTAAAATTAACGTATCCGATAGACTATATAATAGGTATTGGACTTAGTAGAGCTAGTGAAATGTGAGTGTTAATTTATAAAGCCGAATCTACGAAATTTGTCATTGATTCTAAGCCGTAACACCGTTAACCGTTACATTTTTGCAAAATTATTATATCTGAAAACCAAACATGAGAGTCTCCCATGACTTGTACCACAAACTGTTTTGTTTCGCAGCCAACTCGTATCAGTTTCAAAAGTTCCTACGGTAAAATATGTAATTAATTTCAAGTTCAGGCAAATACTGCGAACCAACAGTGCCACAGTAGATCAAAGGGATCCTAATGATGACAGTGAAACCCTTTATGGTTTTCTAAATAAATATACCTGAAAGTGATCGAGGATCTCGATTACTTAAAAGATGTTTGGTGTGGTTAGAAGGCTCGGTCTGCAATTCAGTAAACCAAGTACTGATCGCTAATATCGCTCATTGGATGGGTGACCAAAAATATATTATCATCTCGAGTTCTGCCATTCTTAGTATTGTATTTATTTGTTATTATTAAGTCCTCACTCTTGCACCCGTTATTGTTATTATCTATACATATCATTTTCTTACACTGCAAGTTGCAGAAATTGCTGCTAAGCAATAAGGCCGCCTCTTGTACCGTCCTGTGTTGTTATATTTTTTCTCTTATTTGTTTTTTTATGTGCAATAAAGAATATTTGTATTGTACCTACTTATTGTAATCCTGGCTGCAACTAATCCAAGCCGTGTGCCGACAGAGACTTAAGAATATAAAAAATCTCATAGATATTTAGAGAGCGTTAGATCCTTTCTGCTTAACTAGGTCCTATCCAAATATCACACGCTGAAGAGATAGGGGAGACAGGGATTGTCTAAAATAAACCTATTCACACTCTTAAAATAACACCAGTGGTAGAATACTTGAAGTTGTTTATTTAGCGACAACTTTATGTTTGTAGATTCTATACACACTCCTATTCCATTCTATGCGCAGTCCCCTATCTTCCCGCTTAGACACACGGATTTTCGGTTATTCCTGCTTTGTGCCCAGTCTGTCTTGGGTTGGTATATAGTATATATTTCATCTTACTTTCATATCGGACAGATTTCATTAAGCCATCCTTTCATATCATCCATCATATCGGAAAGATACTAGTGATGTATAGAAACGAGACGGAAAGGACAATATGGAGAGATCGATGAACGGAGAGAGTGATTGGGGTGAAATAAAGAGCTATGCTTACACCACAGAATACAATATAAGCAATTCTTTTATGTATTTCACAAACTTAATAATATCAGAGCTAAAAGTGAAAGTAAAGCCGGCTGAACGAAAGTCACACTACACAAGCTACGCGACATAGAAAAAATCTTCAATTTATGTCATGCAGAAAATTCTTATCACGTATTTGACACGTCTGTCGTAGATGAATAGCCCGGGAACCTTTTATTCGAAACTCTTGTTGATATAGACGGCTAACACAGGGTACAGTATAGACCGCCCGTACAGTTACACCGTGTCTCTTTGAAAATTGATTCTTCTATTCTACGCCATAACGTGCATAGCTACTAGACTGTAACTTAAACCACTGTGCGTCGTTGTAAACTTAAGGGTTAAAAATAAGGGAAGTTCTATAATACTTATTAAAAGCGATTGTTATTTTCATTTTAATTTGAACATTGTACAGATAAATGTTAGAAAAATAAGTACCTACGAATAACATAGTGGTTAGAAAAAGTTCGAATAATTATAGTGTTGATACGGAAATCGAACCAGAATAATCGAAGCAAATGCCTTTGAACCACTCGGCCAACTAAGACGTTACCTAACTTTCCGAAATTTCTCAAACCACTCAACTTCACGTTGTGAGCCAAAGGGTAGCCTAGCATTGTAGAAATAATTAAATACAAGAGTGACAGCAGTGACTTGAAGAAAGATGTAGTGACATTGATAAAACACTCACACCTAGCTATAAACAGGAGAACGAATTTTAATCATCCCGAACTAATTGTAGATATTATTTTCAGTTCGTTATCCATCCCAAATCCTCCAGAGTAACAATTTATGCGCTAGCTGGAAAATTAGTTTCGTGATAGTACACAAATTCTGTGTGTTAATATTAGTTCCATAAGCTTTGCAAGTTAAGTCGGTTCAACTTTTTGATTGCATTTAATTTGCTTCTGCCCCGCGTTTTTGGGATTCTATAGAATAAACGGTTCTGCCATGCATTTCAGGATTTTATTGCACAAAACAGGATTTACGTTTTTTTTAAACTCACATCTATCCAAAGTAAGTAGCCTAAGCACTTGTGTTATGGATACTAGATGACGGACATATTTTTTATATAATTATGTATATGAATGTTGAAAATATAATAATAATAATATAATAGCCGTGTGGTGACGGCAGAGTAGAATACAATTGTCACCATCCCGAATCTCTCCCGTGGGTGTCGTACAAGGCGACTAAGGATAAATCAGTGATGAGGAATGGGCAGCAGCGTTCCTCTTATACTACCGTCCTGACAATGTACTGCGACTTTTGTGCCCGATAAATGGCAATAGGCTCGCCACCTATTACATGGGACTTAACATAATTGGCGAAACGCGGGTGAAAATTCACCTCTGCCTACCCCTTCGGGGATATGGGCGTGATTTATGTATGTATGTATGTAATGTTGAAAATATACTACATAAACATATTATTACACACAACCATGACTCGGAAACAAACATTTGTGGTCATCACAAAGTTCGAACCCGGGAACTCTTGGCCAATTCCCAGCAATCTGAGCATTCGACCAAGCCGGCCGTCAACTTGTACTGGCATCAGCATCAGTAGAATCACCAGTCTTTTAATGTCCCCACTGCTGGGACACAGGCCTTCCATAAGGATGGAAGAGTATAGGACCACGCTGACCTAGTGCAGATTGGTGGCTATTAACGATTACAGATGTAGGGACTAAAGGCTTAACGATCCTTCCGAAGCACGGAAGAACTCGGTATGGTAAATTTTCGGTCACCCATCCAATGACCGGCCTTAGCGAGCATTGCTTAGTTTACCCAATCGCAGGCCAAGCCCACTAACTCAAAGAAATTTGTGGCTAGAAAAAGTTCGGAAAATTGCCGCCTTCTTGATGGCTGTATGTACCATCTGCCCGGAATTCAGAGGACGCGGGTTTGATTCCGGTATCGAGGCTATAATTTTTAGAACTTTCTCCAGCCACAAATTTCTTTGTGATAAGTTTGTAACATAATAATTAGCTAAATCTGAACGCCGCGTGGTGACGGCAGAGTAGAATACAATTGTCACCACCCCAAATCTCTCCCGTGGGTGTCGTACAAGGCGACTAAGGATAAATCAGTGATGAGGAATGGACAGCAGCGTTCCTCATATACCACCTAGCAATAGTACTGCGACTTTTGTGACTTTTGTGCCCGATAAATGGCAATACGCTCGCCACCTATGGGATCTAACATACTTGGCGAAATGTGGGTGCTAGTTCACATCTGCCTACCCCTTCGGGGATATAGGCGTGATTTATTTATGTATGCATGAAATAAAAATCGAAATAATAATTAGCTAAATCTGATACCGAGACCACCAGGAGTTAACGGCGTGTTAAATTGTTGACGTGTGACACTTATGTTTCTTAACGGCCGTGCGTCTAACTACTAATTAGCTAATTGCTAATTATCAGGGGTTTGGTGAAACTCGGCGAAAGCTTTCTATCAAATAAGAACGCTCACATGCCGCGAAACATTATTAATTTTATAGGCGAAAAAAAGTAATCCAATCTGGAATGAAATTAATTTTGAGGTATTAACGGATGATGAATTGATTTTCATTATATTTCTTTGAATATTCCTGTTTGAATATTATAATGAATGTCAGAAAAGACCAACCTAAATCTCCCATAAAATGTTAAGTCTATCTGGGGTCCGCGCAGTATGGTTCCTCTTCCATTCATATAGGTCGACGTCATCAAGCCATCTACTCCCTTTTGATTCATATTATCCATCACACCGTAAAAGTGCTAGTGATGAATGACTGTATAGAAAAGAGACGGGACGGACCATGTTGAAAGACCGATGAACGGAGAGAGTGATTGGAATAACAACATTCCCAATCCATACCGCTTAAGGTTTTGCCAATGGTTATACAGCCTACCTGACGCCAACCCTCTTTGGGTATGCTGTTGTTGGTGGTTTGCAGTCCACCATTCGGGTGCCCCAAAGTGCTTATTGGTCTACACTGGGCAATCTCCCTTAGTCGACTTTTACGACACCCATGGGATGAGTCGGGGCTGGCCTA
Organism: Cataclysta lemnata; assembly: GCA_963931975.1. Classification (NCBI taxonomy): domain Eukaryota; kingdom Metazoa; phylum Arthropoda; class Insecta; order Lepidoptera; family Crambidae; genus Cataclysta; species Cataclysta lemnata. Next base: position 15,517,517 of record OZ008348.1, read on the forward strand.
TTCTACGTTATTTTTTCGCTCCCAGGCCAGCATTGTAGACATGTCTATGTCTATACCATGCGAAACGGCTTCCTTTCTATTTTCATGCCATTGCCCACTTTTGGACTCCCTCTTATATTAGGGACTAGCTGACCCAGCATACGTTGTTATGCCATATATAGTATCCCGTAGCCATCGTTACGATTTGGTTGTCATGGTTACATCAAATGGTTGACAGGAGAGCCGTTTATATGGGAAAATGAAATTGTAGTTGTTTTTACTAAATTTTTTTTCATATTTTCTCACCTTTCCTGACTTGCCTGGCCCAAAACAATCATTTCAAAACCAAAATCAGCTATATCGGCCTAGCTTTTCTCGAGTTTTAGCGAGTCAAACGCACAGCAATTCATTTTTATAATACTAGATAACCAATTTTTCTTATTTAGAGTCTGTCTTTATTTCCGAAGTCGCCAGTACATTGTCCGGGGACATTCATGACCCAATTACGACATCAATCAATTGTCTTCAATTAACGGACCCACTCTATTGGAAGTTCGCGTGCTGGCGAAAATAAACCCTTTGTCATTGTGTTAGGTTTAAAATTGAATTGCCATCATACAACGGCGGCTACCAGCGAATTACCTTAACCGTAGTTGAGGTAACGTTTTTTTTTAAATTGACTTAGTTTTTAGATATACTCATGTGGATTATAAGGCGTTAGAACTGTTTCAGAAAATTACAGCAGTCTGAAAGTAATATTACTTACATACATGCGCAAAAACAAACCATGCTTATTTATCCCCTAGGTGGGTAGGCAGAGGTGTATTAATACTCACGGTTCGCTCAGGTTTGGTTTGTATTAGCTGCCGAGCCTATTCTCATCTTTCGGTCACGCAAATCGCAGTATATTGCTAGCAGGCATGAGAGGATATCTGCTGCCCATTACCTTCTTATCGCTGCAATACACGGCATATTTATTATTTAATACTCAGTTCGCCTATTCTTCACTCGATATTCTTCAATAATGTTGATTCAACAAATACACTTTCTACGCTATCCTTAGGGATTGTTTTTCTGTTTACGGGGTCGGTTAAGCACTGATCACATTCATGCGACCTTAATCGCGTGTAAATCCCCATCGGACTGTGCTGCCATTGTGTCTCAATTATATATTCCCGTAAGAGAGCTCTCAGTTCCACTCTCGCAAGACACCGATTTTATTAAGAATTTAAGCACCTCTGCAGGTGACGGTGCTTGCTACGATTTCAAAGGCTTTTACGGTTCACTTGACCCGTGGAAAGGTTTCTCAATAACCCCGAGGAAGTGAATAAAAAACATAAAAAACGCAGTATGTTGCCGCGTCTTCAGCAGAAACAGAAGATCTTAATCGGAGTCATGGTTTTTTGTGTTGCTTTCCGTTTGACTAGTGAAGGCAAAACAGTTATTTTAATGCTACACAGGAAAGCTCTTGACCTTCATCTCACCTGATGCTAAATGACGATAAAGGCCAAAAATGGAATCGAGCTTCACCTGGAACAATCACAGAGGGGCTGGCTATCTTGTCCCAACTGGCGACAGATTTTGATAAGACATCCATCTTATCAAAATCTGGTTAACCAGGCGAACTTAAAAAAAAACCCTACCACAAAATTTGTACTCCCCTGGGGATCGAACCCGGGACCTCGGGGTCTAATTCCTGTAGGCGAGCTACTACTAGACCATGGAGGCGGTGGAAGTAGCCTATTCGGCTCTTCCCATGCCATTTATGTCTCTTTGAGATATTGTCCAATTTGCAAAGCTTTGTAATCAAATCCACATAAGGCATAATTGTCCATTATAGGCTTATCGTCTGGTCACTCTTGGTCCATGAGTCCGTAATGGCTACGGAAACATTTTATGGGCGAGGGACGAATATACAACGTGCCATAAAATACAAGCAATGGCTTTGGTACGCGCCAATCGTTATTTTTTATTTATTACGCCTCAGTTTGTCGATTGTAATAATAATATGATGAAGACCATTCTTTTTTATTACAGTGCCTAGTGCCCAGCTTATCTGGTGTCTGCGTAGTATGTTCGCATAGCCTTCCTTTTGATTCATATCAGCCATCACTGCAGAAAGGTGTTAGTGATGAATGAATTTTTAGAAAAAAAGGTGGAAATGCCGTGAGACTGAGGTATCATCATCACCAGCCCTTTAATGTGCCCGTGCCCACTGCTGGGGCACGGGCCTTCCCTATGGATGGAAGAATATAGGGAGATTGGGCCATAACACACCACGCTGGCCCAGTGCTGGTTGGTGGGTATTAACGACTGCAGATGCAGCCGGGACCAACGGCTTGACGTGCCTTCCGACGCACAGAGGAACTCGAGATAATAAATTTTTGGTCACCCATCCAATGACCCGCCTTAGCAAAATTGCTTAGCTTCGCAATCGCAGGCCTAGCGCGCGAGACTGGGGTATGGAGAAGAGTAATTAGGATGTCAACATTCAAATTCATACTACAGAGGGGGAAGGCAGCGGCAGCACTTGGGACTTGTGATCTACGTGAAGGTTTACGGGGCCCCTTTCCATCATATCAACACTCACCTTCACCGCGACTTGAATGTCTGCTATTGTATGAGCATGCATTTCGTGTTATGTGTATTAAAAAATACACATAACACGAAAAATCTAGGGTTGACATGACATCTCTGATATGCACAACTTTTATAACGATTGGTCGATAGCGAAACCAAACCGATCTTCATACATACATAAATCACCACGATATCCCCGAAGGGGTAGGCAGAAGTGAATTGAACACCCGATTTTGCTAATTATGTTAGGTCCCATGTCATATACCAATGTCCCATATAATAGGTGGCGAGACTGGCGAGCCTATTGCCATCTATCGGGCACATAAATCACAGTATATTGCTAGATGGTAAAAGAGTAAAGCTGCTGCCCGTTACTCATCGCTGTCCTTAGTCGCCTTGTACGACACCTACAGGAGAGATGGGAGTGGTGACAATTGTATTCTACTCATGGCTAACAAACCGAACTTCCCAGCTTATATTCTGCGAACTCAATCTCGAATGAATAACGAAAGCCCTCAACTACACCCATTACAGAGAAAGTAAGCGCAATCACCAGTACATTTATTACGGAGCCAAACCCGAAAACGACTTTTCGGATCCGAGCTTGAGTAATTGACGCTCCAAGTCTAAGGGTGCTTTTTCACCAGAGCTGTGCTAGGGTGCGATGTGAGGAATGTGTTGTAGAGTGGAAGAATCACTCTATTTGAAAAGGGAGTGATTCTGTTGGTGATCCTCAACTCGAGATTAAAGATTTGGTCACCCATCCAATGACCGACCTTAGCGAACATTGCTTAGATTACGTAATCGCAGGCCAAGCGCGCTATGCCACTGGGCTATGAGCTTGCTAGTAAGGCCAGTCATTAGATGAGTGACCAAAAATTTATCATCTCGAGTTCCTCCGTGCTATGGAAAGGCAGGTATTAACGACTGCAGATGCAGGTCCCGGCTGCATCTGCCACCGTTAATACCCACCAACCCGCACTGGGCCAGCGTGGTGGGTTATGTATGGCCCAATCTCCCTATATTCTTCCATCCATAAGGCCCGTGCCCCAACAGTGGGGACATTAAAGGTCTGGTGATGATGATGTGTAAAATATTCCTACACTCCTCGCAACGCTTCCTTGCACAGCTCTGGTGGGTAAGCACCCTAACGCAGCTATGTCTACAAGGGAACCGACAAGTTTTTTCTCCACCTACAGGATACAATATTTACTTTCGGAATGGTGCTTTTAATTAGTGAACAACTATTTTGATTGGAAGTCCTCGAACTGAAAACTTTTTTATTTCCTCCTCATTAAGTTAACAGTTTACAGAGCTTGATTGTTGTCTGTTGTTTGCGTACAAACATAAATCACGCCTATATGCATATAGGAGAGGTGAATTAAACACCCACTTTTCGCCAAATAAGTTAGGCCCCGTGGCACATAAACCACAGTATGTTTTTGAAATAAAACAACTTTTACGGATAAGTCTCGCGTATAATTTGGTGTTTGGCATATTAATTATTTAACCCGACGTTTCGACCACTTTACAGTGGCCGTGGTCACGGGGGGTCAAGGGGAGAATTAATATGCCAAACACCAAATTATACGCGAGTCTTATCCGTAAAAGTTGTTTTATTTCAAATGTGTAGTGCTCGTTCAAATATAAGAAACATTACCACAGTATGTTGCTACGTGGTATAAGAGGAATCTTGCTACCCATTGCTCATCACTGTCTTTTCTTTACCCTTATTCGCCTTGTAAGACACCATACCTGCCGGAGAGATGTAGTGTGGTTACAATAATAATTATATTCAGTTCTGCCGTCACCACACGGCCAATGTTATACTCATTGTAAAATCGTGCCAAAGGCGACTGACGAAGACATCTAAGTACCGATTCCCTCGTATTCCGCTTTCAATGTTGTTCTTGCATTTAACATTTATTAAGACTTGCAGCCAACCGTGGCATTGCATGAGTCATGCACCTCTGCTCTGCGCTTCATTCGCCCATCTGGCTTCTGCGGTCTCACTAAACGTATATTTGTTACGAACCCGTGATTTATCGTTATTTCAGGATTATGGGAACTCATAAATCGTGATTGAGGCTCGAGATTAACGCATTCCGAATCAATTTTGACCGAATATTTATCTTCGTGAAATTGATTATAAAATTGTTTTAGTGCGCCCTGATTTATGGCAGTTTCTAAATTAGCAAGATTAATAAGTGAAGTTTGATATTTCGGCATCAGTAGTTGTTACTGCCTTAGGCTTAAACCTTGAGCGGTATGGTTTGGAGTTTTGTGATTCCAATCACTCTCTCCGTTCATCAGTCTCTCGACACGGTCCGTTCGGTCTCTTTTCTATAATATGTTCATTCATCACGAGCACCTTTCCGGTGTGATGGACGATTTGAATCAAAAAGGATACGAATGGATGGCTTGATGACGTCTGACCGATGTGAATGGAAGAGGAAACATACTGCGTCGACTCCAGATAGACTGGGGACAGGACAGGAAGCAGAAGAAGAGTTGTGACTGCCATGCCGTGTGGTGACGGCAGAGGAGTATATTATTGTTACTATCCCCTATCTCCACAGGTGTCATAAGAAGTGACTGTGACGGTGCTGAGAAATGTGGTTCCTGGTATATCACCAAACAATATTGCGAGACCGTGTGGTGACGGCAGAGTAGAACACAATTGTCACCACCCCAAATCTCTCCCGTGGGTGTCGTACAAGGCGACTAAGGATAAAACAGTGATGAGGAATGGGCAGCAGCGTTCCTCTTATACCTACCACCTAGCAATATACTGCGATTTTTGTGCCCGATAAATGACAATAGGCTCGCCACCTATTTATTACATGGGACCTGACATAATTGGCGAAACGTGGGTACTAGTTCACCTCTGCCTACCCCTTCGGGGATATAGGCGTGATTTATGTATGTATGTAATATTGCGAGACGAGCCCGGTAGATGGAAACATATATAATAAATCGCGCCTTATTATGAGCCACCTTTCGCTAATTTATGGTAGGTCCATGTAAAAGGAGGGGAGAGCCCATTGCCATCCATCGGGCACGTAAATCGTAGTATATTACTAATATAGGAACGCTGCTGCCCATTACTTATCGCTGTCTTAACCCTTAGGCGCCTTGTACGACACCCGCGAGAGAGATTGGGGGTGGTGTCAGTTGTATAATTTCAGTTTTAATGTCCCCAACGCTAGGGCCCAGGTTCTTCCCTATGGATGGAAGAATATAGGGAGAAAGGGCCATAACCCAACACGCTGGCCCAGTGCGGGTTGGTGGGTCGTGTCGTCCCACATGGCATTTTAATAATTAATTAGATAGACGACAAAAATATATATACCTATATACTACCTATCTTTAGTTGCCGAGTTCGCGAAAACACAGGTGCGTGGGTTATATTCCACAAATTAATTAGCAATAATTACAACGATTCGTGTTCTTCTGCATGTATTTAATTTAAGATGTCCTGAATTAATTATGTTTGCTCAAATGAAAACGTCGTCGCTTCTCAAACTTCACCAAATATTGCGACGCTCTTCTCCGAAACACAATAGGTGCTTACGCAGTTGTGTTTCACGGAAAAGTACGAACAGGCAGACGGGCTCATTATTTCTCGAATTGTTTTAAGCCAAACCAGGTCTTTCCACGCCCACTTTGTTTAGACACATTTGTTTTCGTAGAAAGTTTGACAGAAATTACAAAAGCTATGAAACGTCATGGGCGGTTAGGCAAGATGGAAACTTGCATAATACATTTATTATGCAAGTTTCCTTCTTGTCAGTCATTGACTATTGGACATATTATAGGCCTATGTGGTTTAATTGGTTCATTTTCATTAGCTTATTAGTTTTAAATAATATATGGATAATTGCTGTCTATTAAAAAACTGCCGGGTGAAGGATACCCGAAATCGACGGGCATGCGTGATACATTATTGAGAATGGATGAAGCGAAAGAAGCATGTAGAGATCGTAGCAAGTGGAAAAAAGTGTTTTCTGCCTACCCCTGAAGGAGAATGGCGTGATAGGTATTTAAGTTTATAATTACTGTAAAAGCAACTAAAAGGGTGTCTATCATAATGTGAGAAGGTTCAATTGGTTGGCGTATCTACATTATTGATGACAACCCGAAAAATATGAGAGTAAAAAACTTTTCTTGGTGGCATCGTCCGATGTTTCAAAAATTTTACATATACCCATATACATATGTAAAGTTATTGAAACATTGGACGATGTTTCGTTTCCAATGCACGCAATAATGTACTGTTGACAGAAAACGCGAAAAAACGGGTACAAATGTTTTAAAAATCCCAGAGTTTCAAGCGAATCATAACTTTTGTCACCAATCATAATTTCCAACTTCTGTTGTAACTTTTTGCGTTCGTAAGTGTTCTTTAAATTTTTCTCTCACAGCGTGGTACCCCCATAAATTAATCATACTGTCTGTGTAGTTGTTTTTGGAGCTTTTGGAGATTTAGGACTCTTACAATAAAATTGGAAGCAGTTCGGTTCAATTTACTTAGTCACGTTTCCTATGTTTATCCATAGGAGGAATATGGTTCTATACCAATTGGTGTTTCTCTTTTTCTGTCTTCTTCTGAGTAATGAAAAAAATATACTGACTGACTGATATATTAATGCTCAGTCCAAAGTACAGTAATTAGAAATTTTAAATTTTACACCATGCTTCCTTTTATAGTATAGGTGAGCGATTAGAAAGTATTTTTGGAATTTCTACCCCTAAGGGGTAGGGTAAATAGGGGTTAAAATTTGTATGGAAGTCCATCAAGTTTTTTCCATCCACCAGTCCATCAGTTTTGAAGGGTTTTCGGTATCTAGATACCGAAAACCCGAATTGACGAATCATAAGTTTATTGTAATCAACCAGATATGATTAAACAAATCTTTGACTGCGAAGCGAAACTATTCGAGTAATGATAAAAAATGGGTGCTAGTTCACCTCTGCCTACCCCTTCGGGGATATAGGCGTGATTTATGTATGTATGATAAAAAAGGGGTCAGTGTAGTTCCCGCGAACGAAGTCGCAGGGAGAAAGCTAGTATCATCTATTTATGTTATTCATTGAGCAGCTAGGTTTGTATCTAATCAGACAGACTTACATCTGCGCCATAAAGAAGCAAAGCGTAATGATCCAAGACCTGACGCTGACAAGATTGAACCAATAAAATATGTTCGCGCACCATCGGAAAACAAGCAATGTATAAATAAAGCTTTTGGGTTTAATGTTGCCTTGGAAAATTTATACCCCCGTAAAGCGCGATTTGATCTCGTTTTGAATGCAAGCGGTAATGGAAAACAAAGTAGATCACGCAGTAAAACTAGGTGGGGCCGAAATACGAAGAGCTTCGTTGTTTTGGTAAAATTGCGCATATTATCGCAGATTTTGATGGGAAAACGAATCAGTTTACAAACGCCTATTAAATCTTCAAAATTTGAAGATTTAGGAGCCCTTTTTTCTTAAATCTTTAAAATTTGAAGATCTTTGACTTTGGCATTGGCTGCTGCCCATTTCTCGTCACTATTATAACCCTTAATAGCCTTGTACGACTCCCTCGGGAGTAATTTGGGCTGGTGGCAATTGTATTTTACTCTGCCGTCACCACGTCGTGCATTGGTATTGGTCATTAATAAATGATTACATGAGTTCTATTTGGGTTACGTTGGAACCTTAGTGTGTTTTGCTAGTACGACGTAGGTACCTATCTATTATATTGTTAAATAAATTTTCTATCATACATGTTTACATGTTTAGCACCAGTAACGGGTTATATATGATAAAATTAATGAAATTCTTTAGAAATTCAGATATTAAATAATATTTATTGTGACACACAAGAAGACGACATAAAAAAAATATAAAAAATTTAAAAAATATAAAATTGACACAGAATGGTGTCATACCTTTAAAATACTAAATCTACAGAAACAAATAGAAAAAGAGTTTGCCTAGGAGCCTATACAATCTCTAACAATATAAGTGTTATAAAACCCACATTTTTTGCCAGCTTTATACGCCAAGTCCTATGGGATACGGGTGAGCCTATTGCCATCCGGGCATGTTCTTTTTTAATTTTACGAAAATATTGTTACAAGACGTAAAAGATACAACATAAATCACACCAGAATATACCTACCGCGTATTTATTTATCGGTGTTAGTTCGAGTCCTGTCTAGTAAACAGATACGAGTTTTAAAACAGTGTCTTATTAGTTTTTGAATTTATCTATTTCACCAAGTGTCTATTAACTAACAGATGTATAAAAATTACTATTTCATATTGGTAATTTAATTATTCGAAAACTCGAAAGATTACTTTCTCTATCGCGTTTTTAATAAAATTCATTCCTCTTCAATCTCAGGCAAATCTGTCTTTGTGAAATTTTAATTTAGGCTTCGCTCGAATTTCAGGTTTGAGAAAATAATAATTCACGCATCCATCTTCCATCAATGTCACCCTTACAGATATTTATGATTGATTGAACTAAGCCCAGTTATAAAGTTAAGTTTACTCCAATATGGGGAATATTCTGTCATCCTTAAATTAGAAGGCTTTCAGAGAACATTGCAAAAAATTGCGAATACCATTTATTTATTCGTATTATTGCGATTTATATTTAAACATCATTTTTTTTTGACGGCCGCCTTGGTCGAATGCTCAGATTGCTGGGTATTGGCCAAGAGAGGTCCCGGGTTCGAATCCTGGTAGGGGCAAACTTTGTGATGACCACAAATGTTTGTTTCCGAGTCATGGTTGTGTATATGTAGTATATTTTCAACATTTATATACATAATTATAATAAAATATATGTTCGTCATCTAGTATCCATAACAAAAGTGCTTAGGCTACTTACTTTGGGCTAGATGATAGGTGTGTGTGTGTGTAAAAATGTTTATTATTTATTATTATAATTATTATTATAAATGTTAGAAAAAATATTAAGTACAAAGAAAATTGTGGTCAGAGACAGTTCGAAAAAATATAGTCTTGATGCGAATCGAACCCGCGTCATACCACTTAGTAATGTACTGTGATTTTCGTGCCCGATAAATGGCAATAGGGTCGCCAGTCGCCACCTATTACAGGGGACCTAACATAATTGGCCAAACGTTAGTGTTAAGTCACCTCTGCCAACCCCTTCAGGAATATTATTTATGTATGTACCTAAGTATGTATGTTCACTTTGCATTGAAATACCAAAGAGTTTTAGGGCGTTATAGTTAAAGGTAGCATGTTTGAGAACCACTGCCTCAATTACATTACCATCTTTTTAATATTGAAATCAACATCAATTTACATAAAAGAAGAGTCTCTATAAGAACCCATGCAAACTTTTATATTGGAATAATAAATGAAGTTAGGAAAATTAATATCGAAACCAAAATGGAATTTGGTGGGTCAACATTTAATTCAATGAAATTTTTCTCAGATAAACGGTATAGTATAGATAGATCTTTTGAGGAGCTCCCTAGCGCAGTGGCATAGCGCGCTTGGCTTGCGACGGCGTAAACTAAACAATGTCGCTAAGGCCGGTCATTGGATGGGTGACCAAAAATTTATTACATCGAGTTCCTCCGTGCTTCGGAAGCCACGTCAAACCGGCTGCCCCGGCTGCATCTGCAGTCGTTAATACCCACCAACCCGCACTGGGCCAGCGAGTTGGTTATGGCCCAATATTCCTATATTCTTCCATCCATAGGGAAGGCTCGTGCCCCAGCAGTGGGGACATTAGGTGGTGATGATGATAGGTCTTTTCAAAGTACATACAAAATCGGCGGATGCCGTGGATTATGTCTTAAGATATCGAAACCTTTTGTTTCCATATAGGAAACACAAGCCTGGAGATGGGTTGGAGGGTTGAATGCTTAGCGTAATATATTTAGGTTTATCTGATCAGCCCTTCTAGACAAGTGGCCGATCTAATCCTACGAAAAAAAAATACAAATGTACGAGTATGAAACTGACGTATTACATAGAAAACACCATGGCGACCGACATGTGTACGGGAAGCTGTCAAAAATCGACACTTGCATTTTATTCGTTTACCCTTACCGGCTACGTTTGTGGACATGACAGTGGTACAACTTGCCACTAACTTGTCGAGCTGTTTACACACGGTCAGCAAGCGACAAGTGCTTAGTAAATCGTGGTGGGGGTGTCGACTTGTCGCTTAGTACATAAGATCGTTTTCTATTCACTCGGACTATTCACAAACACGAATAGTAAGCACTAATCAGCGTGTTTACACAGTCATGAGGATTTTGTATCATTACTAAGCACTTAGCTACGGGCCGGTTTTTTGATCCGTCGTTAACTAAACCAATTGTTGAAAATTTATTCTGATTTCTGATAATCAGTCTGATATTTAACCATCAGTACAAGGGGTTATCCATAAAGTACGTCACACTAATTTCGTGATTTTTTTAACCCCTCCCTTGTCACAGTTGGTCACATTCTTGAGCCCTAGTGTGACGAAATTGAGACGAAACAGCATTCCATGCATTTACACAAAACCTTCCCCCCCCCCCCCCCTTTTAAGGTGCGACGTACTTTACAGAAGACACCCAAGCATTGGAAGGTGGACCGACGATCTGGTGAAGGTCGCGGGAATCCGCTGGATGCGAGCAGCGCAGGACCGACCGGTTTGGAGGTCCTTGGGGGAGGCCTATGCCCAACAGTGGGCGTCTTTAGGCTGAATGATGATGATGATGACCCAAATCGTCTATAATAACAGGTTTATCTACAAGGTACTTGAGGGCCGTTTTACCAGCAAGGTGTGGGCTTTAACACGTCTGATATGAACATCAGTATTTAATGGGTCAGCGTTCCGATTCGTGGGTTTGGTGTAAGCAAATACTGCGCACTCCCATATTGACTTCGACGCACGTGTTTTCGATGCTGTAATTATAACCGTACCAAATATTAATCAATGACTTTCAAATTGTGTTGAATGGAATCATTGTCACCAGCCTTTCAATGTATTGGCTCAGTTCTTTAATGGCCCCACTGCTGGGACACAGGTCTTCCCAGTGGATGGAAGAATATAGGAAGAATGGGCCATAATCCGCCGCGCTGGCTCAGTACGGGCTGTTGGGTATTAACAACTGCAGCACGGATGAACTCGAGGTCATGAATTTTTGGTCACCCATCCAATGACCGGCCTTAGGAAACATTGCTTAGCTAATGCAATCGCAGGTCAGCTTGCTTTGCCACTGCGCTAGTCTGCTCCTAATTATAACCACATAAAAGAACCCGTCGTGTGTAACGGCAGAGGAGAATACAGTTGACACCATCATCCCCATCCTCTCGGTGTCGTACAACGCGACTAAGGGTTTGAACAGCAATGAGCAAAGGGCAGCAGCGTTTCCTCTGACACCCCTAGCAAGGTACTGCGATTTCCGTGCCTGATATATGGCAATAGGCTCGCCACCTATTACATGGGACCTGACCTCATTGGCGAATCGCGGGTGTTAATTCACCTCTGCTTACCCTTGGGGCATATAGCCGTGATTTATGTATGTATGTATTTATAGTAGGTATATCCGCTTTGTGCACTTCTGAATTCTCATACACGCCATTACTCGTAGCTTTGATCTTCATTTAATTACTTTAGCTCGCCATAAAGTCGTTATTGGTACTCACATTTGCCTCCGAGACAATACCATTAATCTCGAACAGGTTACTGCCTCGCCAGTCCCACGATTAAATTCGAACTTAACTGCGTTCTTGTAATCAATTATCCTTCACCTAATCTATAAGGTTACTTAGAATTCTTGAGATAAACTGCTCTTGTTTCTAATATTGCCAACTTTATTATCTGAAAGAGAGGTAATTAGGCACATCTGTGATCCGAAAAGTCTGGTGTCTCCACAAATTTGAATTGAACTATCTATCGGTGAAAAAATTATTAGGCAGTAATTTATTAAGCTCGCTAGCGCAGTGGCATAGCGCGCTTGGCCTGCGATTGCGTAAACTAAGCACTTTCGCTAGGGCCGGTCATTGGATGGGTGACCAAAAATTTATTATCATGAGTTCCTCCATGCTTCGGAAGGCACGTTAAGCCGTTGGTCCCGGCTGCATCTGCAGTCGTTAATACCCACCAACCCGCACTGGGCCAGCGTGGTGGGTTATGGCCTAATCTCCCTATATTCTTCCATCCATAGGCAAGGCCCGTGCCCCAGCAGTGGGGATATTAAAGGGCTGGTGATGATGATGATGATTTATTAAGCCTGGTTAACTCCTCCTTACTTTGGAAAGACTTATATAATCGCAAGTTGATTTAAGTGTGTGGTGACGACAGAGAAGAATACAATTATCACCACCCCCATTTCTCATTTCTCCCGTGGGCATCCTACAAAGCGACTGAGAGTAAAGGCAGCGATGAATGGGCAGCTGCACTCTTTGTCCTCCACTCTTCTTCGAGGATAAACAGGCATGATATATGTAAGTGTGTATGTATGATAGGTCCCACATTTAGTTGGCTAAATGTGAGTATATACTGCTCCAGTTACCCCTTCGGGGAAAAACAGGTCTGATATATTTATTTGTACCTTTTATTTATTTTCTATCTCATCTTTCACCAGACATTATTAAGAGAATCAAAAACACTTGAAGACAACTCTCTCCAACAACTTCCCTTGAGTTCTCTCACAAAATTGAATTACTAAAATAATTTTCGTGCAAGTGACGTAGGTACATTCACTACGTATAGAATTCGAGTATACATCGTCAGAGTGGATGCTAATTGGCCAACTTTCAACGATATATTAAACTCTATGAGTTTAGAACTGGGGGAAGTTGAATTTAGTATGTCGATGAGAAGTATAGGCTATCAATGGCCCTTCGCATCGCTAAGAATTTATTATTAAATTATTATTAAGGCTCTTCAGTCAACTGAGGCCGGTCCAAACTGGTCCAAACTCACCCCGTTGGCTAAATAATACATTTTATTCGATACAATTTTAGAATTGACAACATTTCAAAAATGAAAACATACTTTATTATAAATTTTATTATTTTTCTTAGGCAACTGATCTCAATTTTACAAAAGGACAGACGTGAACAAAAATACTTACAAATGGTAAGAGACACACAGCAAAACAACATAAATCAAATATCGGAGTTGGAAAACCAGACGTGATTTGTTTATGTTTGCTTAACAAAGAAAAAACAAAAGGAGATCAGAAAAGTTTAACTGATTCGATTACTGCACCAGAACTAGTATTTTTCGAAAGTTGTCTAAAAGTGGGTGCTTAATTCACCTCTGCCTATGCCTACCCCTAGATATGCGTAATTTATGTATGTTTCTGACCTCTTTTGCGTTGATAATTCTGCTCTTACTTTTTTCTACTCCTGACTAATATTATAAATGCGAAAGTGTGTCTGTTTATTTGTAACGTTTTGACGCCTATACCACCGAACCGATTATAAAAAATATTTTAATCTATAGAAAGCATACAATTTATGAGCGAATAAAATAGGCTGTAATTTTTTCCCTACAAAAATGACAATACCTAATGTAATAAAAAATTGCTATCTATCTACATTGGATCATTTGCTTCTTTTTACATCGCTACCGGAAGATGGGGTAAGATGAAGACGTCAACGCGAGCGTAGCCGCGGGTAAAACCTAGTACTTATACAATGTTGAAATAACTGTTGGTTAATTAAGCCATCAAATTCACCAACTCACAGAGGCTGCGAATGTAAGCTCGGCTTCAGATTAAAGTACTATCCGAAACGGGTTAGATTTAATTTCAGATTCTGATATGCCCTTGTTCAGAGATTCGTATCAACATTGTCTGCTCTGAGAAGGAAAATACCCTTTCTTTTAATATTGCACTGAATATGAGACCTCTGGTTAAATTATTTTATTTGTCTGGTATTTTTCATGTCTTCCTTATTATATTTCTCGTGAAAGACGTGTAGATTATTTTGTGACAGCGGTGACGTTTTGAAGTATAAAACTAACGGCACCGACTGCAGATAACCTGTGGCCCTAGCCAAGTGGCCAGTCTGTTCAAACGCATAGAAAACAAATGAAACTGACGTATTACAGAGAAAACAAAAAGTCAGTTTCATACTTTTATTTTTTTATGCGTTCGAATAGATAAGCCACTGGGCTAGTCCCTCAGGGCACGCGACTTAGTATAATTTAGCGATCCGATCGCCAGCGTATATGACAATTCGACTAAGCCAGCCAAGTCTATTTAGTATAATGTTCGCTGAGTTACAGCGATAGGCGGATTTGTACAATCTTGTTTAAGTTATATTATGTGATCTCCTAATTGTTTAAGCACCAAACCCATCCGACACCACGGCTCAGTAAGTACATTAACGTTCGGCATTGTCGTCAAATCAATCTCGGGTCGCCTAATGACTCGGGCAATCTAAAAGTCATTTACAATATTACAACTTCCTCCGCCCCTGGGCCACAGAACGATTTGTTATTCAAAACATTGATTTCCAAAGTTCCAGTGTAACGCCCATTAGTTATTTCGCTATCGGGGAAATAAAAGTAATTTGATACGATTGTGGATAGCCGTTTAATTTCTAAATTGAATCACAGAGTAAATGACAGCCTTTTCAATGAAATTAAAGACATATTAAGGACATTGATAAGATTGTCTTTTGCTGTTGATGTTGACCATGGAATGAATTAACGAGCAAACTGGTGGAATAGTGTGGATAATAATAATCTTTTTTTTTACCACATACTAAAAAAGTACTTATTATTATTTTTAAGAACTAAACCCAGTTAAAATATGTCTTGAAATAAAATATCTAGATTTGAATGCTGTTGTAATAAAACCTGTCCCCAGGTCTCCACTCCCATGGACCACAGACAGTTCAAATAGTTTTGAAAACGGACTCGGAAGTTTTGGTCATGTAATGCGAACAAAAGATAGCTATGGTGGAAGAAGAATGTAGGTATGAACGTGAAAGGACGTAGAAAGAGAGGAAGACCAGAGAAGAGATGAATGGATTGTGTAAAGGAGGACATGGTAGCGAAAGGAGTGGATGAGAAATTGGTGAAGGATGTAGAGGAGTGAAAGTAGAAAACATGTGGTAGATAAGGGCAGGAAGAAGAAGAACATGATTGATGATGACGAGTAGAAAAACCCATTGATGTAGGAGCAAAGAAGCTTAGAAGCTTTTTATTTTTTATCGAAAATATATATATTTTTTTTACACTCAATAAACTTAAATGTAAAACTTCAAGAGTTTTCTTTCCCCGCAATCCGTGGCTAACTCAAGAATAAACATGGCCGATCATTTATTTCCTGCAGAACCCGAGTGTGATTTCTGCAAGCCGATTAGGGGCATACAAAGAAGATTGCGTGCTGAAGTAAATTACGGGTCCGTATTGTGTTTCAACGTCAGTGTTACTGGGACGAGGGCTGCTGGGGACGTGCAGAGGATATCCTTGACGGAGGGCTTGTTAAATCTCGCGTCGAACACGATAATAAAATACGAATCTCGCGGAATGAGGTTAAGTAATCTAGACTTTTGCTTTGCCTTTAAACGGAGGGTTCCAATATTCTGTCCACAAATAAAAGATGCTAAAGAGATGTTAGTTAGCGTAAGGCCGTCGGTTGTGTAAGCTAAGCAATGTTCGCTTAGGCCTGTCATTGGATGGGTGATCTAAAATATAATACCTATTCCTCTGTGCTTCGGCAGGCGCCTGCAGTCGTTAATACCTACCAATCCGCACTGGGCCATCACCGTCCATTATGGTCTCATCTCCGATATTCTGCCATCTATAGGGAAGGCCTATTCCTCAGCAGAGGTGACATCAATGGCGTAGCGACGATACTTTGATAAAAGATAACTTAGTGAGGTTCTTTCGCCGTGCATTTAAATAAATTGATGAATTAGGTTGCAGAAACAGAGGTTGCTATATTTATATGACCAAATCTAGACGTCTTTGAGTGCGGTATTAAGGCCTCTGTCTCTCTACCTATTAGTGTGTCTATGCCATTGTTATTTTTGTTTCAGTACTTGTACACAAAACTACAACGTTTGTCCTGCCACACTTTATTGATAATAATGGGACATAACAATTTATTTTTACGATGCGACGTCGCATTGCAGATTTGTGTACAACCACTTAAGGTAACAAGTGCAAGGCCAAAGATCAAAATGCGATTGAAACAGGACCCAGATACGATAATCGCAGAATTTATTCTTTACCCGTTTATATAAATATCGTAAACATATTTCGCTTAGACTAATGGTCACTTAGCCGCAGAACACCAGTGATAAAACCGCTCAATCATATTAAAAGCCCCTCCACAGCGGGTCGCGCCAAATCATTAATTATAACAATCTCAGGGTATTTAAATTTATCTGAATCAACCCTTAGTCCATTGTGTAACTTGCCACCCATTAATCACGACCTTATAATTAACGTAGCGCATAATTATGTGCATACATTAGTGCTTGCTCGGCTCAAGTTAATTTTCGATTACTAATTTAGATGTTAGATAAAGGAAATTGTGTGGTTCGTTTTAAGAAATTCGGTTGTAGACACGCGATGAAATTATGAAATTAAATGAAATGAAATTATGAAAACGTTGAGATTTTTCTATGTAAGAAATATTTTACCTGCTTATTCAGAATATAATTGTCACCAATCCCCATCGAGGGTGTCGTAAAAAGCGGCTAAGGTTACCTAAATATACTCGTCACCTATATTCTACTCGATTCATGGAGTGTGCACCTACGCTACCAAGAACATTATAATATAAATGTTATAAAATTAGTACAAAGAAAATTATGATTAAAAAAAGTTCAAAAAATTATAGTCTCGATGCGGCAATCGAACCCGCATCCTTTGCGGATTGCAAAGATTAGAGAAATTTCGGTTCCCGCATAAAGACTGTCACTTTTCGAACTTTCTCCAAGCACAAATTTCTTTGTACCTGCTATCGAGAAATGTTTACGAAAATTGTCTTCTTTGAACCCTTGCTTTCCCAAAAATGCACGATAATATTTTGTCGGGTCGCAACATCGTAACGTCTTTACCGACGCGTCGCAGAGCCGATGCAATCTTATTATACTAATAGTGTTTACCGGGTTTGAAATTTTCGAGTTCGCCAGCCAAGTCTGTGCCGGTTTTGTCTTCGAAGTGTTAAATATGTAAACTTATGCCCTCACAAGTTAGTAGCATTCATTTTATCACGCTGTCTCTTGCATAAAACTAATCAAGATTTAAAATTGTTTATTTGTCAATGAGGAGCTCTATATGGCTCGGCCTGCGATTGCGTAAACTAAGCAATGTTCGTTAAGGCCCGTCATTGGATGGGTGACCCAACAATATATTATCTCGAGTTCCTCCAAGCTCCGATAGCAATGTTAGGTTAGTCTTCAATGAGATAAAGTCAGAGTGTAATAATTAATGGTGTTCCAAATAAGAAAATAAAAAATACTGACAATAGAATTGTTATTATTTTACAGTAATTACTCACTAACGTTGATTGACGTCTCTGAGTGCGGCAGTCAGTCGCCTTGCGAGAAAGATGGTCGGTGGTAATATAGTCATGAGTGGCATCTCCCCGGATTACAGAGGACGCGGGTTCGATTCCCACACCGAGACTATAATTTTTTTTCCAACGACAATTTCTTTATTTCTTCTTGTTGCATTTATGTGCCCGACAGATGGCAATAGGCCCGCCACCTATTTCATGGAACCTAACTTAATGGGCGAAAAGTGGGTGTTAATTCACCTCTGCCTACCCCTTCGTGGATATAGGCGTGATTTATGTATGTAGGAGTAATTTCTATGTCACCATTACGTTTACGCCCCGTTCAATATCAAGCTAGAGCCAAGCCGAACCTTCTCGTGTACAAAATTGAATTTACAAATCCGCCGACTTATCGCGGGAGTTTCCGCTACGGGAAATTGAAATGGGTGACTTTGATTGTTATTTTCATTACGCAGGCACACTTACACGTTGCTTGCTTAAGACCAAGATGGCTCTGGCGGAGGGAGTCGGGGGAATGTTTGGTGATTTGTATTTACGAAGACAATTATCGCACGGAATGCGTTAAGTTCAGCGCAGACAGAGAAGAGCGCAGCGGAAAGGATTTTGTTGACGCACTCGAAAATCAGCTTTAAAATATTAATACTAGGAAACTTTTTTCACTGCAAAATTTTTTTGGATTCGTTCATACCATCAAACTGAACAAATTTGTAATTTGTGTAATTTGTGAAGTGTAAAGGTTAGAAGAATTTCGGCAAGTTAATTAGTGTCTTGGGTGGCCGAGCGGTCAGGCACCTGCCTGGATAGCAGCGGACGCGGGTTCGATTCCCGCCTCAAGATCATAATTTTTCGAAATTCTTTTTCTAACCCAAAAATCTTTGAACAAATTTCACTAAGGGAGCAGCTCCAAATTCACGAAAAAAATTACAGCTGTTTCATACATTTGCGTCAAGTAGGTATTATCTTTTTGTATGAAACAGCCGATATTTTTAGTTGCATATGTAGTGAAATTTGTTCAGTTTGATGGTCTGAACGAATTCCAAAATTTTTTGATTTGCAGTGACCAAAAAGTCGCCTGGTATATGCTTGAACCTGACACAAAATGGTCGCGCGTCCATGAAGATACGCGGGAAGGCCCGGATCGCGTCTGCGTCGGCTTTATTAATAAACACTGATTAATTTTAGACTGGGTACTCAGTGTTTTGTCTCTTTTCCTCGCATTCAAAACCATGTTTGTGAGACGAAGACAAAACTCATATATATACTCATATCTGAGTCTATCAATGTTGAACTTTAGCGACAAACTAGCATGTACGGTTATCTATTACAGATAGACTTGTAGACTTGCGTAATCGCACGCAAGCTCGAGCGTATGTGATCCGTAAGAAAATGCCCACGCGAGGATAATTCCCTTTCGTCTGCGCTGGCCCTTAGTCGCACAAATCCAAGTTTCAACCACGCCTTGTTTATTTGAAGGTGAAGTTAAGAGCGCATACAATGGCGAAGTACTCTACTATAGTTCAAACATAATTACCAGTTGGGTGGGGAAATGGAATACAAATTTGAACCTATTAAGTATGTACGTGTGTGTGTGTATTTGTAAGTATATCAAAATGCAATGTATGCAATGTTTTAATAATATTAGCGATAATTTATATGCCGTGTGGTGACGGCAAAGCAGAATAAAATTATCACCGACCCCATCTCTCTCGTGGGTGTCGTACAAGGCGACTTAGGGTAAAAACAACGATGAGTAATGGGCATCAGCATTCCTCTTATACCACCTAGCAATATACCGCGATTTAGTGCCCGATAGATAGCAATAGGCTCGCCATCTATTACATGGGACCTGCCTTGATTGGCGAAAAGTGTGTTTAATTCACCTCTGTAGGCAGAGGGGTAGGCCCCTTCGGGGATATAGGCGTGATTTATGTATGTATAAATGTAGTAAAAAATAAACAACAAAAGAAATATTCGTTGCATTCACAAGATGTACAATTAAAAGCACTTCAGACTACCACAAAATGGCAAATATTCTCAATCGGTTTTGTGCTCTATTATTACCAAGTTAAGGTTGTTTGAAGTGCCGTTGACTGTACAAATCTTTGATTGACTAGTGCCGTTATTTGCGGCGAAGCCTTACTACTTCCAATTACTATTTCTCTTTTTTCGTACCCTTCACCTTTCGCGGAAGCCAAACCCGCGACATGTTTTCTCTATTACACAATGCCACATGTAGATTCGGGGCATGTATAGAACGACCACAATAATACAATCTGTATTTCTTCTGGAATAAATTGAGTTTGCGTACAAAAGCCGTGACTAAATGAGCTTGTAATAAAATCCAATACACATCAGATGTTCGCGTAAAAAGAATATAGAGGACATTACAGTTTTATTAGTTTATTGTAAAATATGTCAGAACATTGGCGACAGTAAAATTGTGCCGTGTGGCGACGACAGAGCAGCACTACCCCCATTCCTGACGCAGATATCTTACAATAGTCGCCTTGTGTTAGAACCTAAAAGATGGGTAAGGACAGTGATGTATACTTTCATCTTAGAAGAAAGAAGTAATTAACCCAGAATTATTATCAGAAGCTACGACTCGCAACTTCCTGCAGATAAGACATTAGGAGGGTTAGCAATCTAAAATTCTACGCTAGGCAATCGAAAACAGGAAATCCCTAAAAATACAAAGGACCTGCTACAGAATTCGAACTAATATGCTCTTTAAAAAACAGGAAAAAGCATGAGAAAGCACCAACGTATCGTATAAGTTATGTTTTCCTGGTACTTTTTATTCTGGCATAACAGGCAGTGAGCCAAAGCAACGTTTGCACAAACTGATTAGAAACCCACGACAAGTGATCGCATCTACAATACGTAAACCTATTCTATTAGAATAGCTATTATTTATTCGTTAACAGTGTTGACAGGTTGTAAAGGGGCCTGTAAGCCTACACTTGGGTCAGAAGTTCCAAGCACTGCCTATGTCTTCTCTGCCACACATTAAACTCGGAATTCTATTAGTTTTTGTCTTCGTCTCCCTTATGAAATAACCACAATGCAAGTAACTCTTTAATTCCAGATCTTGTTAACAGCGGCACAATTACAGATATCGGACAAGTTACTTATGATAAAGACATTTTTTAATTCTAAATGCATGCCTGCACACCTAATTACAAATTTTAATGCCCATAACGTTATAGGACATACATACATAAATCACGCCTATATCCCTGAAGGGGTAGGCAGAGGTGAACTAGCACCCACGTTTCGCCAATTATGTTGGGTCCCATGTAATAGGGGGCGAGCCATTTATCGGGCACAAAAGTCGCAGTGCATTGCTATTGCAAGGTGGTGTAAGAGGAATGCTGCTGCCCATTTTTCATCATTGATTTATCCTTAGTCGCCTTGTACGACACCCACGGGAGAGATTTGGGGTGGTGACAATTGTATTCTACTCTGCCGGCACCACGCGGCACACGTTATAGGAACGGCTATAAAATCT
This sequence comes from Cataclysta lemnata, assembly GCA_963931975.1. Lineage (NCBI taxonomy): Eukaryota > Metazoa > Arthropoda > Insecta > Lepidoptera > Crambidae > Cataclysta > Cataclysta lemnata. The sequence continues at coordinate 15,539,105 of OZ008348.1, forward strand.
GTAGACACCCCTAAGTTCCCATTGCTACATAAGTTTATAAATGATTGTTCGAAGTTTACTGTAGTACTTACATTTGACTGTAAGACTCTTACCAGACATCTCTTAAAAGAAAAATCCTCATACTAAATAACGACAAAAACTACACAACCCCTACCGTTCCGTTCCGTTCCGTTTACTACTTGTTCAAAAAACAAAAGTACGTAGTTAAAAATTTTACTAAAACATTTTATGTTTTATTTTTAAGATGTTTACTATGCTGATTATATTTGGCTGTAAGACTCTCACCAGAGACGTCTTGAAAGGAAACTTCCCCAATCTCATGTCATTTCACAAATTACGTTTTTATTACCGCAGAGCCTTACATACACACGTCACTTATAAGGCATACAACCAGCATTTCAATTTACAGCATTAGCGGAGAAGCGACAACGCCCACATACCTCTGTACCTTTGTCGTGCTTTGATCTTCGCACCAAATCAAAAAGGATTGCGTTTATAAATCTCATTCTTGTCGATAGGCATTTTAATATTGCCTCTTTGACAAATGTTTACTTTTATATATTACGCGCCGGAGTAAAGGCAATCATATCGAGGAGTTTAGGATGTACGACACGTAACATGTTACGTAGTATATTCAATAAAACGTACTAAATTTGCCGACAAAAACAAAAGTAGAAAAATAAAAAATATATACTATGTATTGTATTAACATTCCTTTCGCTTGCTCACTAAAATTATATAAGTAAAATATGTAGATTGGTAAATAAATGACAAAGAAACATTTTATCAAGGCTGATTTTAACAAATGACTGAGTGAAACATAAATCTTAATAGACAAATAAAAGATTCAGTCACTTGCTATATATCAATCATTTCGCATAGTAAGGCAATTTTAGATAAGTCTTTTAGTGCAGAATACTACTGAACGACGTTTTTATACTTATATTTTTGAAGTGTATCAACTTCTAAGATTAGTTCGCTGTCATAAGAATTCATTACTGAGCGTAAAATCAGCAAAAGTGACTAGCTAGTTTCGAGACAATAGATTGTAATTGTAAGCGCCTGTCTTAAAATTGTCACGAGAAATACTGTATTCACTACAAAAGACAGTGAGTGTATTAAGAAAATTCTGGTGTCTTAATTAATGTTATTCCATTCTTTGTTTCAGAAACCAACGGAAAAGATGAAACAGTGAATCAATTCAAAATGGATTCAACCGAGGACGAATTCTACAGCATTTGCTTGAACCTGACCAATGAGGAAGCCAGCCTCGGCGGCTGCAACTACAGCAGCGAGTATGAGAACGGGGAGTTGCTGGAGAAGGTTGTATCCAGGGTTGTGCCCATATTTTTCGGATTCATCGGCATCGTCGGGTTGGTCGGCAACGCGCTCGTGGTACTCGTCGTCGCTGCCAACCCTGGCATGAGATCTACCACCAACTTGTTGATCATCAATCTCGCTGTTGCGGACTTGCTGTTCGTTATCTTCTGCGTGCCGTTCACTGCGACCGACTACGTGATGCCCAGATGGCCTTTCGGGGACTGGTGGTGCAAAGTGGTCCAGTACTTCATCGTGGTCACCGCCCACGCTTCCGTCTACACCCTAGTTCTGATGTCGCTCGACCGGTTCATGGCTGTGGTGCACCCGATAGCGTCAATGTCGATCAGGACGGAGAGGAATGCGTTGCTGGCGATTGCTTTCATCTGGGTGGTGATCCTGACCACCGCGATCCCCGTGGGGATCTGCCACGGCGAGAGGGAGTACGCGTACTACCACAGAAACCACTCGTCGTGCGTGTTCTTGGAGGAGCAGGGTTATAGCAAGCTGGGGTTCCAGATGTCGTTTTTCCTGTCTTCCTATGTGATCCCGCTGGCGCTGATCAGTGTACTGTACATGTGTATGCTGACGAGGCTGTGGAAGAGCGCGCCTGGGGGCAGGGTGTCGGCGGAGAGCAGGAGGGGCAGGAAGAAGGTCACTAGGATGGTCGTGGTCGTCGTGGTGGTCTTCGCGGTGTGCTGGTGTCCGATACAGGTAACTCTTCCCGTGATTTTTTATACGCACACATTATCCTCTAGCCCAATTATAGTAAATAATGTGCCCAAAGTAGCACAAGAGAACTTGTGTTATGGTGGTAATGCTTTGGTGTATTACAATTGTAATATATCAAATCATAGAGAATCAAATCTTAGACAAAGTTCGAAAAATATTAATCTTGATGCGGGAATCGAACCCACGTCCTCCACAATCCTGGAAAATGCCTAAACCTCTCGACCAACCAATACGTTTGGGTTGGCAGAGTGTTCAATGCATATTAAATATGCATTAAATTATAAAAGCAATATTAATAGCTCAGTTGTCAGTGCGCGACAATCGGGCTATTGATACAGTGCTTAATCCAATAAAGTTTACAGAACGCCTTCACAGGCATCCAATAAACACCTGATATTCCGTATTAATTTTAAATTGAACACCGGAACCGCCTCACTCGTGTACCTCGCCACAATTCCACAATCAATCCACGTATTTCCCGATTTCGGTATTCGGATAATAGGGACGTGTTTCGGGGACGCAAATAGGGAATATTAATCGTGGTTACACATCCCTATAATGACGCGTAATGGATCATTCGCGTCTGTGTATGAGCAACAAACCCTATTATTCGCAGGGGAACAATCTAATTGTATATCTAAATACAAGAACGCTTATAGAACAACCATTTGGGTAATACCTGTTACAATTTTTACAACTTATATATTATAATAATAGAAAACGACCGTTTAACTCAGAAGATATACTAATTAGCCGTATTGTGACATTTGTGACTGACGGCAGAGCAGATAATACAACTGACACCATCTCTCTGGAGGTGAATTAACACCCACTTTTTGACAATAAAACGAAAAATATTATTTATAAAATATTAATAAAAGATAATTAAAATTGACACCATCTCTCCAGAGGAGAATTAACACCCACTTTTCGCCATTTAGCTTAGGTCCCATTTATAAGCCTATTGCCATCTTTCGGGCGCGTAAATAACAGTGTACTCCTAGATGGTATAAGAGGAATGCTGCTGCCTATTACTCATCGCTGTCTTCACCCTTAGTCGCCTTGTACGACACCCACGGGAAAGATGGGGGTGGTGACAACAGTATTCTGTTCTGCGGTCACCTCTCAGCTATATATGGCCAGGTAAACAAGTACCAATAAGTAGGTTTACGCCATGCTGGTTTTGAACAATTTCCTTTGTCAAAACTACTTTAGCCCGAAATCAGTCAAAACTTATTTTGGCCGGGTAAGAGTTTAGAGTTTAGTTTACGAACCACAATCGCCACAAAATCGATCAATAGGCTCAAGTTATCACGATGTTCTCTTTTCAATACATGGGTGAATTATTAGCACCCACGTTTCAGTTAGGTTTCATGTAATAGAGGGGCGAGCCTAATTACATACATACATACATAAATCACGCCTATAACCCTGAAGTGTCAGGCAGAGGTGAACTAGCACTCACGTTTACAGCCTATTACAATACAATATATCGGGTAGATTATCAGAAGTAGGTATAATGCTCATTGGTATAAAAGGAACGATGATTCCCATTCCTCATTAGCTGTTTCAGCCCTTAGTCGCCTTCGATACGACCCCCGCGGGAGAGATTGCTGGTAGTGACAATTATATTCTGTAAGGAGGTCACCATCCTTTAACGTCCCTGCTGGTAGTGACAATTATATTCTGTACGGTGGTCTTTAACGTCCCCACTGCTGGGACACAGGCGTTCCCTATGGAAGATTATAGGGAGAATGGGCCATAACCTACCACGATGGTTTCACCACCAGGACCAAAAGCTTAACGTGCCCTTCGAAACGCGGAGGAACTCGAGACAATAAATTATTGATCACCCATCTAATGCCTGGCCTTAACGAACACTGTTTAGTTTCAACAATCGCAGGCCGAGCGTTAATCCACTGCGCTATCCAGCTTGTCACCGGCACGACTATTTTCAATACCTTCTCTATTATGTTCCGGGGACAAATTGTCAGTTATTACGGTCTCTGTAACAAGTCGGGGCTAATCCTGACCTTTTTCTAATATAGGTACAAAGGGTTCTGTCTGCGAACTTTCTCAGCCTCTTGTAATTCACTTTATCGCGGTTTGTGATGAAAACAAATTGTAAACAAACCACCCAAAAGCACGGTGTTGTTACTTATTTATCTTTATAAACAGTTGAACCTGATGCTATGCGGTGGAAGAAGTCTTACTGAAATGGAATTAATAATATGTATGAAGAGGAGGATATTAAAAAGTTAATTGACAGCCAAAAACGTAAAATCTAATTACCGACATCACCAGTCCCTTAAAATTACTACTGCTAAGGCACATCTTTGAACCTGTGGAAGAAGTATTTAAGGAGAATAAGCTATAAGTCATCGTACTGAACCAACATCCCCGAAGAGGTAGTAATAGGTGATTTAACACCCACATTTCGCCAACTAGGTTAGGTCCCAGGTGACAAGCCTATTGCCATTTATCGGGCACGGAAATCGCAGTACATTGCATTCCAACACCACACGATCACAGAGACTGAACTGTCAATAATCTAATTACTCCATGAGTTTGAACATTACTAACTATCCCAAAATTCGCGTAGAGGCAAACTTTATTAGAAACAGCGCGACATCAAAGAGACATCAGAATCAACTTCGGCCGAACATACAAATACAATATTTGAGTAATTCAGCTGCTTTCATCTTTCACTTGTTTGCAAGCTGTTCTGCCATTTGATAAAACTATTCGCTCTGTTGCCATCTCGAGGATCGTGCAGACCATTTCAATATTACATTAGCGTATTCCATTTGCAGGATTGCTTTGTTTAAAGCTTCCGATCTCGCCCATGCTCCAGTGAGTTCGGTTCTTACGACTTCGCAATTCTGACGAAGGCAAAAGCCCGAAAAATTATAACACAAAAGAGGAATGCAAATATTACGGTTCAGTACCTTAAGCGCGGCCTTTGTAGCGCAGAAGTAATAAACGAAAGTTGTAAATTGAAAAAGAAAGAATACACAAAAGTAAGAAGCCTTGTTTTTCAACTTGAAGGTAGCGATCGAGCAAAAGAAAGATGCAGATAGGTTGGAGAGGCTCGATGTATCTACACTTTTTGTTTCTACGTCTCAGTGTCCTATGCCAGGACAGGTTTTACCATAGCCTACCTGAAAGTCGTTAAATAGACTCCAGACGAAGGTAGGCCATAGTAAGGTGATGGAATTCTCGGAAGGTTCTAACATGGAGGGTAAGTGCAGTGCTGGTCCTCAAACCATGGATCACTTGAAATTTTGACCTGATGCATGCTTCTGATTCTGCGGCCTGCGATGCTGACTTTTGGGCAGACATCGTATAGGTTTAAAGGATCATGTGTGCATATATAGTACAAAGCTTTACCTTGAATAATAATTTGTCTTCATTACTTTAAGAAGACTATAGAGATTAATGTCATTAAATTTAAATACCATTTTGAAATCCATATAGCTTTCAGTGCTCATAAGTTATCTGACGAAAACGAAATTCCTCTGCAACACAGAATACTTTCAATATCAATTTGGACAATAAACATAATTTTCACGAGATGGTATTAAAAATATTTGAGCGTTGTTCCGAGAAGCTTTCAAATGGATTTCAGATGGTCTTATCCGTAATAATCCTCGATTTTGTGAACCCCGAACTGATGAATTTAATTACTTAGAAGATGAAACGGAATTTCTTATTCGTAGGTTTGCATCAAACATTTTACACGTCCAATTCTATTGGTATTCTTTCGGCGAGAACAACAATTTCCAAATTCAACAATATCTTTTCAATTAGAACAGAAAATGCCAGATGAATCCGCAAAACACAATATTCAATTTGCTTAGACTCCTTAGGGCAATCAGATTCCCAAAACAAAACCAACTGTGAATAGAATCCCGCAAGGAACAGGCCTACTCGATTATTGTCTTCAAACCCTTTTTTTGCATGGAAGTGTTTTAATCTGTTTCGTAATTACTCTTAATTAATTCTTACAAATGCCTCGTCCGTTACGCCTTCTCGGGGATTTCAGAAGGAATTAATACGGAAAGGGAAATTATATTTTTATTTCCGTTTTACAACAAAGGCTTTCTTATACTTGAATGTAAACTGAGCCGAGAGGTGCTTTAATTAATATCTGCTGATGAACGAGTGGATGGATGCTGCCATTATTGAAATTGTTAAATCTTTCAATTTTATTACGCAATTTCCGAAAGAGTACTTATTATGGGTGGAAGAATGGCGTTATTTCAATGTGTAGATTTTTGAATTCTTACTCGAATAATAATTAGCATAAAATGAGAAATAAATCTGAAATATTTTGTAAAATTGTGTCTAGTTGCGGGACTCGGATTATTATGACTTGTTTTCTGTTTTGTCTCTAAATATTTCTCTAGCACTTTTAAAAATAATGCTCTCGCTTCAAATAATTTCATTCCCGCATCAAGACTAATTTTTCGAACATTTTCCAAGAACAATTTTCTTTGTAAGTTTCTAACGATGTTCAAATAAGCTTTACAGATCATCTTGCTCGACTGTCACCTGCTTCTAAGATCGCTTCTTCTTCCAGATCATCCTGCTGGTGAAGGCTCTGGACGCGTACAACATCACCTACTTCACTGTGACTGCGCAGATAGTGTCCCACGTGTTGGCCTACATGAACAGCTGCGTCAACCCGGTGTTGTACGCCTTCCTGTCAGAGAACTTCAGGGTCGCTTTTAGGAAGGTACGTTTTTCATCTGCCGTGTGGTGACGGCAGAGAAGAATACAATTGTCACCACCCCAAATCTCTCCCGTGGGTGTCGTACAAGGCGACTAAGGACAAATCAGTGATGAGGAATGGGCAGCAGCGTTCCTCTTATACCACCTAGCAATCTGCTGCGACTTTTGTGCCCGATAAATGGAAATAGGCTCCCCATCTATAACATGGGACCTAACATAAATGGCGAAACGTGGGTGCTAGTTCACCTCTGCCTACCACTTAGGGGATATAGGCGTGATTTATTTAAGTATGTATGTACGTTTTTCATTTGACAGCGAGGAGCTCGCTAGCGCAGTGGAATAGCGCTCTTGGCCTGCGATTGTGTAAACTAAGCAATGGTCGTTAATGCCGGTCATTGGATGGGTAACCGTAATTTTTTATCGCGAGTTCCTCCGTGCTTCGGAAGGCCCGCCGTTGGTCCCGGCTGCATCTGCAATTGTTAATACCCACCAACCTGCACTTGGCCAGCGTGGTGGGTTATGGCCCAATCTCCCTATATTCTTTCATCCATAGGGAACGTTCGTGCCCCAGCAATGTTTTTCATTAGAAAGAGGAAAACGGCCGGCTTGGTCGAAAAGTCAGAATTCTGGGTCAAGACCCCGGGTAGGTCCCGCGTTCGAATCCGGGTTGAAATCCATTTTGTGATGAAAAGATACATTAGCTGTTCCCGAGTCATGGACTTTTATTTGTTTATGAGACGACAAGTCTTAGAGTGACCTCAGACATACGATTAAGGCCAACTATATCGTACAACTAAGTTGTATTGTCTGCATACTTGAATAGTAAGCCCGTTCTACTATGCAATTCCGCAGACTATGCAGCTTAGGGCCGATTTCACCGCAGAAATTAAACACGATCAGTTGAAGTTGAACTCGGTTTATGCTCTAAACTGAGTTCCGCTACCAAGTTTGCATTAAGCAAAACCAAGTTTTATTAAACTCAGTATCTATGAGAGACGGTAAAATCGGCCCTTAGTTGTTCGATACAGTTCTGTACACAACATGTCAACACTTTACGCCCCTAAAAGTCTAAAAAACATTCTCCTTTTGTCAAGTTTTAGAGGGCTGAAAACGTTATCGCTCGAGAAATGTATTCAAAAGGAAAATGAAGGCATTACTCGCGCCGCGCACTTCACAAGTTGTTTAAAGATGTGCAAAACTTACCGCCGGGAACTTTACGATCGTATTCCTCCTTGCCACCCTTTAGTGTGAAACGAAAATGCTTTCTTAGACTCAAAACGGTGTTAGCTGGCGGCTTCAAAACACTACCAGCACTGCGGTTAAAGGTCCGTTTACATCCACCGATATTGAACGTCTCAGAGACGTCCCATGCCCAAGAAAATAATATTCTTCTATACAGTATGTATTGACGTACACGGCGCATATTCGCGGAAAAAATATTTTGACGGCGCGGTTCATGTCGGTATAGTGCGAGTCATGAAACGAATGGCGTCGCTGCGCATGTGTAATTGGAGAAAAATATTTAAATTGTTTTTAATACACAACATACCTGTCTTGGACTCTTGTTGCCAATTAAATGCCTTTTTTTTAAATTAAATATAAACCATAGTACCTCAACTAACACCTATTTATCGGCGTCTGTGCAATTCATGACTCGTGGTGCGCACTGTACGTGTCGGTGGCTACCTGCCCGGCAGTGTGAATAGAGTAACCGAACCGTACAGATGTCAGGGTTCGCTGCTAATGAGAACGGCCGCGCCCGAAGACGCCCGAAGATGTCTGGCACGCTCAATGTCGGTAGATGTAAACGAACCTCAAGTGACGCCGAACGTTGCGACAGGAGGCGCCCGTTCACTCCGCACATTAATATTTAAACGGCGCTGTCTGGATGGAGGCTGTAACAGTTTAAAGGATACTTACGGAGCTGTTCTCGTGACAAACCGCGGCCATTCTCTATTCATTACTATTGCTCACATAGACTGTTTTACCGTCTTCATGGTCTAGTGGTTCCGGAATTAGATCGTGAGGTCCTGGTTCGATGCCCAAGGGAGTACGAGATGAGGTGACAGCTAAAAAAAATGGATAAGGGCAACACGAACATGATGAGGTGAGATTAATGGGGATGCGAGTGTAGGTTTACGAGATCCCTTCACAACATGTCAACACTCACTTTCGCACCCCACTTCTCTCTCTGCCCAGAGCCATTTGATAAGATTCCGTAAGAGCCGCCTTAGACATACGTTCCAGTGTAGAACTTACGAAAGCTCTCGACAGACCAAGATCGTTTAGTAATGAATATAGGTATTCAGTTAGTATACCTCTCGCTTCCAACTCAACAGCATACAAGCCAACGATGTTTGGTTATTTTGTTTGTTAAATCAAAGTCCTTATTGATTTGTGGAACCATTTTTGTTATTTGGTTTGTTAAACCAATGCACTTATTTGGTTTTTATCGCGTGGTCTTTGGAGATGTTCTTTTCCCGTGATACAGCCAGTTTGACTTGCGGTACACGCTTAAGTATCCGGTACCAACATAGCGGAGAAAAATAAGAAACTAAACAGCGGCAATACTCTCTTTCCAATCCCGCCAAGATTATATTTCAACAAGAGATCTATACATATACAGCCGCTTTGATCTGCTGAATAGAAGCTCGTATTTTAGGATCGATAGCTGGTGTATGCGTGGGTGTTTTTCTTTGAGGGGAAATTTTCTTATCAAGACGACGCAGATTGCGAATTCAAATAATCAGCGATAATCATACTGGAAGCTGCGATTATTTTTAGACAGACGGTCCAGACAGCTGTACAGTCAGCAGCGCGTGAGACTATACAGAACTGTGGTGACGGCAGAGTAGAATACAATAATCATTGTCACCACGCCCACTCTTGAAGTAGCAGTGACTGCAGTGTTCTTAGACTACCCAGTAATATATGTACTAAGATGTATGTGACCCGTAGAATGCAATAGGCTCGCCGCATCGATCGCATAATTATAATTATTCCTGCCATTATTTGTTTTACCGCCCTTCGCAATTAATGTACTGACAACATTTCAAAAATGACAACCCCCCCAAAATAAAAATACCGTTTCTTTATTTTCCAATCCTGACTTCGAAAATATTTTTATTACATTTTTTTATTACTTAATTACAGAGAAAAAAAAATTAAATGTAAAAAACATGCGATGACGTCACAGTCGTAGATGTATGAACTAAAGCGTTTGCCTTCCTAGATGGAAGAATAAAAAATTTATCATACATACATTACATACATAAATCACGCCCATATCCCCGAAGGGGTAGGCAGAGGTGAATTCTCACCCGCGTTTCGCCAATTATGTCAAGTCCCATGTAATAGGTGGCGAGCCTATTGCCATTTATCGGGCACAAAAGTCGCAGTACATTGTCAGGACGGTAGTATAAGAGGAACGCTGCTGCCCATTCCTCATCACTGATTTATCCTTAGTCGCCTTGTACGACACCCACGGGAGAGATTTGGGATGGTGACAATTGTATTCTACTCTGCCGTCACCACACGGCTACAAATAAAAATTTATCATAGACATGATAACAGACGAAAGTCATAAATCAAATCCAATATCATTAATTGTCATCGTAGAAATTAACACCAGTAAAGTAGCATTAAATTGAAATCCTTCATAAACTTTAATTTAATAGTTATTTGTTATACGTGAGTGCAAAGTTGCTTTTTATCCGCGTGCTCAATTTTGATGACCGAGCTAGCGAAGGATTCTAAAATTGAATCACGAGCGTAGCGAGAGATTTAAAATTAGAATCCTGAGCGTTAGCGAGGGAATCAAAAGAGCACAAGGTGAAAAATCTTTGCACTCAAGTGCAACACGTAACTTTTCATCCCCCTCAGCGAGGAAATGGCATAATGCAAAAAAAAATACAAACACATTATTAAAAGTTTCAGTCAATTCTATTTACACCCTGAGACTTCCACACCCATCCTACTAAACACACTCACCCAACAAATACACAACATCCACCCGGACATACCCACAACATCCACTCAGACGCGCACGTGCAAAGCAAATTAATTAAAAAAGTACACCAAGAAGGTCTGAATTTTGATCTGAATTTTTAACAAATTAAAAAAGGTTGCTTAATAAATTCGACACCATAGAGGTCCAATAGTTTTGATGATGTTTTTCAAAGTGGATTTTGTGCAGTGAAAGTAGTGTTGTTTTGATGCACAAGCATCCGGAATGGTGTGAAATTATGCAGAATCATTGAAAATAAGTCTTGTGATGTGTTTGATGTTGAGAATTTTAAAGTGGTTTTCACACCTCATCAGTCGCCATTATGAACTCTGGTATCATTCAATTCGCGCCAAACACTCCCTAGATGCGATAAAATGTGTGACACCCATATTTTAATGTAAAATTACATACATACATAAGTCACGCCTATATCCCCGAAGGGGTGGGCAGAGGTGAACTAGCACCCACGTTTCGCCAGTTATATATGTTAGCCTTAAATGTTATGTTGGCGAGCCTATTGCTATTTATCGGGCACAAAAGTCGCAGTAGGTACATAGCTAGGCGGTATAAGAGGAACGCTGCTGCCCATTCCTCATCACTGATTTATCCTTAGTCGCCTTGTACGACACCCCCGGGAGAGTTTTGGGGTGGTGACAATTGTATTCTACTCTGCCGTCACCACACGGCACTAATGTAAAATTAATTTTATAAATTCATTTCACTCACTCATTTATTCATATTAATATGAAATAAATATACTAAAGACATAATGGGCAGTATGGGCAGACCCTTTGCGTTCCCTAAAAAACAGGGAGAATTAAAATCAAATTAAAAAAATTATGTTTTGTATTCACAAACCTAATGCACTTGCACGCAATGTTCCAAATTCAAATGTACTTTATCCTCTAGAGGATAAAAACGAGATGGGGCGATGAAAAAGTATTTTCACTTCTCATGCTCTGAAAGTGCTTATTTGTGCAGGATATAGGCTGCACAAAATCGATTTTTGTGCTCTAGAGCATTAACGTATCTACTCATAAATGTGTCTCTATTAAGGCAAAGAAAGTGAGCAATGCAGCCAAACACAATAAGAAATTCAGAGATAGAATTTGTTATTTTATTATTTACTTAAATTTATTTGCCTAATGCGTTTTTTTAGACATAATTTTAATTTAAGTAGGTACGGTAGGTTATTAAATTAACTTAAGAAAAATATTATTTCAAAATTAATTTAATACTTGGCTGTATAGGTCTGCAGCCCAAGCCTAATACCAATGGGAAAAACAATTTCCTTCAGTATTCAAAATTGTACTAATTTTAGTTTGAATTTCAAGAAATGTTATGATAAACTACTGTATTATTTCCTCGCAATCGAAGTGAAAAGCAGAGTTTCTACCTCGTCCACAAAACCATTTTTATCCTCGACATTACTATCAGCCCTCGCCTTCGGCTCGGGCTGCTAAAAGTCTCGGACAAAAATGATTCGTTTTGTGCACTTGATGGAAAATCTACTATTTTCATCCCACCATCTCGGAAAAAGCGTTTTTGCTCTTCGATATCTGAGTGCAAAAGCCGTTTTTATCCCCTAGAGGTTAAAGTAAATTTGAATTTAGAACATCGTGTGCAATGAGTTTGTGAATTCAAAACATCATTTATACATATTTATTTCGACCTCCATGGTGCCGAAATTGTCATGCAACCTATTTTAATTTGTTAAAAACTCAGACTCGGAACCTTCTTGGTGTACTTTTTTTGTAATTTGCTTTGCGCGCGCCATTTTCTTTTCACGTCATAAATTTGTTAAAACCTGGGAGCTCCGTGACGGTCAATCAGCTTGGCGTCAATCTTGCTTTAAACATTTTGATCGTCTACAACGCTTGCTTGATGCTTGAGTCAAGCATTTAAAAGCTTTTTAGGTCTGTTTGATTTGTTTACGCCAGCAACGGAACAAAAACATACAGAAAATCAACGTGCTTGACTCAAGCTGATTGACCGTCTCGGAACTCCATAAGGGACGGTAATTTTTATTAGGTACTTACAGGTGTGTCTGGATGAATGTTGCGGGTGTGGCTGGGTGGATGGGTGGCTGTTGGAGGTGTGTCTGGGTGAATGGGTGTTTTGAGGGTGTCTAGGTAAATGGGTGTTTTGTAGGTGTGTCTGGGTGAATGGATGTTGTGGGTGTGTCTGGGTGAATAGGTATTTTGTGGGTGTTTCTGGGTGATGGAGTGTTTTTGGGTGTGATTGGGTGTTTTGTAGGTGTTTCTGGGTGTTTTGTAGGTGTTTCTGGGTGAATGGGTGTTTTGTGGGTGTTTCTGGGTGAATGGGTGTTTCTGGGTGAATGGGTGTTTTGTGTGTGTTTCTGGGTGAATGGGTATTTTTTGGTGTTCTGGGTAAATGGGTGTTTTGTGGGTTTTTCTGGGTGAATGGGTGTTTTGTGGGTGTTTCTGGGTGAATGGGTGTTTTGTGGGTGTTTCTGGGTGACTGGGTGTTTTTTGGGTGTGTCTGAGTGGATGGGTGTTTTGTGGATGTTTCTGGGTGAATGGGTGTTTTGTGGTTGTTTCTGGGTGAATGGGTGTTTTGTTGGTGTTTCTGGGTGACTGGGTGTTTTTTGGGTGTGTCTGAGTGGATGGGTGTGTATTGCGGGTGTGAATGTTGTGGGTGTTTCTGGGTGGGTGTTAAGAGTGTGTTTGGGTAAATGGGAGGGTGTTGTGGAAGTTTCTGGGTGAAAACAGAAACTGTTGTGATTGTATTTTTTTTTTGTATTTTGCAATTTCCTCATTGGGGGGGATGAAAAGTTACGTGTTACACTCGAGTGCAAAGATTTTTCACCTAGTGCTCTTTTGATTCCCTCGCTATCGCTCAGGATTCTAATTTATGAATCACTCGCTACGCTCGTGATTCAATTTTAGAATCCTTCGCTAGCTCGGTCATCAAAATTGAGCACGCGGTTAAAAAACAACTTTGCACTCACGTACAACAAATAACTATTACTTTGAAATTGATTTCAAACATTTCGGATAAATTTTCGACACCGGAAACGCCATTTCGTAAATTTTGACAAGTGATCTTTTTATTTTTTGCGTCAAGAGTGATTTCGCCATTTGTCCACGATTGTGACGTCATTTGGCGCTTACGTCTGTTTAGAATGACCGGTATTTCAATCATGATTTTTTGTATGAGAACGACGGAATTCAAAAGAAATAAAAAATATGGGTGTCTTCATTTTCGGTTTAATTTCATATAATATCATAATAAAGGTATGTTGAAAAAATTAAAAAATGAATGAAGCGACTAAGGATATATCAGTAATGAGGAATGGGCAGCAGCGTTCCTCTTATACCACCTAGCAATGTACTGCGACTTTTGTGCCCGATAAATGGTAAAAGGCTCGCCACCTATTACATGGGACCTGCCATAGTTGGCGAAACGTGGGTGCTAGTTCACCTCTGCCTACCCCTTCGGTGAAATAGGCGTGATTTATGTATCTATGTATGTATAATGTTCTAATTACAACAAAATAGTAATGCACACCTATTATCAAAGTTGCCTTGACAAAAAACGTGCCGACCAAAAAGTTTTCGTTTCAAAAAAAAGTCTAGATAAAACTACACAGACCACTTTAAGCTTGATAAAGTATTAAGGGGCCCTAAGTGGCGTAGACGGGCGGCACTATAAAGCTATTTCCCACGGGATCCAGTAGCGAGCGGTAAGTGAGACAATAGGCTTGTACATTTATATCAGGATTAGGGGAATCCCCGGGCGAGGTTTTACGGTATTTGCTCCCGGTACGCCTATTTTACTGTAGTCTGTAGCGAGAGGAGCTCGATTGCGCAAACTAAGCAACGTGCGCTAAGGCCGGTCGTTGGATGGGTGACCGAGGAGCTTGCCAGCGCAGTGGCTTAGCGCGCTCGGCCTGTGATCGCGCAAGTTAAGCAAGCTTATATTTTATCTACTTAGACATTAACCTAACCACTTGTTACTATTTTGATTTTAATGTGAACATTACATAAATGTTTGAAAAATTAGCACAAAGAATATTGTACTTAAAAAAAGTTCGACTTTGAAAGTTGGACGACTTGATGCGGGATTCGAACCCGCGTCCACTGCAATCCGGGCAGGTGCCTAACCACTCGGCCAACAAGTGATACTAGATGATGCACAAATTTTAATATAGTACATAATAATTGTAGATAGAAACATTTATAATATACTACATAAGCTTATAAACACCCATGGCCTGTGATGAAAACACCCATGGTCTGTGTTCATCACAAAATTGTTGGCCAATAGCCAGCTATTAACTATTCGGCCAAGCCGGGCGTTGATATCCACTAAGGCCGGTCATTAGATTGGTGAACGAAAATATATTATCTCGAGATCCTCTGTGCTTCTGAAGGCACGTAAAGCCGTTGGTCCCGGCTGTATATACAGTCGTTAATACCCACCAATCCCCACTGGGCTAGCGTGGTGGGTTATGGCCTATTCTCCCTATATTCTATCATCCTCATCCATCCATCTATCCATCCATTGGGCGTCGTATCGTATTATACATCCTTAATACTTGTAAAGCCCTAGGCATGATACTGATAGGACAATACATCCAATGAAATTAAACGCAAACAACGAACACACAGACGGAGTAAGTTTCAATTATATTATTAATGGTCAGCACCGAGTTTTAATTAAAAACAACTTTGTAGCCTTCCAGTGGGTTTCAATTTGCATTGAGAGGTCTGCCATCGACACTTCACTTTTAATATTGAGGTTTGAGTCGAACGC